>BTPG01000008.1:131890261-132107761 GCA_036245525.1 Semisulcospira habei
ATTTCAGCTCTGTAGTTTCTCCTGTATTTTGTTTAACTTTGTTAGCGTTCATACGCATTCATTTGTTCTTATTTGAATTTCGTACACATTCCCCCCCCACGTGTTCATTCCTCATGCCTGCCTGTAGCTCAACTGTACCCCAGTGTTTGCTGCAAAAGCAAGATTTACGAATAGGGCATCTTAACATTTATCATTTATACAACAAAGTGCCCGACGCCACTGTTTTACTTTCACAACCCCAACCCTTTCATGTATTTGGATTTACGGAGTCTAGACTCAGAGAACATATTAGTGACGACTCGATCTCCATTCATAATTCTACTATATTCCGTAGAGATGCATCATCTGCTGGTCATACCGGTATAGCTGTGTACCTTCATAACTCTATCCGCCAATACGTTACCCGCCGCATAGATTTAGAGTCTAGTCAAGTGGATAGTTTATTCCTTGAATTGAAATGTGATAAATCTTCCCCCACACTTATCGGATTTATTTATCGCACCCCTTCGGCCACATTCTCATGGCATGATGATTTTGTCACCATGATGGATAAGGTGCAACTACGTAACAACAAGGACATAACCTTCTAGGCGATTTTAATATTGACCTTCTAAAGACTGGTGATGCGGCATGGAATTACACCACATCATTATTTGGCCTGCAACAGATGGTTCGGTCTCCCACAAAAGTTTCTTTGTCATCCGCCACATTGATTGACCTTAATCTACACTACAAATATATCTGCTGTCAAGAACGTCCATGTGCCGAATGTAGCCGCCATTAGTGATCACTTTCCTACTTGTTTTACTCTTTCAGTTAAACGTGATAAACCGCAGCACAAATAACACACTACTATCACCTACAGGTCTTACAAAAAGTTCAACACTGATGACTTTCTTCGTGACCTATCAAACACGCCCTTTCACCTTATTTATAACACTAATGATCCCAATGAAGCCCTAGAGCTTTGGTACAAGCTGTTTCTTTGGGTCCTAGATAAAAATGCCCCACTCAGGACTAAACGAATTAAACACCCTACCCTTCCGCCTTGGTTGTCCAAGGACATTATTCACGCGATGAAAATAAGAGATGACTTAAAACGGCCGAAAAAAAAAAAACTTGCAGATTTTAGAAAACAACGAAATTTTGTAAAATCCTTAGTTAGAAAAGCCCAGAAAACGCTTGCGGAAAAAGTTGTCGCAGAGGGTAAAGATACCCAAAGTGTCTGGAATGCAATCAATTTGTTTACAAAGCGGAAAAGTTCCATCCCCGCTGCTACCTCTCCAGGCATGGATCCAGACGATTTCAATTCCCAATTTTTAAATATCGCTGAGTCCCTTGTACAGTCGTTTTCCTCTAGCAGTGATAGTTACAGTTGTTCTGCTAAACTGCGCACACACTGAGTCTGCAGCAGGTGCGTCCTTCTCCATACCTCTTATCACAGTGTTTGAAGTTGGTAAATATATTTCTACTCTAACCAGTAAATCGTGTGGCCTGGATGGAATAAATAACATGGTACTGAATTTGTCACTTCCATACACAGCTGAATCCTTGACATTTATCTTCAACCTTTCTATCACGCAAGGTATTTTCCAGATGCCATGAAGGATGCTAAAGTTGTCCCCATTCCCAAATGTAAAAATCCCAAAAGTCCAAACGATTTCCGTCCTATTTCAGTGTTATCAATATTGTCGAAGCCAATAGAAAGACACGTCCACAAGCACCTACTCCAATTCTTGGAGAATCAACGCCTACTCATATCATTTCAGTCTGGTTTTCGACCTAAACACTCGTGTCATACTCATGTCATACTGCACTCGTTCACATCGTTGACTCTTGGCTCTTATCAATCAACAATTCCAGATTAAATGGTGCAGTTTTTCTGGACCTAACCAAAGCATTTGATTTAGTCGATCACACTATTCTTTTAAAGAAACTTTCAGTATATAAGTTTGATTTGAACTCTTTAGCGTTTTTCTCCTCCTACCTACGTCGCCGCCGACATTAGGTGTACTCGAACGGAAGGTATTCGAAAGAAGGTACAGTGAGGCACGGAGTTCCCCAACGATCTATCCTAGGGCCTCTTTTATTTTCTTTATTCATCAATGACCTGCCTCTTTCCATCTCAAATCCTAAGGTAAAATGCGAACTCTTTGCTGACGATTCAACGCTGCATACATCCGACAATCGTGTCACGACGCTAAATTGTATCCTCCAGCAAAGTCTTGATGAAGTGTCAGATTGGTGTACGCATAATCGCATGCTACTCAGTACTTCTAAAACCAAAAGCATGTTAATAACAACCCGCCAAAAGCATCAGCTACATCCTGCCCCTTTAATACTTTCACTTGGCGATAAACCTATCCAACAGGTATCCAAGCACCGCCTACTGGGAGTTGTAATTGACGACCAGCTCAATTGGTCGTCGCATATCGACAGTTTGTGCAAAACCTTGTCCAGGAATGTATTTCTGCTCTCTAAACTTAGACATGTTCTTAGTACAAAGTGCTGTGCATTGTTCTTTCACGCATACATTAAGAGCCACTGTGACTATGCGTCCTCTTTGTGGGACGAATGCAGCGAACGTCATATTAAAAAAAATCAACTCGCTATATCGTCGTTCAGTTAAAATAATTATTCCAAACCCTTCTTCCACAGACGAAAAAATAAAAGCTCTTGGCCTGCTTTCACTGTCGGATCAACTCAAATTTAACAAATGCGTCCTCATGTACAAAATATTTCATTATCAAGTCCCCGAATATCTGTGCACGCTATTTAACTTCAGCCCTAGGCATCAGCTACACACGAGACATGGCTTGCTTCATTTACCCCGACCCAGGATAGATCTCTACAAGTCAAGCCTTCTATTTTCGGGTAGTTTTGTCTTGAACTCATTGCCTTTGAACATTAAATCATGTTCTGGTAAAACCCATTTTAAACGTGCTTTGCACACGCACTTCCATTCAGCCTGACTTCACAGTTTGCCATATCAGAGTATTACTGCTGAGTACACGTGATTGTCAAATATTTAATCTTTCTCCTTACATTTGTAAACTGATAATCCTTTGTCTTGTCGGTGTCGCTATATGCTCTTGATGCTGCTGATTCTTTGACACTGTCTTAGCTGAGTATAATATTAATGCTATGGACTCATTTATTTCCCTTGCTTTTTGTGTTGGTGGCAGTAACTAATTCTCCAATACCAATTTTTTTTCCTTTCATTAATTCACCTATTGTGTTTTTTCCCCCGTAGTTTTTCTTCCTCTTCTTCTTCTTCTTCTTCTTCTTCTTATTATTATTATTATTGTTATTATTTGCATGCTCTGTTGTTTTCCTGTTATGTTGTTTGTTTACAGGACAGCTTGTAAGACAGGCATTGAGTTGCCTAATAGCTTTATCCTGAATAAATAAAGATTCATCATCAAAGATTCATCATCATCTCTCTCTCTCTCTCTCTCTCTCTCTCTCTCTCTCTCTCTCTCTCTTCTCTCTCTCTCTCTCTCTCTCTCTCTCTCTCTCTCTCTCTCTCTCTCTCTCTCTCTCTCTCTCTCTCTCTCTCTCTCTCTCTCTCTCTGACATTACTCAAATAATAATATCTAGTTATTCGTAGACACACGAATGTCCGTGTATATTATAACAATCATGTGTATGTGTGTGTGCGTGTGTGTGTGTGTGTGTGTGTGTGTGTGTGTGTGTGTGTGTGTGTGTGTGTGTGTGTGTGTGTGTGTGTGGACGCGTGAGTGCGTTTGTGCGCGGCGTATGCGCTTGTTTGTGTTTAGTGGACTATATATTTTGTATTATTGTGTTTTGATGTCTCTCTTTTATGTATATTTTGTACTTAGTCGTAGTTGTAGCAACGGCAGGTACGAAAAATGACATAGTCACTGACTGTGTTAATATCTTCACCGTTGTAAAATAAAGATTCATTGATTCATTGATTCATTGATTCTCTCTCTCTCTCTCTCTCTCTCTCTCTCTCTCTCTCTCTCTCTCTCTCTCTCTCTCTCTCTCTCTCTCTCTCTCTCACTCTCTCTCTCTCTCTCTCTCTCTCTCTCTCTCTCTCTCTCTCTCTCTCTCTCTGTCTCTCTCTCTCTCTCTCTGTCACGGTGGACAACCAGTTTAGGTGGCAGCCACACATCAGTAATGTCTGTAAAATTGTAAAATTGTCTCGAGAAATCTGTACATCTTAGCAAAACTTAAACACATTACTGATATGGAGACACGTCAACCGTTCTTCAATGCCCATATTAGATCATATATAGACTATGCCTCTACTGTGTGGGATGGTTCGAGCGACGTCAATTTGAAAAGATTGAACTCTCTACATCGCAGAGCTGCCAAACTAATACTCCCTGATCCCAGCTTAATTACTGACCAAAAATTGGCAGCCTTAAAAATTCTGCCCCTGAAAGCTCATTTAACTTACAAGCTACCCCGATACATCACAACTCTATTTACCGTCCAGTCATCAACATACTCCAGATCAAGAAAATCCCTTATTGTGACCTAGAATTGATCTCTATAAAACGAGTTTAAGTTTTCTGGCTCTAGTCATTGGAATGCTATGCCTAGAAACGTCACGACATCAGCTACTTTCTCCTCGTTTAAAGTCAGTCTCATCAAATACTTTTTTTTTTTTCAGCAGCATCCCCGTGACTGTGCACATATTAGAAAATACTATTCTGATTAGGTCATTAATTGCGTGTATCCCAGGTTTTGATGTCTCATTTTTTATTCGGTACAGCTTGTATGCAGCCAGCTACTCATATCAGTGACTGACTAGCTTAACGTCCTAAGCCGCGCAAGCGCGTGTGTGTGCACGTGTGTGTGTGTGTGTGTGTGTGTGTGTGTGTGTGTGTGTGTGTGTGTTTGTGCGTGCGCGTGCGTGTGCGTACGTGTATGTTAGAGACAGAGAGTGGCGTGCTGAAATGTGCACGCGTTATGTATGAGTATTAAGTTGCGTGTATACTTATAATATTATTTTAATTAAACCTCACAACATGTCATTATGCCCGACCAGTAAAGCTGGAAATTCCTATGTCACTTCCCCCTTACATTTTTTTCTTCTCTATTTGCTTGTGTTGTGTCAAGTAATTTTTTTCCCCCTGTTCAGTAGTAGAAAATAACTTGTGCGATAGTAACTCAGTAATCAGTAGATTAGCAACGGCAAGTTAGAAAAATGGTTGTTACTACCAAAATTTTACCGTTGTCAAATAAAGGATCATTGTCATTCTCTCTCTCTCTCTCTCTCTCTCTCTCTCTCTCTCTCTCTCTCTCTCTCTCTCTCTCTCTCTCTCTCTCTCTCTCTCTCTCGTTATGCTGATCCTTTCTTCTTCTTTGTTTTTCGACATAATACGCTTCATTTTTTTTTTTTTTTTTTCATCTAGCCTCCAAATTGTTTGTTCAGTTTTCTAACTTGTTTTTGATAGTACAAAAATATCATACCTACTTATATGTTAGATAATTATGTGCGCACGTACGTGTGTATGTGTATGTACAAAAGTGCGCATGTGCACGAGTACATATGTGTGTCTGTGTGCGTGTGTGTATGCGTGTGTGTGACGTTTATTATTAGTTAGTTTTTGTTGTTTGGTTGGTGTTCCTTAAGTAGCTTAGCAAGGACAGATTGTAAGAAAGGCCTGCGCGCCTAATATCTCAATCCTTGGAAAATAAAGTTTCGTTCGTTCGTTCGTTCGTTCTCTCTCTCTCTCTCTCTCTCTCTCTCTCTCTCTCTCTCTCTCTCCTCTCTCTCTCTCTCTCTCCTCTCTCTCTCTCTCTCTCTCTCTCTCTCTCTCTCTCTCTTCTTTTTTATTTTCATTTTTATTCTTACATGTAGCATTCCATACCTTGTGCGGCATTTCACGGATAGTCTGAATTCTCTTGTAACATTTATTAACGCGTGTGATATACCGCTGGCATTCCAGCAAGCCGCATTATGTAATATCCATGATCCCATGGCCTTGGACTTGAAAAAAAAACACAATAAGTGAATTATTGAAAGGAGAAAAAGATATTGCACTGGAGAATTTGTAACTGCCACCGATGCAAAAAGCAAGGAAAATAAATGAGTGCATAGCATTAATATTATACTCATCTAAGACAGTGTTATAGAATCAGCAGCATCAATAGCGTATAGCGACAGAGAGACAATGACAATGACAATGATTCTTTATTTTACAACGGTGAAAGTTTTGAGAGAGAGAGAGAGAGAGAGAGAGAGAGAGAGAGAGAGAGAGAGAGAGAGAGAGAGGAGATGAGAGAGAGAGAGAGAGAGTAGAGAGAGAGAGAGAGAAGAGAAAGAGAGAGAGAGAGAAGAGAGAGAGAGAGAGAGAGGAGAGAGAGAGAGAGAGAGAGAGAGATGAGAGAGAGAGAGAGAGAGAGAGAGAGAGAGAGAGAGAGAGACAATGACAATGACAATGACAATGAATGACAATGAATCTTTATTTTCCAAGGATAAAAAGATTTAGGTCTGAAGACCTTTCTTCCATCTTGTCCTTGCTAAACTACTTACACAAATACTCACGCGGCCGCACGCACTGACACACCATAAGCGCCCAACAAGGCGAGTCATACTGGCTGCCCCCCTCGATCAGCTTCCGCTCGAAGGCGACAGCAGGGATACAGCCAGTGTGTACATATGGCGATCATATACAAAAACATCATAAACACATTTAATACACATAATGAGATATACATGCGCTACCAACTAACAAGTGTACCATAAAATTAAAAAAAAAAAAAAAAAAACCCAACAACAACAACAATCAGATAATGAGATAAACAAATTCAAAATACTACGTCATTCTAAAAACAAAAGCAGTTTACGCTTGCATTTGTAGCAAATGCTGATGAAGCCTTGTCTTAAAAGCATTTATGGTCGTGATAGATTTTATTTCTTTTGGAAGTAAATTCCATTCTTTGGCTGCTGAATATGACAAGGCCGATTTAAAAATGTCAAGGCGGGGCCTAGGCACTACCAGGTCGTTCCTCAGTGTCGGGTACGGAGTGTGGGGAGCCTTAAAGAGAGCAGCGAGATATCCAGGTGATTTTGAAAGTGTGATCTTACGCATAAATACACATTTATTGAATAAAAAGTGCTTACGAAGGGGCAACATATTTAATTTTGTTAGTTTATCGTCGGTAGTCAAAGGGGTGTGGGAATCTTTTAGGATAAGCTTTGCCGCACGTCTATGGAGTGAATTTATTCTTTTTAAAGAAATATCGCTGCATCCATCCCATACTGTCGATGCGTAATCTAGATGGGATTTTATGTGTGCGTTATAAAACAACTGCCTGGTTGAAACGTCGGTGAATAGAACTAGTCTAGATAACAAATATAGATTTTTTGACAAAACCTTACAAATAGAATTAGTATGCGAATGCCAACTGAGCTGGTCGTCTACAGTGACACCAAGCAAACGATGTTCTCTAACTTGCGCTATTGGTTGCTGTTCAAGGAAAAGTTTGAGTGGCGGCGGGCTCAGCTGATGCTTTTGCCTTGTTGTCACAAGCATACATTCCGTCTTTGATGGATTTGGAATCATGGAATTAGTCTGGCACCAACCAAAGACTTCATTTATTGTTTGCTGGAGTGAACTAGTGATTGTGGGCACGTCTGGCGCAGACACATCCAAAGTTGCATCATCTGCAAATAAGCTACAGGTAACGTCAGGCTGTGAGATATGTAAAGGTAAGTCATTTATGTAAAGTGTGAACAGTGTTAGCTGAAGAGGTGGAAGCAGCCGTACGTGGCCTGAAGGGAGGAAAGTCTCCAGGTGTAGACAACGTACCTGCTGAACTGTTGAAACATGGAGGAGAAGTAACAACGAAGGTCCTCACTACACTCTGTCAAAAGATCTGGGAGCAAAAGAAATGGCCAGTAGAATGGACACAGTCTCTAGTGATCCCGCTCCCCAAGAAAGGAAACCTGAAACAGTGCCAGAACTACAGAACTATCAGTCTGATAAGTCACCCTAGCAAAGTAATGCTTAGAATCATTCTCAACCGCCTCAAAACTTTCGCCGAGGAACTGCTGGCAGAAGAACAGGCTGGCTTCAGAGTTGGAAGAAGCACTGTAGAGCAGATTTTCAACTGCCGCGTCCTGATCGAGAAACATCTGCAGCATCAGCGCGAACTCTACCACAACTTCATTGATTTCAGGAAAGCATTTGATCGCGTCTGGCACGACGGACTCTGGCAAGTCATGAGATCGTTCAACATAGAGGAGGGACTGATCCAAATGATAGAAGCGCTTTACAAGAACGCCTGCAGCGCGGTTCTACTTAACAATCAGTCAGGCGAGTTCTTCAGGACGACGATCGGTGTCCGTCAAGGATGCCTGCTCTCTCCTGTCCTTTTCAACATATTCCTGGAGAAGATCATGCAGGAAACCCTCCACGACCACCATACTTCAATCTCTATTGGTGGCAGATCCCTGTGCAATCTTCGATTCGCAGACGACATTGACCTCATGGCAGGCAGCAATAGTGAGCTCCAAAACCTGACAGACAAACTTTCAAGTAGCGCAGGGTCTTATGGCATGGAGATCAGTACGGATAAAAGCAAAGTGATGATCAACACCACAAGCGACAGCAGCAGCAACATTCACATGAACGGCCAGAAGCTAGAAGAGGTCAATAGCTTCAAGTACTTGGGAGCCACCCTGTCCAAAGACGGTAGTTGCATAGCAGAGATCCGTATCAGGATAGGTACAGCAACATCCGCAATGGCCAGGCTGGACAGGATATGGCGAAGTAACTCCATCAGCTTCACCATCAAGTACAGGCTTTACAAGTCCCTCGTAGTGTCTATTCTACTCTACGGCTGTGAGACTTGGACGCTGCTTGCAGACTCAGAAAAGAAAATCCAGGCCTTTGAGAACAAGTGCCTGAGGAAGTTGCTCCGCATCTCGTACCGCGAGCACAAGACCAACGAATATGTACGGAGCATCGTCACTTCCCTGGTGGGCCCACATGAACCCCTTCTGGCAACCGTGAAACGGCGCAAGCTTGCTTGGTTTGGCCACGTGACCCGACACAACACCTTGTCCAAGACTATCCTCCAAGGCACTCTCGAAGGAAGTCGTCGGCGAGGTCGTCAGAGAAAGAGTTGGGTCGCAAACATAAAAGAATGGACCGAACTCGAGATGTCAGACTTGCTTGCCACCGCCCAAAATAGAACTCAGTGGAGAGCACTGTCTGTTGCTGCTGCCTTTCAGTCCCCCCAACGCCCAGTTCGGGCAAGGGACTGATGATGATGATGATGATGAACAATAGAGAGAGAGAGAGAGAGAGAGAGAGAGAGAGAGAGAGAGAGAGAGAGAGAGAGAGAGAGAGAGAGAGAGAGAGAGAGAGAGAGAGAGACTCAAGAAGTTTATTGTGGCAGACCTTCTGGTCCATTCACAAGGGGAGGTGGGGGAAGGGATTATACAAAGCTTCACAAACATGGACAATGCTTGTAAACATATTTTTCAAACATGGTAGTCCATGTTTAGTTTATACTTGAAAAATACAAATTGTTTACTTGAAACGTCAGTACCAATGAAATAAATAATTCATAACAGTTTTGGCGATGGCTACAGTCTCTGAAAACTTCAGCACAACCGGCGTCCACCTAACCCATGTAATGTCGAAGAAAGGCCCGAATGATTTTCAATTCCATTTCAGCACGCTCACACACCTCCTTATAGCGAACACGGTTGATTGGCGCCCAGCGTCGGAGATCGCTGATGGCTTGATTCTCTTCTTCATTTAGTTCACCTGACAGTCGTTTGAAAAACCAGTGATCAACATGTTCGTTTCTGTTGTCAAACAGCAAAACTACATCGTCACTCTCACACACGAAAATTTCCTTCTCGAAACGAGTGTCAAGCACAATTTTCTTAAATTGCACATTTCTCTGTCTGTTCCTCAAACGCCTCTGCAGTCTTCTGTCCACTGCCCCGATGTATTGTTTTATTTGTTCCAAGTCATAACCTGTCTTTTCCAAGTCTATGTCTGTCGATCCAGCATCCAGCTCTTCCGTTTCAATGGCATGTAGGTCATCTGTCAGCTGTGTTGTCACGCTTTCTGTGTTGTTCTGTCTATTCGCCCTTGTGATGCAGGGATCGTTGTTTTCCGTGCGAGTTTCACGTGGGGGACGACTAATACCACACGGTGTGTTGTCGGTTTGTAGGTCAACGCGTGAAGTAATTGTGTCATTGTTTATTTGCTTCTCTGGTGGTGTTGGAATAAACAGCGGGTTGTAAGACGGGAAAAGTTCGTTTTCCTTACTGTCTTTCGCTTGCTTCCGTGTCTCTGCTCTTGTCTGGTCACGCAGTATCTGAGAGGGTGGTTTTCTCCGGTATGTTGACATCTTCTCGGGTGGAGGGCCGCCGGTCAGCCGAAGCACAACTATGGTTGTATCGCCCTTACCGTCGATTTTGTAGGATGACAGGGTGTTTTCTTTGAGCAGGGCATTCAGGATGACATCAACTGCTGATGGTAGTCCTTCAACAGGCATTGTCGCTTTGACTGGAGCCCCAAAATCAAAACCGAATTGAGAGAGCTCGAAAAGGCTGCCCTGTTTATTCAAGGGAGATCACCCCCGAGAGAGAGAGAGAGAGAGAGAGAGAGAGAGAGAGAGAGATGCTGCATACATGGAGCTTGATCTACGGGCACCGAACTTGCGAGACAAATTATTTACATTTCCACAATTCTACGGATTCGGTCTACCTGCCTCTGCCAGTATATCACTCCATCTATATCTCCTAAATCGCCGTGCGTGCGGGAGGTCAGATGTAAACACTGCCCACACCATCTTAAACTGTAAGGCAAGCATCTCCCTTGCCTTTCGACCGTAGATGAAAATGATTTCTGCCGGAGGCATAGATCTTCATGAGCCCCATTAATTGCGAGGGCTCATGAGGATTTACGCCTCTTGCAGTTGGGTGCAATTTACTGTTGGAATGTATACAAAGTTAAACATGTCGCCCGGAGGATGAACAAATCAAAGAAATTCAGTGATGGCGGACCGCGCTTTTACAACAAATGTGTGGTTTACGCAAGCCAAGGACGGACTCTGATGGTGAACAGCAGATGATTTATACAGGAGGCTAATATAAGTACTGAGTTAATGTGGCCAGGTGAACAAAAAGCTCATCCATCTGTAGTCGCTTTGTCGTAAACGGAGCAGATGTAAGTTGAAGAGAGGGGGTGGGGGGATGGAAAATGGAGAGAGGAGGGAGGGGCGGGGGCTTGGGGGAGGGTTTGGAAGAAGGGGGGGGGGGAGGGGGAAGAAGACTGATTGGGAGTTCGAAGAGGGGAGAGGGAGAGAGGGGCTGAATGATGGTGGAGGGGGAGGTATGTGCATGTGCATTCATACTTGAGTTGCATTCATGACACATAATTAACTTATATTGTCAAAAGCTAGTTTTACGACAAAAATGAATTCAACGAAAGCTTTTTACAGTTGTTACCAAACTACGAGTGCATTATTCATTGTTCGTTATTTTTTGTCTTTGGTGAGACATAGCCATTATACGCTTTACAGTTTATGTGAAAAAGGCGAGCTTGAAAATCATCGCACTTTCGTGATTTATTCTTCAGACGCAATTCCATTTGGTGAAATTAGCGGTTGTCATTGCGTCTGGAACGTAGCTCATCTCCATTATCAGCCTTGCCCTTCACTTGAGCGGGCAGGGCTCCACGCAGGGTTATTTCAGCGGACCAAAGAAGGGACCACACATATACATGATTCCTGCGGGAGGCACAGATCCTCATAAGATCCGGTATATATGAATCCCGTGTTGACAGTCGGCCTGGGTGCGTGTATACCCAGGCCAACTGTGTTTGTCTTGGAAGCAAAAGAGTTCACATCCGTTGCCACCATCCCAATGCGCAAAAGACCATTGGGCCGACGGCAGCCGCCGTCTGCCCGATGACAATTTTGCGCATTGGGATAGAAGTGATCGCAAAAAAAAGGACACGGTGTCGTGACTCTGGACGAACTGGTGCCGGCTCTATAGAGGAACTGGTGCCGACTCATCCTGTTAAAGCTAGGCCGTCATACCTTTGCCATTATCAGTAAGGTTACGTTTGCAACGAACGACTCGTTACAACGAACGAAATCGAAATCACGGCATGATGTTTGTGAGTGTTGTCTAGTTGTCAAGCTGGTTACGCGACATTACCTCGCCGTCGTGTTTTCGAGAATATTTCGATCGTCATAAACGTAACCACTCTAATGTCGAAGGGGATATTTAGTCTAAAACCCTAGTGAAAACCCGGTCTCGTCACACCTTCAATGCTGAGAAAAACTGAACACAATCCAACTGCAAAAGACATAGATCCGCGGGGGCTCATGAGGATCTATGTCTCTTGCTGAGACCAATTTGCACCCATGTACCATCGCCAATGGTTTGTGGCTTTTGGTCGCTACATGATAAGATTAAGCACATCCGCTCTGAACTAGACTCGTGTTCATGTGATCCCCCTACTTTTGGTGTGTATAATGGCCCTTCACTGTCTCGTTTCGAGCCAGTGACTGAGCAGGAGATCCACGAACTTATTATGAAGTCACCAACAAAGAGCTGTGTGCTTGATCCCTTGCCCACGTCCCTCATAAAACAGTGCATCGATGATCTCCTCCCACTGATTACCACCATAGTTAATGCCTCTCTCTCTCTACAGGTGCTGTGCCTACTAAGTTTAAACATGCTGTTGTGACACCACTCTTGAAAAAGCCTGGACTGGACCCAAACGACTTGAAGAATTTTAGACCTGTTTCTAACCTTCCATTTATTTAAAAGATTTTGAAGAAAGTTGTTTTGAAACAGCTACAAAGCCATTTGTCTAGAAACGGTCTGTTAGAAATGCATCAGTCGGCCTACAGAAAGGATCACAGCACGGAGACTGCTGTGCTGAGCGTCCTGGATGGTCTGCTAGTGAAGGCAGACAAGAGACTTGTCTCTCTCATTGCTCTGCTGGACCTCAGTGCAGCATTCGACACGCTCGGTCATTCTGTGTTGCTGAAGAGGTTAGAGGTGACCTTTGGCATCCCTGGTACTGCCCTGGCCTGGTTCACTTCATACGTTAAGGATCGTTCTCAGGCTGTTATTGTTAATGGCCAGCTATCTGCTTCTAGTCTTTTGTTGTGTGGAGTCCCCCAGGGCTCCGTATTACGGCCTGTTTTGTTCACTCTATATTCACAACCTCTGTCTGATGTAATTGCCGCCCATGAGTGTAATTTTCACAAGTATGCTGACGATACTGAATTGTCAAGAAGTAGCGCGCCTAGCCAGTTCAGCTCCGCTAAGATGAGCGTACAGTGTTGTATAGATGAGGTCCTGTCCTGGATGACAAGCAACAAACTTAAGCTTAACACCGACAAAACCGAAGTCATGCATGTTGGCTCTCAGTCTTGCCTTAGTCTGATTAACGGCGAGTTCGCAAACATTGGTGGCGGCAGCGTTCCCTTCCAGAACTGTGTCAAATATCTGGGTGTGAAGATTGATTCGACGCTCTCCATGCATGATCATATCAGTAGCGTCTGTCGAGCTGGTTTCCTTGAGCTGCGCAGAATTTCTTCCCTCAGACCGTATCTCACAGAAAGTGCGGCGTCAAGACTTGTAAATGCATTCATTACGTCCAGGCTCGATTATTGCAATTCTGGCAGGTTTACCGGCAGATCAGATTTCACGCTTGCAGATGATTCAAAACAATGCGCGCGTCTCATCTTGAAGAAACGAAAGAGAGACCACGTTACGCCTCTACTGAAGCAGTTGCACTGGTTGCCCGTAAAATTCCGCTGCCAGTACAAAATTGCAATTTTCGCCTATCGGCATTTTGACAGATCTCTCCCGCCGTACCTTTCTGCCAAGCTGTCTGTTTATCAGCCATCACCCACCCACCGTTCCTCTAGTGTAAACCTTTTAAAAATCCCAAAGCTTAACATGAAAACTGTCGGGGAGCGTTCTTTCACCTTTTTAGCCCCAAGTGTGTGGAACTCTCTGCCAACTGAAATGCGGAATCTGCCCACATTGTCACAGTTCAAAGCTCACTTAAAGACTTTTCTTTTCTGTCGGGCATTTAACACTTAGCTCATCTTTAGCTAACTGTTGACTGCCTTTTATTCTGATCCTAGACGAAGTGAATGTATAGTGTTGGGAAGAGATGGGGTGGTCTAAAGTAGTGTATAATCGTGCATGTGTCTGAGAGAGAGGGTGTGCTGTTGTGCATGTGCAGTGAGTCCAGTGTTTTCCTGGAGAACGGCGCTATACAAGAACTATGTATTATTTATTATTATGAACAAGAATTTCAGAAATACTATGTGCGTACAGTGACTACAGGCATGGGGTTAAAAAGATGGTTCCGGCTTGTATGCGGGCCGCGGGGTCGATCCAGTGTGCTCGTGTTACTCATGCGCCTCATGCACAATTGCAACGCTAATGGAGATTGTTCGAAAATTATAAGTGAGTCAAAATTGCACGTGCTTCTACGAAAAAGAGTGAATTAAAATCTTGGACAAACATGCGATAAACATGCGATATCGCATGTTTGTGCTGGCTTTTAATTCACTGATTGCGTCATGAGACGAAAAGTTTTAAAAGTCTGACATACTTCTGTGACAAAAGAGGCACAGTTTTAACCCCATTCTTGCCACTGAACGCATAATTTGTTTCTGAAGTCGGTGTTCACTCAACAACCAAAAGCCACAACCCTGCAAGGAAAGTGGATATAAATTGGTCACAACAAGAGGCATAGATCCTCATGAGACCCCGCAGTCGCGGGGGCTCACGAGGATCTGTGCCTCTTGCAGTTGGATCGCGTTCATGTTTTCTCGGCAGTGAATTTGGTTAAGTCGGACCTACTTCTGATAATTTACGGAAATCGTCTATTTTAGCTTAGGGATTCGGCATGTGACACAAGACATACTAAAATCATTTGCGACCTGTCACAGAAAAAGTACCGAGATCATCTGGGGAGGTCTCCCACAGACGTCCTCGTCATCAAAACAGACACAGACTATGAACACGAGGGTGCGCCGGGTCTAAAACTGCCGATTTTGGTTTGCGCCTTTCAGATATTATCTTTGTGATTTACCAGTCTTAGATAAAGACGGACGGGACCCCTCGCCGTTTATTCCAAATGGGACGGTTGCTCTGTGTGACTTGTTAGCGTTTGATAGAGGAGGACGGGGCGTCACACCTTTTAAGCAAAACGAGACTGCCAGTAGCACGCACAGCCCAAACTGACTGGCGCGGGGGGTCACTGGTATGAAAGAACCA
Source organism: Semisulcospira habei (assembly GCA_036245525.1). Lineage (NCBI taxonomy): Eukaryota > Metazoa > Mollusca > Gastropoda > Semisulcospiridae > Semisulcospira > Semisulcospira habei. Next base: position 131,905,527 of record BTPG01000008.1, read on the forward strand.
CTCTTCTTTAACACCAACACCAAGAGACTGACTATTTGTGTCAAAATCCTGACCTTATAAGGCGTGTACATTTAAAATAAAAACAAACACGTTTAGAAAGGACAGGTACAATTAATACATTTTGCAGGTTAACCCCCTCACTGCCAGTTGACTCAGAATTGAGTCTCAAATATCGGTGTTTATTCAATGCCACAGAGCTCCAGCGGTCCAAACTGCACGGATACAGAGTGGTTTCAGCAAGAGTCATAGATCCTCATGAGCCCCCGCACCTGCGGGGGCTCATGAGGGTCTATGTCTCTCGCAATTGGATTGTGTTCCATTTCACTCGGCTGTTAAGGGGTTAAATTGCTTTGGCAAAATAGACATTCGGACGGAAATGGACTTCATGTACTTCTCTTTTTCAGTGAGGTAAGATTGAACCCATTTAACCCCAACGCTCAACAGTAGAAGATGGATCGACCATGATAATTCAAATATAATTCCATCTGGCGTCAAGCTAATCTGGCACTACCCTTGAATTATCATGGTCGATCCATCTCCTGCAACTGGTACATAGTCGTTAGATGACACCTCCAAAGTGTAGGAAATGCTGATGTGGCGTTAAATGGGTTAAGTAACTTCATAGAAAGTTCTTTTCTGTCTGCATGTCTATAACTAAAAACGGGAAAAGCAAATAAAAACACCAAAAAAACAAACAAAAAAATAAAAAACCCAACGACATAGAATGTTTAAAGTCCGTGCAATATGTTACCTATACTTTTGATCTGGCGATTTGCGGCACTGTGACCCAGATGGTCTCAGTCTGTGGTAAACGTTAAAAGAAATTGAGGAGTGACAATTTGTGAAGATATAATTTATATTCATTGTGCACGATTCTCTGCATGGGAAATACGTGCGTCCGGCTGAATGAGTGAACTCATTCAGCCCGACGCACGTATTTCCCAAATTTTGGAGTGCGTCATCTAACAACTATACACCTGTTGCAGGAGATGGATCGACCATGATAATTCAAGGGTAGTTCCAGATTAGCTTGGCGCCTGTCAATTATCACGGTCGACCCATCTCCTGCTGTAGTGCGTCAGGGCTGAATGGGTTATAGAGAGTAGCTGTGAGTGCTCGTGGCAGCGTATATTTATGTGACGGTTTAGCACGTGGGCTGAGGCCTACGGTGTAATTTTCATTTTGGTACGAAATGAATTTTTGAAGCGCTTGCCTTCGTCGATTTATGTCCCATTTTCTGACAAAATCTCGAAGCTCCCAGCACGAATAGGTCCACGACAGTGCGCGAACCCACAGCGGCCGACTTCGGCCCGATAGCCTTTTGTGTCCTAGGATTTAGCTCAATGAGAAGTGCTTCTAACTCCGTTATGAAGAAATTCACGGAACAAATAACGCGGAACACATATTCTGGCCAAAATGAAAACAGTGTTTTTCGAGTTCCTCGGAACCGCAAATTCCGGCGATGTCTGTCACATTTCAGAGGGAAAAACAGTCTTTCAGTGGTGATAGCTTCTCGCAGATTAGAAGAGGAGGCATAGTCAAACATCAAAGTGACCTTTCCTGGCCACCAGTCATGGTCCTTGACTCAAAATATAATCCTCTCAGACAGATCCTTCCATCTCCAATACTGCCGTGTGGAGGCAAACGACACCAAGTCAATTTTTGTGAAAAGCGAGATTTTCATTGTATTACAGTGACAATTTCGCTTTTCACAACAGTTGGCATACTGCCTATTACCTTCACAGGGCAGAAGAGGTTTCTAGACTTTCTCGAGTCTATGCAGCCTGAGGGATCTTAGGGCACATGGGAAGGAGGTATATGGATTAATATCATGACACGTGCAGAAAGTTTCTGGAGAGTGTTTGACTCCTTGTGGAGTGCGACCTGAGGATCATGGCCTGGGGAGTATACTTAACTCATTCTACCCCAACACCGAAATCCTAAAATTTTGCCGTTGTCCTCTGAAGACTGCATTGCAGTGCAGGACACAGATCGACCATGATAGTTCAAGAGTGATGCCAGAATAGCTTGGCGCCCATAGGCGCCAAGCTATTCTGGCAACACCCTTGAACTATCATGGTCGATCCTTATCTTCCTGGTGTGTGTCTGGGGTAGAAAGAGTTAATATCGCGGCAGGCCACCTGCAGCTGATCACTTGGACCGGTCCTTCAGTAGCAGATGACGCAGACTGTGTGTTTGAAATCACTGTTTAATTCAACGTCGGAGATCCCTAGCAGCCGTCAAAGAAACAAGGACACACATCGGTTGCAGCAAGAGGCATAGTTCCTCATAAGCTCCCGAAACTGCGAGGGTTCATGAGGGTCTATACCTCTTGCAGCTGGGTGGTGTTCATTTTCTTCTCGGCAAATGAACGGGTTAATTCACATTGCTGCGCTTCGGACGGAGGACACCAAATGGGTTTAAACTGTGTCTTGGCGCTCTGACCTGGTGCCAGCGGCAATACGAGTGAGCTTAGTCCTGCGCAGGCCACCAAGCAAGGTGCTCCGCGATCGCGGGGTGAGTGTTGTGGCGCTATCGCGGAGCACCCTGCTTGGTGGCCTGCGCAGGACTAAGCCCACTCATACAACTTGTCCCTGGCTTGGATATCATCATGTGTGATTGAGCACCTTAGTTAGACTGACAGCCGTGGGGGAATACCACGTGCAAGCATTATCATACGGATGTCAGTCGCAGTTGTATTTCTTATCGCGCTGAGGAGTTCAGGGGAAGAAAATCTATGTTTTTTGGTTGTTTTTTTTTTTTTTTTTTTTTTTTTTTTTTGCACATCAGTTTCGATTGCGAAATGTGAGAGATAATCGAAATGAAAGTGTGAAATTGCATGAAGTGCCTGGGTTGCTTAGAAACTTTGCGTAGTAATGCTTGACAAGTAGAAAACAAAATTGTGACGTGTTTCAACGCAAAACGAACAGTAGATTGTTTATCTCGGCTCGTAATTCACAGAGCCTGCAGAAAAAGACAAGTTCTACTCTGACCTGCGCAGCCTCCTGCATAGCACCCCTGCAGACGACAAAGTCATCAACCTTGGCGACTTCAACGCCAGAGTGGGCCAGGACTCTGAAGCCTGGAAAGGAGTCCTCGGCAAGCATGGCGTTGGGAACTGCAATGACAATGGTCGCCTACTGTTGGAGCTCTGTGCAGAGCAGCAACTTGTCATCACCAACACTACTTTCCAGCAAAAGGACAGTCGAAAGACCACCTGGATGCATCCTCGCTCCAAGCACTGGCACCTTATCGGCTATGTCCTAGTGCGTCAGAGGGACCGCAGTGACGTCCTCCTCACCAGAGTGATGCCCAGCGCAGAGTGCCACACTGACCACCGCCTTGTTCGCTGCAAACTCAGGCTCCGCCTCAAGCTGAAACCCAAGAAAGGGCACCCCCCCCCCCCCCAAGAAAAAGCTTGATGTTGCCAGCCTTCAGCGTGACGACAAGAAAGCTGCCCTTCAGGCCGATTTACAGCGCATGCTCAAAGACACAGTTGATCCAGCAGACTCCTCCCCTGAAACACTCTGGGAACAACTGAAAACTGCTATTGTAAAATCGTCTGTGGAAGTCTTGGGCTTTGCTAGAAAAAGGAACAAAGACTGGTTTGACGAAAACGACGTAGAGATCCAGGAACGTCTAGCAAAAAAAAAAAAGAGCCGCCCACCAGGCCCACCTAACCCAGCCTTCCTGCCCTGTGAAGAAGTCTGCCTTCCGCCTCATCTGCAGCAGTCTCCAGCTCAAGCTTAGAGAGCTCCAGAACGAGTGGTGGTCCAGACTCGCACAGAGGACCCAGCTATGCGCTGACAACGGTGACTACAGGGGCTTCTACGAAGCACTGAGAGCAGTGTATGGCCCTAGGCACCTGGTACAAAGTCCCCTGCGAAGCGCTGATGGACAGGCACTCCTCACAGATAATACCTCCATCTTGAACCGCTGGTCGGAATACTTTCAGGACCTCTTCGGCGCTGAGCGCACTGTTCAAGAAACAGTCATCCTCCAAATCCCACACCTTCCACTAAAGGTTGAATTGGACGAACCGCCCACCGCTGAAGAGACCCTCACAGCCATCCACCAGCTCAAGAGTGGCAAAGCAGCAGGCATTGACGGAATCCCGCCAGAGATCTGGAAACATGGAGGCCCAGCACTGCACAACAAGCTCCACGACCTCTTTCTCTGCTGCTGGGAAAAAGGAACACTACCAAAGGATCTCCACGATGCAGTCATCATCACCCTGTACAAGAACAAAGGAGAGAAGTCCGTCTGCTCTAATTATCGTGGAATTACCCAATTACCCTGCTGTCCATTGCCGGGAAAATTCTCGCAAGGTTGCTCCTGAATCGGCTGGTACCTGCCATCGCTGAAGACCACCTCCCAGAGGGCCAGTGTGGCTTCAGAGCCAACAGGAGTACCACCGACATGGTCTTTGTGCTGAGACAGCTTCAGGAGAAGTGCCGCGAGCAGAACAAAGGGCTGTACGTAACGTTTGTCGACCTAACAAAAGCGTTTGACACTGTGAGCAGGCAAGGTATGTGGCAGATCCTGGAGCGACTAGGCTGTCCCCCAAAGTTCCTCAACATGATCGTCCAGCTCCACGAGGACCAGCAAGGCCAGGTCAGACTAAACAGTGACCTCTCAGAACCATTCCCCATTCGCAACGGCGTGAAGCAAGGCTGCGTGCTGGCACCGACCCTCTTCACCATCTTCTTCAGCATGATGTTGAAGCAGGCCACAGTGGACCTCGACGATGACGACGCAGTGTACATCAGGTATCGTCTCGATGGCAGCCTGTTCAACCTCAGACGACTGCAGGCCCACACGAAAACCCGTAGACCAACTGATTCGTGAGCTGCTCTTTGCTGATGACGCTGCCCTCGTTGCACACACAGAGAGAGCCTTGCAGCGCATTACGTCCTGCTTCGCAGATGCCGCCCAGCTCTTTGGACTTGAGGTCAGTCTGAAAAGGACAGACGTCTTTCATCAGCCGGCACCCAAGGAAGAGCATCGCCCTCCCCACATCACCATCGGCGAGTCCGAACTGAAGTCTGTACACCAGTTTACCTACCTTGGCTGCATCATCACGTCAGACGCCAAGCTGGACAAGGAGCTGGACAACAGGCTGGCAAAAGCGAACAGTGCTTTCGGGCGACTATTCAAGCGGGTGTGGCACAATCAACAGCTGAAAAAAAGGCACCAAGATCAGCGTGTACAGAGCTGTCGTCCTCACCACCCTGCTGTACGGTTCCGAGTCCTGGGCCCTCTACCGCAGCCAACTACGACTCCTCGAACGCTTTCACCAGCGCTGCCTGCGTACCATCCTCAGCATTCACTGGAGTGACTATGTCACCAACGTCGAGGTCCTTGAACAGGCGGAAACTGTGAGCATCGAGGCTTTGCTGCTGCGGACACAGCTTCGCTGGGCGGGGCACGTCTCCAGTATGGAGGATCATCGCCTACCCAAGATCACTCTGTTCGGCGAGCTCGCCACTGGACACCGAGACAGAGGGGCACCAAAGAAGAGATACAAAGACGGTCTCAAGAAGTCACTTAGTGCCTGCCAAATCGACCACCGCCAGTGGTCTTTCGCTTGCTGCGGACCGTGACACCTGGCGCTCCACCATTCACAAGGCAGCCGTCTCCTTTGAGGACTCTCGCAGAGCTAACCTTAAGGACAAGCGGCTCAGAAGAAAAAACAGAGTTGTCGTAACTCAGAACCCTGACCAGACCTTCCCCTGCAGCCACTGCGGTCGAACCTGCCTGTCCCGGATTGGCCTCCGCAGCCACGAAAATGCCTGCAGACGACGTGGGCAAGCCCTATAGAATCTTCGTTCGCGAAGTCAAGCCAAGAAGAGAATTCACTGTTTTCGCCAAAAGACGCGCAGCTTTTGGTCTACTTTTATTATTGTCTATTAAGCTGTCGCTTCTCCAAAAGGCTAATAAATCAAGATTTTTGGCCTTCCCATCTCTCATTACCCGTACACAAATTTAGCAGATAGCTCCATATAGTCTGGGACTGCGGGCCTGGCGCTAGAAATTGTGTACGTGGTACCACACACATCGCAGAGTTCATTGTCAAAATTGACGGTCACAACCCTGATAGTAATTGATTTATACTGAGGAGCATGATAATTGCGACCTCATTCGAATAATTGTAAACACTGGATTGTTTCCAATGATTCCAATGGTGTCGCATTTCTTGTGCTCGTTGTGTGGTGACTGAAATGACTGATGCTAACTTGGTGGGCCTTTAATTTGTCTTAGATCCAGATCTAGATATCGTGCAACCAGGCTTGTTCTCAGCTGAGACACATTGCCTAGGGGCCAGTGCTTGAATGGGAAAGGTGGTATGACGCAAAGAATCCTGTTGCAACTTCGTCTTATTAGGTGAGCACTATAATATTTCCAGTCTGGGGCATTTCACACGACGCTTGATGGCATCTTCAGTCCCTCGGGCGGTTACAGGTCTTTCCGTCTGCAAGAGGCATTGATTCTCGTGAACCATGCAGCCGCAGGGGTTCATGAGAGTTTATGCGTCTTGCTCACACTCAAAATAATCGATCTCGTGCACATCAGTTCCAAAGCGCAGGGTAGGTCTGAAGTGATAACAGCATACAAATGAATATAAAGGCAGTACGTACTCTTCTGTGCTAAAAGTTGTCACCCAGGAACCATGCTAATGGATAAGCGAGCACACGGTGCATTCTACGTAAACATAATGACATAGAGGTAAATCGACCAAGCAGGAGGGATACATTTTCATGAGCTCCCGCATTCTGCGGGGGCGGGGGCGGGGGGGGGGGGGCATGAAAATCTATGCCTCTCGCAGATGTTGGGTGTTGTGCTTGTGCTTTCGTTACAAGGGTTCGATATCCGCTGTAAGCCCGGGTGGCATCAGGGTTTCTTGTTCTTAGTCGGTTCTATTCACTGCAGCTGACGAGGGAGACCACCAGTGTTAGACGAGTTTGTCACTGGAGACATTTCTATGGTCGACTGTTTTCTGGAAACTCAGCATGTCCGATGTCCGACAGGAGAATTAAAATAAGCATCTTCCTAGTCTGATTCGAGAACAGATTTAGGTCACTTTTATGCCATATGATATTTAGAATTAGCCTTGAGGGTCTAAGAAGAAAAGAAAAAGCCCTATTTCCTCTCTCTCTCTCTCTCTCTCTCTCTCTCTCTCTCTCTCTCTCTCTCTCTCTCTCTCTCTCTCTCTCTCTCTCTCTCTCTCTCTCTCCTCTCTCTCTCTCTCTCCTCTCTCTCTTTTTCCACTTTTTGTAAAAAGCGAAAGTTCCTTGTATTACAACAAATATCTCGCTTTTCACAAAAAAAGGACTTGTTGTCCTTTGCCGCATAAAAAAAATGGATATGACCATGGATTATCGTCTATATGAAACATAGATCATTAACTCATTCTGCCCGCGACACACCACAACAAGATATGGCTTGACCATGTTAGTTCAAGGTTGGTGGCACCACTCTTGAACTATTATGGCCCATCTGTCTCCTGAATTATAAAGCAGTCCTTAGAGGATAACTCCAAAATGTGGGTATTTCGTACCTCGGGCCCAATTAGTTAATTCTTCTTGCTCAAAACGCACGCTGGTTGTCACGCTCGATTCGTTACCTCTGATCAGCGGCAGCGAATCGAGGGCGACAGTGTTGCTCAATAATATGCACATTAGAACCAGTGCAGCGATTCAATGGAAACGGTCAGTGTGCATAGGGATGTACGCCACCACAGGGGCATGGAATCAAAGATTTTTTTCTGGCAAGAGTTTTGAGCCCCTGACGCCCTTCGAGCATCAATACGATATGTCGACACATCAAATTGACGCTCGGAGTGAGTAAGGACACACCACTCGTGGCAGAAAAATCTTCGATTTCCAACCCACTTGTTCGCAAATCCTCAAGCGGTTTATATCAGTCGCTCAAACGGACTGTTCCTTGGTTGTTTCATCTGACGGCTGCGCACTAGAAAAGAGACTGTAATTAAGGTGTTGGTCTTCTTCATGCGTGACAGCCATTGTTTTATCGCAGTATCAAACAAAAAGAACTCAGTGTTCAATGCGTTTGTGGGTGACATTCACTTCATTTGAGAATCGTTTGCCGCAGACGTACCAACGACAACTAAAGATGTGCTGTTCTGTAGTGTGGTCTTGATTTGATAGGTGTTTGTCCTTTTATCTGATTACCTTCAAAGAAGAAGAGTTAACAACTGGTACATCCTGTTGGTGAGAGTCCCTTTATTTGATTAGAGTATCAAACGAGAGGAACTGAAATGGTGTTTCTGATCCCCGAGGGCGACAGCTCAGTCAGCGCAGAACAGTTAACTGCTAAGCTGCAAATCAGTACAACACTGATTAACCCCATTCACTGCCAGCTGACTCAGACTGTGTTTTTGAAATATTGGTTGATTCAAAACCAAAGAGAGCAAGCCGTACAAGGAACACCTACACAAAGTGGCGTCGGTAAGAGGCATAGATCCTCATGAGCCCCCGCAATATGTTTCCCGCAGTATTTATCTCGGCAGTGATGAACTGGTTAAGAGTTAGCCATTATGGGCAGACTGGACTGTCTGCTGATCGGCCAACCCGGCTTTCCGTCTGAAAGGAGCGTAGATTTTCATGAGCCCCGGCAGATTCGGCAGACCGTTACTTGATTAAGCCCAAACTGTCCACGACAGATCGTGTTGATATATTGTGTGAGTTTGTCTCCTTGACTCATGCTCTTCCAAATACAAAAGAATCGTGAATCCAGACCAAAAAGGTGACTAACAAGAAAAATGCGAGGACATTTTCGACCCCCCCCCCCCCCCCCGACCCCCCCCCCCCCCGGAACCCCCCCCCCCCACGCCCCAACCCCCCCCCCCCGCCCAAAAAACAACAACAAAAAAAACCAAACAACACCCACGCTTAGAAAGGACAGATACAATACGGTCATATTGCACTTGTCCTTTCTAAGCGTGTTTCTTTCTTTGTTGAGAATTTCTTTTCAAGTATTGTGAACATCGGTTATAGCCTATACATTTTGTGATCAGGTAGGCATTTCCATCATCTGTAATTACCATTGTTAGTCCTGAACCGCACGAAGTATATTGTTATGACGAAAGTAAACATCCGACACTATACTGGGGAGTACGTCGACATTACTAGACTTCTTGAGCCAATGACAATGTGACAAGGTGCAAAAATAGCTTCACAATGTAAACAAGGATGAGGAAATATGTGTTGTATACGAAGTATATTTTTACGTTCTTCAAAACTTAACTCACTGATCCCACACTTCCACACGATACTACTGATTGACAATAATATAGTTCAAGGGTGGTGCCAGAACAGCTCGCCGCCTAGAAAAGCCAAGTCATTCTGACACCAACCTTGACCTGTAATGGCCGATCTGTCTCCTGCACTGCAAAGTTTTTTCTGTTTTGGGGTTGTTGTTTTTTTCAAAGGACAATTCCCCGACCACACTGGTTGTCTCCCTCGATTCGCTACCGGTGATCAGCGGTAGCGAGTTAAGGGAGACAACTAGTGTGCTCCCAAACTTGGGGAATTCCAACCTTACCTCTCAGTGCGCTGAACTGGTCATTTCACAAAACGTCGCACTGTAAAGTTGTTGGGATTTTTCAAAGGACAAATCCATGACCAGACTGGTTGTCTCCCTCGATTCACTACTGCTGATCAGCGGTAGCGAATCAAGGGAGACAACCAGTGTGCTCCCAAACGGTTCCAACTTAAGCTCTCAGTGCGTTCAACTGGACGTCACACAATACCTCTACAGTCTCTGACCTTTCTTAATGTCTTCTGGTTCATTTGTTGTTGTGTTCTAACAACATCACGTAGCCAAATCTTCAACGTGCTAATGTGACACCCTAATAAGGGTGGGGTTGAATGACCTGACAGAGAATCCGCGCAGAGACGGTGTCCAGGAGAATGAAAGAGAATATCAACACCTGATCCTGCTCTCTTGGGAACCCAGAAGACACGGAAGTTGATGGAACAGAGATTGCTTCGGTCGCCAAAAGGCAGTCTTATCGCGCGGCTGGCCCATAACCCCATCACTGCCGGAAATAATACGCTGAACTGACACCACACAGATGCAAGAGGCAAAAAACCTAATGAGCCCCCGCAGATGCGGGGGTTTATGGGGTTCTCTGCCTCTTGCTGATCCTATGTGTGTTCATAGGTTCGATTGTTCTTTGGTATTGAACATGCCCTGCTTTCAAAGGCACAATTATGCCGCCACTGGCAGGGAAGGGGTTAACAGCTGCAAGAGAGTAGATTCTCAGAGCCCTACAAGTGCATGGGCTCATGAGAATCAGTGTTCTTGATCGGCAGAGACGGGCATTTCTGTTCTCATCAGGAGGTCGAAGGAGACGAGACTGAAATTGCCTCACTAGTCACACCCACTGAAAGCAATTTAACTGTTACAAGTGGCATAGATGTTCAGGAGCCTCTACAGGCTGCAGGGCCTCATACGATTCTACGCCTCTTGTTGGCAGAGATGAGCTGCATGTGGGTACCCTCAGTCAATGGAGGTGATCATGATCCATGGAACGCTCTGACAGGCGTAACTTGATGACTGAGAAGCCAAGAGACATGAGAAGGAAGCGGTTTTAACAGGACATGTATGGCTGCTGTGTTAATTGTCAACCTCCGCCATTCTAAGAGACATAGATTCTAATGAGCCCCTGTAGGCCTGCAGGGGCTCATGAGAATCTATGCCCCTTTCAGATACAAGTTTGTTCCACAGACGGAGGAGCAATTATATATTTTAGTGAGCTACTGGTCACTGTCTTGAAAACTTCTACTCTGCCATGCATCATCCCCATTGTTCATCAGTGCCAGTCTGGACCAAACGTGACGGGAGACTGGGAACGTGACTGGAGTTTGTGGAGGACGGCTGTTTGGGTTAAACCTGTTGGTTCTGATTGTCACGTAACGGATGTGACATGTTGTTTTATTTTTTCGCCAAGTCGGTTTTTTTGTTAATAAATGTAGGTCGCCGACTTCTGTAAATAGCCTTAGTTTAGGGAAGTTAATAAATGTAGTGTGAGCGTAATCGTAAAGCCCGTGCAGCAAGCTTAACAGTGAGCGAGCACAGCGGTTGCACGCTTTCGTCAAGTAGCTTTAACCGAACAGTGTTCAGAAGTAAAGTTAACCTGCGAGGTAGCTGTAGGATATTACAGTCAGTCAGCGGAGTTAGCCAGCGAAGTGAGAGTCTGGGTCAGGGTGCGGCCTCGTTTGGAGCCCTTGACAAGCTGTGTGAGGGTTGTTTTACCCTCCCTGCAAGACCACGGCCAGTGTTCCTGGGTGTGGGTGTCCCGAGAGACTAGCGACCACGGCTGCTGCTCAGCAGAAGACCCCTCCGGTTCGTCTTCGTCTTTGTTTGTCTCGTCCTGCCGGAGGACTCACCAGTGACAGGTAAACACTCATGCCATTTTCCTCAGTTAGCTGCTGTGCTCTCGGGTGTGCGAATGTGTACATAGGTTCGGAAGTGTATGTTCGTCTAGTTTTTTAGTGATGTTTTAATCAAGTCTTTAACCATGTTTTTTAGGTTGGGTTGTAATGTGGTGGGTGTCGGATTTAGTTTATGTTCGGCTGTCGCCGAGTGAGTATATTTGAAGGGCCATGTTGTAATGAATTAAAGTGGGTATCCTTTCAAATATATTTGTATTAGGTCCTAGATGTAATGTAATAAGATTGTCACGTGGGGTGGTTGCTGGTGATTATTTCATATCGTTGTATGTACATGTGGATATTTTGATAATGTTGGTTTTAGCAGTGGCAATGTTATTATACAAAAGCGGTTGTGCTAGCTTAATGTTAGTGTAATGGAGTAGTGCAGACCTGGTGAATGTTGAATGTACATAGGAAGCTTTCATATCCATGATTGTATATTTAATATGGCCAAGGCGGGTATTAGGGTGAGACGAGACACAACTCACGTGGTTTGCGAGTAGGTGCGTGTCAAATAGGCCAGAATTAACTGTGTTGGCACTTTGACTGACAATGCGCCCTTTTCCAGTGCACTGGCTTCGAAGATTTCGTCGTTCTTCGATCTCTTCATCATCCACGACCAACGGTGACGCATCATCGGGAGTCGGAACGCCTTCGCTAGCCGGTCCTGTTGGACAAGTACGTTGGGCTACAGCGGGTTGATTCTACGTTCTGCGCGTCGGTCACAGGCGTGCGTGGGCAAGCGCGGCTACGGTGCTCTGTGGTGTAGGGGTAGTACTCTTACGTTCGAGCCACCCTGTCTAGTGTGGGACAGAGGACACGGTACAGAGACAAAGTTACCCGCCTTGTATAGCCGTTGGCCATATTAGTCATTTTCACTTGTATAGCCATATTAGTCATTATCACCTATTAGTCATTTTTACCTGTTAGTCATTGTTATATGTTAATCTTTTTTATGTGTTAATACGTTATGAGTGCATGTGTGGGTATGTGTGAGGGTGTGGGGCGTTAGTGGGTTGGGGTGGGGGTTAGAGTAAGAGTGGGTAATAAAGGATTTGTTTGTTGTTTATCACTGGCGTTGTGTTATTTATTTAGAGTGGGTGGGTTTCTCGAGTGTCAGCACTCATATTGTCCACGGCGCCCTGACTCCGTCAGGCGTGTCGTGACACTGATACATCCCAACAAACCAACCGAGCAACAACCCAGCCAGCCAGCCTCTTTCATACCCACCCCATCGACCTCGCGGTACCCCTATCTCCCCCCAGCCCATTTTCATGCTTATTGCTGTTGTTGTTGTAATTGTAGTTGTTTGTTGTTGTTGTTTTTAATTTCGAGACACTGCTTAAGCAGTACTGACAAAATAGGTCTCCCAGGTGGGATAAATAACAAGAGCTCAAGAAATCGACGCTTGTAAATAGAGTGGAAGCTGATCAGACAGTACCAGTAAGCTTTCGTGGTCGACACAAACAAACAAACACACCAAACAAAAAAGCAATAAACAAACAAACTAACTAACTAACAAACGAATAAACAAACAGACAGATGGAGTTCCATTGTACTCGCAGGAAATTCAATCTCATGCAATTACCAGGTTCCGCGCACGCTTACTGAGAGTCACTCTATTGTCCTGTCGTCGAGATGAGGTGGACTTGTTTAAGTGTGCGAAACTCCCGCGGGAATGACATGACAGTCTACCAGCCATCCCCCAAGGCTCATCTGTAAGAGGCATAGATTCTCATGAGCCCCTGCAGTCGCAGGGGCTCATGAGAATCTATGCCTCTTGCTGGATAAATCATTGGTCTGCATTGTATCCTCACAGTGAGGAAAGAACAGGCAGGGATTTTTGTTTGTTTGTTTGTTTGTTTTTCTGTGACTGAAGACATTTATTGCAATACAAAAACAGGATGTCCACCAGACACGTCGAATATGCGTTATGTAGTTGTACCCCCCACCCCACCCACCCCCATCCCCCTCACACACACACACACACACACACACACACACACACACACTCCCGTCCCCCCCCCCCCCCCCCCCCCCCCCCCGCCAAGCCTTCCACACACACACACCCCTCCCTCACCTCCACCTAGGCATCATAACCCCCGTCCCTGCCACTGTACGTACATTTTTATTTCTGAAATCTTGGTTCATTCAACGACCAAAAGCTAACACCGTCCAAAAAACATGGACACAAATTGGTCTCAGCAAGAGGCATATATCCTCATGAGCCCCCGCAGTCGCGAGGGTTTATGACGATCTCTGTCTCTTGCAGTTGGATCATTTTCATTTTTTCTCGGCAATGAAAGGGTTAAGTATCGGCCTATACAATCAACATTATTGTCGTTGTCGAGTGGTTGATAGATTAATTTATTGTATGTTTCCGCTGTAAACGAAATCAATAATCAGTAGTCGTTTCGCCATCGTCGTCGTCACCGTCGTCATCCCCACCATTATCATTTTCGTCATCGAAATTATTTGTCATCATCACTGTTGCCGTCGTCGTCATCACCCATCTTATTATTACTGTTCCTGTAATAACTAATTAGGACATATGATTACAGTACAATTTAATGTGACTGATTATATTTTGTCACATCGAGAAGTATCTTTGCAAATGGGCTTGCATGAATGAAGACATCATGAACATTACTTAATTTGTAGGGCTGGTATACAACGAGGAACGGTTGTACAAGCATTTGAAAATTGATCACTGGCGAGAGGGGACCAGGAATCACATTCAAAATAAAATGAAAACTCTGCCATGTCAACGAAGTGCAGTTTTTGTCTGCTTGAGTGACAGAACTCATAATCTGCACAGCGTGTGACTGTGTCAGTTTGACGCTAGCTTCACTCCGGCTTTGAACTTATGCACGAAAACGTTCAGATCCTCGTGAGCCCTCAGTCGCATCGGCTGGAGTTCATTGATTAATTTTCTAAGCCTGATATGCAATATACGAGAGTCAGTGATGCTGATCAAGTTGCTCGTGTCAAGTCTCTTCCCGGTGAGCAAAATACCTTTGGTCCGACGTCGGCCGCAGTTGGCCCCCGCATTTACGTGCGCGGGGAACTGCGGACGACGTCGGATCTAAGGTCTTTTGCTCAATGGGTTCTCTCCAGTCTGAACTGAACGATCTGTGCGGACAGTCGTCGTTTGAGCTTTAGAAAGCTTTTGGAAAAGAGGTTCGTCTCAGAATGTTTAAGGTATTAATTGAGGATTTTTTTTTTCATTTTGCTTTTAGCATCAAAAGTTGACATCAAAGACAGACGCACGGACATAGCAGCATTCCGCGGAAGCATAGCTCCTTCTCACAAGCCCGTGATCATCTAGTACGCCTCATGCTGACACAGACCGACCCAATTTATTTCCTCCGAATGATATGTGGCTTTCTGAGTTAACCAACTCAGCCCTGACCCACTAAATCAGGAGATGGATCGACCATGATAATTCAAGGGCAGTGCCAGATCAGCTTGGCGCCGACAGGCGCCAAGCTGATCTGGCACTGCCCTTGAATTATCATGGTCGATCCATCTCCTGCAACTGGTGCATAGTCATTAGATGACGCCTCCAAAATTTGGGAAATACGGTCGTCGGGCTGAATGAGTTAAGCTCAGTTCAGTAAAACTGACCACACACAATTACACACACACAACACACAGACACACACACACACATACACACAGACACACACACACACACACACACACACACACACACACACACACACACCACACACACACGCACACACACACACACCACACCACACACACACACACACACACACACACACACACACACACACACACACACACCAATCCATCAATCCGTCACTGTTCGTTTCGCTCTATATATTCGCTTTCGCTGTTGAAAATCGATGAGGGACACAACCAGTGTGGCTTACGACCGAATACAAGTTGTCTTCATGGAAGACCCATGGCAGAAAAAATGGCGTGGTCGGATCTCTATTGTTAACACTGACGTTCCTATTATAAATTACCTTTTAATTGACGAAGTTTCATGAACAAAGTATTATCTGGTTAATCGTGGCCTCGTATTGCGTGGTGTGTGCCGTTTGTTTGCGTCACTTTTATTGACTCACCCAAACAATAACCTAGTGCGCGAAGGCCATCGGACCGACGTCGGCCGCCGTTGGGCGCGGACGGCCGTGCGTGGACCAGCGCCGGCCGACGTCGGCCCGATGGCCTTTAGCGCATTGTAAATATAAACAATTTCAATTGACTAAACATCATCTACTGATAGGTAAACTGAACTAAACTAAACTGAACTAAACTAAATATTAAAACTAAACTAAACTAAACAAAAACAAAAGTAAACTAAACTAAAAACGAAAATAAAATAAACTGTAAAAATAAAATAAAATAAAGAGTAAAATTAAACTAAACAAAAAATTAAACTAAACTAAACAGTAATACTAAACTAAGCTAAACTAAAAACACAACACAACACAACACAATACTACACTACACTATTCTAAAATAAAATAAACTAACAAGTTGACTAAACTGCTGGTGCGGACCTGCTTGGTCAATCACTCTTTCACTCTTGAAAAGGACAGTTATTACTTGCGACATCAAGCCACATGGGGCAAGAGCGTTTTACACTAGCAATATGCCAAGGGACCTAACATATGGATCATGAACAGGTTTGTCTCCTGAGACTTTAATTCTCACCTCCCTTCCTGCTTGCCTCAGCATCATTAATTTAATGCTTGCTCTGGTTGTATGAAACCCTCAGTTTTATACCCCAGAATTATACCCTCAGTTTGAGGAGCAGCTGAAATTAAATATAGTCAGCAAGTGTCATAGATTCTAATGAGCCCCTGCGCATGCAGGGGCACATGGGGATCTATGCCACTTGCCGCTAATGTGTGGGGTTGGCGAAACGCTTGTTTCGTGCCATACTTAACCCATTTAGCCCCTAGTCCCAGCAGGAGATGGATTGACCATGATAATTCAAGGGTAGTGCCAGATTAACTTGGCGCCTTCAGGCGCCAAGTTAATCTGGCACTACCCTTGAATTATCTTGAGAAATGGGACCTCGGGGCTAAAAGGGATAATCTTGAGCTTTTTCCACGATGAAGTCATTTCATTTCGAGTCCGCAGAGAGAACACAGTTGATTTATGATGCTGCGAATGAGTGACCGACGTGAAAATGAATTAGTTTTGAAGCTGTTTTGTTCGCAGTGGTGCATTTATATTATACAGATACTATGAGCACACTGACACAGACATTACCATACGCAAGTGTATTTTGTCATATGCCCAATGCGCAAAAGGCCATGGGGCTTACGTCGGCCCGATGTGTCTTCTCATTTCATATAATGTATATTTCTATTTTGAAATTTCTCTAACAAAAGAAAAGAAAAAAAAAAGGCTGACCACACTGAAAACGCGCAAGCACGCGCGCGCGCGCGCACACACACACACACACACACACACACACACACACACACACACACACACACACACACACACACACACACACACAGGTACGAGAAAGGGTGGGTTGGGGGTGGGGGGTGGGGTGTGGGTGGTGGGTGGGAGTACTCATTGGGAGGAGGTGGGGGAGGGGTACCATCAAAGGTTCACGACGATCTACTCTGCGATTCACGAATCACGACTTTAATCATCATCATCATCATCATCATCTTCATCATCATCATTATCATCAATAGATAAATAAATAAATCAATAAACAGAGTACAGCCGTGCACGTTTCACGGTGAGAGAGACGATGAAGAGTGAAGCCTCAAGGTATTGCCTTTCTGACGAAATAACTAAAACGTTTTACGGATCACGAAAACGTAAACTTGGGGCTAAAAGGAATACTCCTGAGCTTTCTCCACGATGAAGTAATTTCATTTCAAGCCCTCAGAGAGAACACAGTTGATTTATGATGCTGTATTCACAACCGCTGTCAGATGTTATTTCCAGCCATCAGTGTCCTTATCATAAGTATGCCGATGACACTGAAATCTCTCAGAGTAGTCCACCCGGGGAATTTCAGTCTCAGTGTTGAAACTGGCATCAAGTCTTGTGTTGACGATGTGATGACATGAATGGAAAGTAACAAACTTATGTTAAACCCAGAAAAAAACAGAGTTACTGCCAGTTGGCTCAGCATCCCGGCTTCAACAAATTCACACTGAGTCATTACGCATAGATGGCACTAATATTCCATTTCAGTCTTCGGTCAAATATCTTGGTGTCAAGCTCAATAAGACTCTGAGTATGCACTGAGGATCACGTAGGTGAAATATGTCAGTCATGGTGCTTCATACTCTCTGAGACGCATCGTTTCTGTCCGACACAGTTTTTTCCGAATCTGCCACTGCAAAGCGGTTAATGAATGCTTTAGTCAGGAGCCGTCTTGACTACTGCGGCAATTCTCTGCTGTTTGGTCTTCCATCTGAGCAGATTAACCTCCTTCAACGAGTCCAAAATAATGCCGCAAGGCTTGTGAAGCTCAGGCGAAAACGAGATCATGTAACTCCTATACTGAAAGACCTTCACTGGCTTCCAATCCAATCCCGCACAAAGTTTATGTTAGCGAACCTTGCATACCGCCGGACTTTGATGGCAGTCTTCCGTCATACCTTTCCCGTCCAGTCTAATTACTTACAAGCCCGGCTTTCGCTCACTGCGTTCATCGGGAGAGAAACTTCTCAAAGTTCCAACTTCCATCTCAAATCTGCCGGTGAATGCTCTTTCAGATGTACTGCTCCTTTAATTTGGAATTCCTTACCGATTGCGCTCAGAAATGCCTCCACCCTTATGCCCAAACAGCGAGGCTTCTCTCAGCAATAGAGAATCAGTTTCAACTGACGCCGTCCGTCACCGGGAGCCGACTAGACAATGAACAATGAACAATGAACCTTTATTTTCCAACGGTAGAAGTTATTGGTAACAGGACCAGTTTTCAAACTTGCCGTTGCTACATCTACTACATAAGTGACATAGACATGTAAACATACACATACCACACACTGCTGCATGCACTGCTACATTCGCTCACGCACGCACGCACCACGCACATACACACACACATACCCACACACGCACTCAGGTACGCACGCATGCACATCGCAACCCGCGCATGCACGCACGCACACACACACACACACACACACACACACACATGTACACCGCAATTCAGTACGCATGCACACACGCACGAACACTCACACACACACACACACACACACACACTTACACACGCACGCACTCAGGCACATACGCACAAAAACAAACACACGCTCTCGGACACGCACTCCAGACATACCTACCCGCATACGCGTACGCACAAAAGTATAAAATGAGTAAAAATACAAAGTAAAGCAATAAACAAAGAATCATTAAGTACATTAAAGTTCATACAGCAAGGGCAAATATGAATGCAGGTGCTATCTCTCCCCCCCCCCCCCCCTCTCTCTCTCTCTCTCTCTCACGCCGACACACACACACACATACACACACACACAGCATGCACGCACGCGCACACACACACACACACAGAGTCACACATACAGTACACACACACACACACACACACACACACACACACACACACACACATACGCGAGCGCGCGCCCAACATATCGAGCACACACATATGAAGGCAAAAACATTATACACAGTACATGCAGTATTCAAAGGTACTCTTTGGCATTCAAATATTATGGTACGGCTATGGGAAAAAGGGACTCTCTCTCTCTCTCTCTCTCTCTCTCTCTCTCTCTCTCTCTCTCTCTCTCTCTCTCTCTCTCTCTCTCTCTCTCTCTCTCTCTCTCTCTCTCTCTCTCGCACACATACACACACATACACACACACATACATACATACACACACACACACACACACAAGCACGCACATGTACACATCTGAACACACGTGTAAGTTATCCCAATACTGTAATGATTTGATTACGTCAGAGATTCTAGGTGTTTGAAGAGGCTGTCCCTATATGAGGTGAGCGTCTTTGCGTTTCTAATTTCTGCAGGAATAGAATTCCAGAATGAACTTCCCGAGAATGACAAGCTGGTTTTGAATAAATCAATACGCGGCAGGGGTACTTTTAATTGTTGTCCATGTCTAGAAGCTACAGATGTCCGTTCTGAGAAAAAAGAACTCAAGTACAGTGGACATGATTGCTTGTACAGCTTGTACATCAATACACCTTTATTGAACTGAAAGTGCTGGGATAGAGGGAGAATTTTTAAAGTTTTAAGCTTTTCGTCAGTTGAGAGTTCGGGATCGGGAAATATAAGCTTAGCAGCTCTCCTATGTAGGGAGTTCAGCCTCTTCAAATGTACATCACTAGAACCATCCCACACTGTTGATGCATAGTCTATGTGCGACTTGACATGAGCATTGTAGAAAAGAAGACGCGTATCTGTGTCAGTAATTGTTTTCAATTTTGACAACATATACAGGCTTCTGGAAACTCTTTTGCACACATTATTAATATGCAGTTGCCATTTAAGCTGATCATCTATAGTGACCCCCAAGAGGCGGTGGTGTGATACTTGCTCAATTGGGCTGCCGTTTATAGACAGACTAAGAGAGAGCGGGCATAGCTGGTGCTTTTGACGTGTGGTTATAACCATGCATTCTGTTTTTGACGGATTCAGGGACATGGAGTTGGAATGACACCAGTCGGTGACCTCGCGCAGGCTTTCCTGCAGACGCGTGTTAATTGCAGCTACATTTTTGTGAGGAGTGTGTAGTGTGCAGTCATCAGCAAACATGTCACAAGAAATATCGCGGCAACTAATATGTAGCGGAAGGTCATTGATAAATATGCAGAACAGCAATGGCCCGAGGACAGAGCCCTGAGGCACGCCGCTTTTGACGTGACCATACGAGGAGTAGGATCCATTTAACAGTACAAACAGGGGTAGACTACTTGACAACAGGGGTAGACTACTTGGCGAGGCCGGCTCATATAAAAGTAATTTTGTGGATATGGCTCTCGTATAGAAGAAACTTTGTGAGTTAAGGTTCATCCCATCGAGTATGTGCTCACAAACCAGATAGGTGAGGCTAGCGCTGGCAGAATTGTACTCAAACCAAGGGCCGGAATCACAGCGGTTGGACATGATGGAAATGATGGACATGAGTGGAAATGATCGTCTTGTTCTATACCTGTGTATTTCTCTGTGGGCTGGCGATTGGGTGCCTGATAGGCGGGGGCAGGGGATCTAACCGTGTGTCTGTCCAGCGCTGTGATTCCCATCGAGTATGTGAACTCGGTGAAGTGTCAACTTGACGCTGACCGGCGTCACTGAGGCGGGTCAGCCGTTTGACCGACTAAGTCGTGACTGCCAAGGCCGATAACTGAAGCCGTACTCAGCCCATGCAGTGAATTGAATTGAATTGAAACTTTATTTTCTAAGGATGAAGACAGTAGGCACGCAGGCCTTTTTACATGTCTGTCCGAAATACTGATAACACTGACTGACTGAGCCGAACGCCGTAACATGACGACCGAAGCGGCACTGGACTCGACGGTAAGTCAGTGCTAATAATGTACTGAGCGGCAGTACGTAAATCTGAGCTTTACGTTTGTTTTCTAGCCGCCTTGACGTAGTGCCGTATCATTTTCTGGCCACGTCATTTTTGTCACGCACGCGAAATAGAAACAAAACCGGAACTTTTACATTAGTAAGAGTTGCCTCCCTTAACACGCCTGCGCAGTGAGAGAAAATCCTGCCAATTACTCCTTTGGCAAAAATACCCCATCTTCCTTAACAAATTTTTAGTGTGGTTGAGTCATTCATATCGAAAATCAAGACTGGATCACCGTTGACAGTATTAGTCCTTAACTCTGGTTGTTCCTGGACATCAGAGGTTTGATTTGTTTCATCTTAGCTTGTTGCTTAGCGCTTTAGTTTGCTTGTCTATACGTTGTTTTTGTTTCCCTCTTAAATTAGCAGATTTGTATCAAAACCACGTCGATTGAAACACCACAAACAGACGTTTTTAGCGAAGCTCGTGATTATGTTTTGTATCTCCTTCAGAAACTAACAACACATATCACGCCGCCAACCAAAGAGTACATTTACTGTCCTGTTTTTCACTTTGCAACTTTAATTTCCGTAATTTTACCTGGGTCCCTCTTAACTGTTCAAAGTGTTACTAGTACTAGTAGGCCTACCGGAGTGAGTGTTGAATTTGTGTAACTTTAGGAACAGGTAACCCATTGACTGCAACTGATGATAGTGCTCAATGGGAAAAGCGCTTAACTGACGGAGCAGCATGCTAGTGCTACCAAAGAACCCACTTGTCTTTCATTAAAAGAATCCGTCTCCTTGAGGGGGTGTCATAAGGTTTGCTAATCATGCTAACAGTAACAGTCACAGTCAACTAATACAGCAAATTTCTGTACACATTATGGGGGAATAATACACTGCATACAAAATATATTGTTTTTATTAATCTGCTTTCTCTTTATTGTCAGCACTGTTATTTTGTTATAATGTTAATGGCGTCAGCATAGAGATCTATAGGGCTCGGAAGTTCCCTGCGTTGCATAGGAGCGTTAGCTGCCGTGCCGCCATCTTGAGAGGACACACTAGTCTGGCGATAGACTTCAGATAGTAGTGAAGTAGTGTTTCAACACGTGTCATGTTGCTTCCTCTTTGGAAACAAAAACAATCTGGTTGGCGGTTTCCTACGGTGATGGCAAGACTTGCTGTTATTAGCAATTCAGGATTTTCCTGACATTGTCCTGACAGCGATTTCCTGATGAGCGCATGAGTCGCGTATCCTCTCAAGATGGCCGCCATGACCAGCGTGATGACGTGAGCTTCCCGAACCCTATAGATGGCCTAGTTCATCAATTCATGTTTTATCATTTATGGTAAAAGGGCATGTTTATTTTTTGTGTAGGTGTGATTTTGTCATGTTTTTTTTCTGAGTGAATTAACAGTTCTTTTCTTGTGTTCAGGGACAATGGGTTATGAGATCAACAGGTTTGAAGGTGACGTGGATGAAGAGCTAGTCTGTCCAATATGCAGTGGTGTCATGGAGGAACCATTACAGGTACATTTTGTTGTTGATATCCTGTTTAACAAAAGACTGTCATCAGCTGCTGTTGAAATGTGCTTGAGCCAACAGTGTCAGCCTGAGGACTCTTTGCTCAGTTCGAGTTCATTTTAAGTTGTGTGTGTGTATGTTAGAACAGGGTTTGCGATAACCGGTAATTACCGGTATTTTACCGTTAGTGAACAGAGAATACCGTAATTTTTTAAGCTGCTGGTCCCAGGGACTGGTTTTAATTTGGCTGGACCGGTTAGAATTCTGCTGGTGAATGCTTGCACCTCCCTTGTCTACTGGAAAGCATTTCTTGGGGACCGGTTTTGATCTGAACTGGAAAAGAAATAGGAGGGGTGGAAGATAGGGGGACTGGTTATGAAAAATTCAGCGCGGACCCTGTAGAAAATGAAAATCAAATTTATGAATGACAGGTTGTGCCTATTGCTTAAAAAAAGAAGTCTTATCCTTTTTTGCATCTCTTATAGTGCTTAATTCAGATGTCCCGATGTTAGGTTTTTCATGTAAATTACTTCACTTATGTATTAGTTGTATATCAAAAATATTATGTTTGTGATTATATTATTCTTTTAGGGCATGTGTGTATTGGTCATAGGAAAAGATCTGGTGTTCAGTTGAGTTATTTTAGATTAGAATCACGTACCAATAAATACTCTCAACACGAGATGCCTCCAGTATTATCATTTTACATGGTGGCAGCGGTAAAAAACATCACATTCTCCAGCCTGAAGGTGTGTGCAGAGCCTGCCGCTGCAACTCCCCGCCAGAGCAGTCCTATGGACATCCACCGTCATGGACCACGCTAAACTTGTATGAACTGATCAGTGCCCAACCAGGCGGACGCCTTTAAAATTTTCAAGCAACGAAATCAAGCTCTACTTCACAACGAAGAAGATTAGGACAGAAGAACAGCCTGCCCACATCCTCCTACAAGTTGGTGAAGAAGGTCTCCGACGGTACAACGCGATGGCTCTGTCAGCGGATGAAAAGAAACAGCCATCGGTCATCTTCAAGAAGTTTGAAGAACAGCTTGAACCAGTTGAAAATTTCCGCGTCAGTCAACTCCGACTGATGCATATGCGCCAGTTGCCGACAGAGTCCACAGACGACTTCGTCAACAGAGCCCGTCTCCAGGCGCAGAAATGTGACTTCACCCAGGAGGAAGTACAAGAACAGCTAATAGAATTGATCATCGCCAGCACCCCGATGCCTGAGCTACAGAAGTCCTTGCTGGAGAAACAAAAAGGTTTCACCCAAGCGGACACTGTCCAGCTCGCTCGGACACATGAAGCGACTGCGAGCCATGTCCAACAAATCAGGGACATTAACAACAGTCAGCCGGTGGGACCATCAAGGGAAATCAATATCAGGGCAATGCATGCTGCAACTGTGGTGGGAAGCACACCAGACAAGACAAATGCCCTGCATATGGATCGATGTGCAATGCATGTCGAAAGCCTAACCACTGGGCCAGACTCTGCATGTCTACCCAGCGTCCGAACCACACATCCCTCAGCCATGGCCGCAGTAGAGGTCGTGGGCAAGCGCCTACTAACAGGGGCAACCAGAGGACAGTCCACGCCCGACAAGCCACCGACTACCACCTTGAACATGAGTTTGAGATGCTCACATTTAGCCCTATTACAGTCTCCAGCAACCCTGTAGAGACGAAGCATTTGTGGCACTCAAGGTAAAACTTCCTGACCACCAGGGCATTCACAACCTTAACCTGAAGGTGGACACGGGTGCACAGGGCAACACCCTACCACTTCGACTGTATACACAGATGTTTCCAAGCCTGACTGACAATGAACTCCCCTAACAAAGATTGCTGATGCAGCCGGTAACGCCCATCTT
This sequence comes from Semisulcospira habei, assembly GCA_036245525.1. NCBI lineage: Eukaryota > Metazoa > Mollusca > Gastropoda > Semisulcospiridae > Semisulcospira > Semisulcospira habei. The sequence goes on from BTPG01000008.1 coordinate 131,929,916, forward strand.
ACAGCATACAACGGGTCTACAATCACCTGCCACGGAAGAGTCAGCTTTCCGTTCAGCTTCAATGGGACCTGGACTGACACTGCGTTCTTCATCGTTGATGTTGCAGGTCCAGCCGTCATTGTGCGAGTCGCTCCGGGTGGTAACGCTTCACTGCAGCATTAAGGCAACGCCTGAGTCGCAGCAGCCCCAGGCTCCCATCAACTACGTCAAAGACCTCATCAACCTCTATCCCAACCAATTCGATAGAATTGGGTGCATTCCTGGTCTAGTCACGCTCACTACATCAAGAAGAAACTGGACTCCATGGAGGAGAACGGCATCATTCGCAAGGTTACTGAGCCATCCGACTGGGTTTCCAGCCTAGCTTACTCGAAGAAGAAAGATGGCAGCCTTCGCATATGTTTGACCCCAGACACCTCACGCCACAAGACGCCAACCCTTGAAGAACTAACACACCAGTTTTGTGGGGCCAAAATATTTTCAAAGTTGGACGCCAAATCTGGATACTGGTTGATCCAACTTGACGAGGACAGCCAGCTCCTGACGACATTTCAGTCTCCGCACGGCAGGCACTGCTTTACGAGACTACCATTCGGTCTGTCTGTCTCACAGGACATGTTCCAGAAGAAGATGGATCAGATCTTAGAACAAGTCAACGGTGCAACGGGCATCACTGATGATGTTGTTGTATATATGCGACAACAGAAGAAGAGCATGACCAAACACTCCACAAGTTAATGAAAGTCGCATCAGACAGTGGTCTTGTTTTCAACTTGGACAAATGTAACATAAAAACAGACTCCATCACATTCTTCGGTGCAACTTACTCAGCATGTGGTGTGCAGCCTGATCGTCAGAAAATCTGTGACCTCAAAGCCATGCCTGCACCCACATGTAAGAAGGAGCTTCAAGGATTCCTCGGCTTCATCACCTACATGTCACCTTTCATCCATAACCTGGCCGAAAAAGCAGCACCCCTATGTGACCTCCTCAAGAAAGATGTACCCTTCATCTGGGAGGACCACCACCAACGCTGTTTCAACATGCTGAAAGAAGCTGTCTCTGAGAGCTCTACGCTGGTCTACTCTGACACAAGTATCACCCCTGTCCTGCAAGTAGATGCCAGCATAACAGGCCTTGGTGCAACTCTTCAGCAGAATGACAAGCCTGTGGCATTCACATCAAAATCCCTCTCTGATGCCGAAAAGCGTATGCCTGCATTCAACGTGAGCTACTTGCCATTGTCTTTGGTATTCAGAGATTCCACACATCTGTATGGCAGACCCTTCAAGGTACTGACTGACCACAAGCCATTGATCATGATCCTGCAGAAACCCCTGGTGAATGCACCACCTCGATTACAGAGAATGCTGCTCAAGCTGCAAAAATACAACTTCCAGCTAGAGTACAGGCCAGGCATTGAGATGGTCCTTGCAGACACACTATCCAGACACCCATGCAGTGACAACCAGCCAATCGACCTTGACACCAGAGTGGACCTAGTCAGGTTCAGCACTGAAAGGACAGCAAACATACAAGCAGAGACTAAGCGAGATGCCACATTCAGCAAGCTAACCGAGATCATTGTCAATGGTTGGCTCTATACCATCAAAGAAGTTTCTGAGACCATCGGATCATTCTGGGCCAACAGAGATGAACTGTCTGTTGAAGATGGAATCATCCTGGAGGGACAACGCATCATCATACCTGAATCACTTCAGAAAACCATCCTTGACCAGCTCCACTATGGACATCAAGGCATAGAGAAGACCAGACTCCGAGCCAAAGAAGCAGTCTTCTGGATCCACAAGGACATTGAGCAGATGGTGAAATCGTGTCCAAACTGCCAGGAGCACATGCCATCACAGTCTCCAGAAACCCTACTGCCCCATGAAGTCCCCACACACCCATGGTAAGTCCTTGGAGCTGACTTCTTCACACTCAACAACTCTGACTACCTCATTGTTGCTGACTATTACAGTAATTCCCCATCATTAGAAAACTCCCGTACAACTCCACAGCAACCACCACTGTGAAGGTCATGAAGCAGATCTTCAGCGAGCATGGGATTCCCAAGAAGCTCATGACCGACAATGGGCCTCAGTTCCCTGCTGAGATTTTCCAGACTTTCGCTGAGGAATGGGGCTTTGACCATATAACATCTTCACCCTGATACCCGAAATCAAATGGGTTCATTGAGCACCAAGTCCAGACAGTCAAAGCAACCCTTCTGAAGGCGCACCAAGACCAACACGATCCTGATCTTGCCATGCTTTGCCTGCACACCACACCCCTATCCCGTAAACTTCCAAGCCCAAGTAAGATGCTGACAGTAGTGACAGGCAGGAAATTCAGATCCAACCTCCCTGTCAAGATTCCAGTCCGCTACCAGGATAACGTCATCCGGGAAGAACTCCAAAGCCGCCAGGACGTGCAGAAGATGTACCACGACAGGCATGTGACTGATCTGCCTCCCCTCATCCCAGGACAGAAAGCTCGAATACAGGACCAACAGACCGGGCACTGGAAAGACGCCACAGTAGTGGAAACATGTGCGGAGCCACGGTCATACATTGTGACAACACCAACCGGCCAACAGCTCCGCCGCAACCAGGTTCACATTCGTAGTGTTCCTCAAGATGACCCAGTGCTGCCGATTCCACCACAACCAGTTCCCCAGCACCACATGAGAACTGTAATCAGATGACGACCAGGTCAGGTTGTGCAATCAAGAGACGTGAAAAAAATGGACCTTTAGAACTGTGCTAAACCATATCGCTCAGTGTAGTGTGTAGTACTGTTTCTGTATTTTCTGTCTTTGTAGCCTCAATGCAGAATGAGAATTTCCACAGGACTGTACATACACTTATTTACCAGATCATTAGTCACTCAGGAATGTGCCACTTCCGTTTTCCACCAGTCACAGAACACCAGTCACAGTCACACTATAGTGCAAGACTAGACCCAAGACACCTAGACCAGCCACGCTATAGGTTCACAAAAACAATTTGACACTGACCTTTACATTGGAAGACGGTTGGACATTAATATCACTTTTTAGATATACATCTATGATATATCAACTGGTGATATTTCTTTTCATTCCCTAAGATTTATTAATCGTGTTTGATATGCATAATGTCCATACACAAATGTCAGCCAGGATAGTGAAAGTGATACACCAGCCGGTATAAAACAGATCGCTGCCTCGGCAACTTCTTTATGGAAAGGGAGATGTAATGAGTTGACTCTTAGATGCCTGTATCTCACCCCTATAACATAATGAGCTGTACCCTTGCTACATCCGCCAGCATGCTCCCTCCTCACTCTCTTCTATCTCACGCATGTAATCACTCCATTTCTGCAATAAACACTCTCAACACGAGACACCTCCAGTATCATCATTTTACAGTACCTTTTAGTATGATTTGTTTCCTTTGCATGGAGAATTGTGATCGATTTGTGTGTGTGTGTGTGTGACTACAATGTTACACATTTCGCTGACTTGTAGCAAAAGTTGGAAGGTTCTGAAAAAGGCATGATTGTTCTTGTAACCTCAGACATGATGTCAAAGTTTTGTAGTGCACATGTTGGTTACATTTCATAAGTTTACATAATGCACCTAGATTTTGGTGGAAGATTGTAGAAAATCAAGAGAGTTTCTTTTAATGAATATTAATGATTTTGGCTACGTTTTCGTTTCTGTTTGGTGTTGCAGAAATTTGTGATAGTATAAAAGAGATGTGTGCATGCATTGAGAGAGACAGTGTATCAAAATGATGCATTGTAGAGGCAGTGTATCAGAGTGTGAGTGCATTGTAAGAGACACTGTGGATGCATATTATGTGAGTGATAGTGCATCAGAGTGTGGATGCATTGTGCTAAGAGTGCAGGGTTCAAAATTAATGGGGGCAGGGTGCGGAACGCCCCAGAAATCAGCGCGCCGCCCCATGCTCGTTAAAGCTGGGGCCACTTCGGCTCCATCAAAATTTCTACAGTCTGTTAGATTACTACCTATTCCTTGCTGATATACTATCGTTTCCTGTGTCCTTTTGTTTGTTTTCTCTCCACCACGGGTTCAGATTGGAATGTAATAACGAACGTTTCTGAAAATTTACACTTAAAATTGGACCGAACCAAAAGCAGACCAAAGGAAGCTACTTGGGAAATGTAGATTAAGATATGACGTCATTCCTTTTCCTAGAAGTTGACAAGTTTGCTTGCAAAAGATCTTGAAATTTCTACCATGTGGCATTATTTAACTGGTGCTTACAGTTTGACATGATGGGCCCTACGTTTTGCTCCTCCACCCCAGCATTAGCTGTGACTGGGGCCCAGGGCGCCCCAAGCTGAAAAAGTTAATTTCGAACCCTGGAGTGCATCGTCAGAATAAAGTACTTTTGGAACTGTTACTCCAGTGTGGTCTACAACCTTGTGCCACTTGTGATGAGTTGCAACTGAGTGAGATTTTTCCACAAGAACCCTATGTGAGTGTGTCTGGTGTGATTGCATCATACCATGACTACCACATAATATAAAATAACAAGACAAATGAAGTCTCCTAGCAATTTATCCAAAGTTTACTGTACATGTATGTATTTATCGTTATACTAGTTTATATTTAACTTAGTTTATTTTTTAAATTTATTTATGTTTCAGTGATTTTAGTAGGAATAACAAGAGGAAGTGTATATATATATTTCACCTTTTTTTTTTTACTGCTGAAATCAATTTAACTTTAAAGTTCTGGAATTATTTTATATTAATTATTATAAAATTAAAAAATTCCATAACTTTAAATTGTTTTCTGAATTAACCCAGGCTGAACTGACAGTGACACACCACAGTAGTAGTGTTAAATTGTTCATCTGAACTGTAAATGCGCTAAAACTCTTTCCTCTTTTCAGGCACCCCAGTGTGAGCATGCCTTCTGCGCCAGCTGTATCCAGGAGTGGTTAACACGCCAGCCCACGTGTCCAGTGGACCGCAGCCCTATCACATTCAATCAACTGAAACCAGTCCCGCGCATCATGCGGAACCTGCTGTCCCGTCTCCAGATCACCTGCGACAACGCTGGGTATGGGTGCACGGCGGTCGTGAAGCTTGATGCCCTGGCGTCACATTTGTTGGAGTGCGAACACAACCCAAAGAAGCCGGTCCATTGCACAGAGGGCTGTGGGCTGGTCATACCCAAAGATGAACTGAAGGTATGTGACTGTGTTGCTTTGAAAATAAAGCTCACTTGTGCATGTATGGCTGCACACATAGGTGGGTTAATTTATACACACGATAAAAGTCAGTCCTTCCATGTTAATTTTGAATAATTTGATTTAATTTACAACTGTACTATACTTGTGTACCCTTTTATGTCAGCTATCAGATAATTCACAAAAATAAGTTCATGTAATAACTAATTTCTGCAAACTGTTCTCACTTTTATATACTTACTCTAAAGGCTGTTTCAGTCAGCTGTGGACGATGGAAAAATTAGATGTCTAATGTATACTTTTAAAAATATTAAATGTGTGCATTGTACATCATACGTTATGAACTGTATTGAACAGAACTGTTGTTTGTTTCTTCATAAACATTACCGATGACATGACTGAATGGAAGTGTCTACTACTTACTCATTCTAGCCTAAGAGCCAGTTGTGTAAAAACACAACCCGGGAGGCACTCGGGGAACCCCGAGGGGACCAAGAGTTGTCTCCCTATACCCACCACCCGGAAGCCGGGTACCCATAATCCCCCAGTCTAGTCTACTTAGGCGCACGATTCGGTCGTCTTGCGCTCTGCTCTAGCCTACGGACTTTGGTTTTTCGACCGGTTCTCGGTTCGGACTTGCTGTTGGAATGAAGAGCGGGAGATAGGATCGTTTCGTCGGCCCTGCCTGTGCTGCTGCGTGGCTTTCTCGTCCCCACTGCGTAGCGCCTACGCTTCGACCGCTGGTGAGCTGTCCGGTGAGCTTCGCCGGTCGTGCCAGGCGGGTTTTTGGACATCTCCCCCCCGTTCCCCTTCGGCAGAGAGGTAAGGTAGCGGGGTTGACCCTTGGCCGGTTCCCGGGCTGGGCACTGGTTTGTGCAGGTACGAACTTTTTCGTCTTCTTCTCACTGTAATCGTGCTCCCACTCACCTTCGGTGAATCGTAGCTAAGTTCCTACGCATTTGTACCTTGGGTGTGGAGAATTCTTTTACTCCATGGCCTGATTAGCTGAGTGGCAGTTTGGGGCACGCCTTGTCATCGCGTAGTTGTTCGGCACCAGCGCCTATTCTGGCCCTTTCTGTTTTCCCTTGCGGGATGTTGGTATAGATACGGGTGATGAATTTAAGCGCACGCGCATATGCAGGCATACGCTGTGGACAAGTGCTCACGTACCTTAGAGAGTGGATATACGTTCCGGCGGGCAGCTTGGGGGTTTACGCTCCTTGGCTGGGCGGGCCCCTCGTGACATGTCCACATTAAGTGGTGATTTACTGCCCCGGATGTTTTTCTTGTCTTGGTTGTCATTGCGTATTGATTTGTGCAGCAGGCGGCCGGTGTTGTTTTCCACACACGGTCACCCTTAGCAATGTTGTTGGGGCCTGACTCCTTTTATGACAGGGGTTGGTACATATGTTGTTGCTCACCTTAGCACTTGACGGCGGTGAAGCTACCTCGTTACTGCACTGCTAGATTGCAGACGTGCAGTTTGGTACCTCGCTTCCATCATGACGTATTCGTCTTTTGTGTACATATGTTGTCCCCTCGCCTTAGCGCTTGGCGGCAGTGGGCCTACTTGCTTACTGCACGGCTAGTTGTAGGCGTGCAGTTTGGTACCTCGCTTCTGTCATGACATGTTTGACTTTTGCTACATATGTTGGTTGCTCACCTTAGTGCTTGATGGCAGTGAGTCGACCTTCTTACTACACTGCTGGCGGGCAGGCTTGACAGTCTGTTACCCCGCTTTGGTGCTTGTGTGTTTTGTTGTTACGAAGGCTACCTTCGTGGCTTAGTCCCACAGGACTCGCCCGCAGGCCTTCGGGTGTGTTGTCTGTTGCAGGGACAACGGACTGACATGGAGAAGCCACACCGAATGTCACGACTAGTGCGCGAGCGTGGATCGTGGAGGCCGCTGCCAGGGGGAGCGCACATGAACAACCTCTGGCAAGGCCCGCTCGGTATGGCAATTACGCACACGTCCGACTTCTTAGGATGTTGCAGTACACTACCACCTGGAGAGGACAAGCAGCGTCTCGGCTGTAAGCACCAGCCCGGCTGCTCCTGGTAGGTGTGTTCTTCATGTCCAGGCAGCGCCCATTTGGGACTAGGCCTGTCTTCCGACACTGGAGGTGCCTCCTACCACATTGGAATGATTGTGTCACCTGGCCTCAGCAGCGCAGATGGCAGCATTGAAGCGTCTGCAGGTGGGAGCGACCTATGCTGTTGGTGCTTGAAGGATCCCGTTCCGCCCCGATGGGGGCATGCTGACGTCCTTCACGCAAGGCAGATGTGCCGGTGGCCGTCGGACAACCACTAGGTCGGGTCTCCTAGGCGCAGGATGTGGATACGCCATCCAACGTCTCCTTGGCACCGGTCGCTTGAGACCAGGACGTCTCTGTGGGAAGCTACACACCGGATTCAGTGGACTAGTGCACGTAGTGGGCCTGGATCGATGAGGCCGCTTCCAGGAGGGAGCACGCCCGGACGAAGCCTTCTATGAAGCCATGTCCACTATCGGTCCCCCTTGTCTCCAAGAAAGTCCATGGGATCCCGCTGGGGGTCCCCCTTACCGGCAAGAAAGCCCGCCTCCCTCGGAGCCCGGCTCAGAGACATTCACGTGCACGTCCAGGGACTCTAGTAAGGATGCTCGCCTCCAAGGAAGGGGAGACTACTATCGACACAGTTCCAGGCCACCTCAGGTTTGGTGTGTTGCATGGGCCTACTGGTGACCTGCATACGATGCGGAGGCTTCCAGTGGCCATCGGATATCCAGACAGTCTGTCTCCTGTGCGCTGGGTGTGCTTCCGACCACACTTGTGATGTCTGTGCTACCTGGCCGGAGCTGCGATGGTCTAATCTCTGGAACTTATAGGAGGGAGCCTCCTCCCCTCGCGGGTACTTGAAGTTTGCCGAGGCGCCTTCCGCTGTGCCCCTGACACCGGACGTGCGAGACCAACTGGATCCGACACAGGAAACGCCACTGAGTAATCGAGGGATTAGAGAGCGCGCCCGGACACAGCTGGTGGAAATAACCCGCCTCTCCCAAGAGCCTGGTTTGGTGGGACGCTCGTGGCGTCCCTCCTCCACCGTCGTTCCCCACTCGTCTCTCAGGAAGCCGCCGGGATTCCGCTGGGGGTCCCCTGGCCGGCAAGAAACCCGCCTCTCCCAAGAGCCTGGTTCACAGAGACATACACGCACTCGTCCGGAGCCTCCTGGTTGTGAAGAGCGTAGACACAGGGATTCTACGCGACGTTATCGCTCTCCCTCGCAAGATCATAGGAGGACCTTCCCGCTCGGGGGCTGGGAGATTGTTGGCATCCGGTCTCGGAAGACCATGGGTATGCGCTTGCTGGGTCAGTCACTGGAGTGACCTCTCCAGGGCGCAAGCCTGGGCGAAGGGTATGGAGATCCTGGGGTGCCCAGTCGTCAAGGTTCCCCTCTCGGCCTCGCTGATGTAGCCAAAGGAATGCAAAGCAGTACGTTGGCACCAGTTGGCTGCAGGTGCTGCCGGAACAGTGCGTGAATACAGGCAGCTGTCTGCCTTCGGGGCTCCACTCCTGATTGGAAAGGTTTACTCACCCACATTTGGCCGTTGGATCCAACCAGATCTCCTCCGTTCCTCTAGCCGTTGGCTGTCAGAAACAGCTCATCCGCCTAGTGGTGCAATGTGAACACCACCCCCTCACATGGTTTAGCCCACCAGCCGAGGTGGTTAGCCAGGGTGTGGCGCTTGGAGCCAGCACGTGAGAGATTAAGGAGATGGATGAGGACCAGTGATGCCCGTCCGTCCTATGTAGGACGCAGCTGCCGAACAGCAAAGGTGCTACCTCTATCCAGAGCCCCCTACACCCCTGGGAGATTACCGAGACGCCTTTCGCTGTGCCCCCAGCACGGTATGTGCGAGGCCAACATGATCCGACACGGTAGGCGCACTGAGTTTCAACGGTTAGTGCCCAGAAATCCGCCTCTTCCAAGACCCTGGTTCATTTCCCACTCGTCTCTGGCCGCAGGGGTCCCCTTGCCGGCAAGCAACCCGCCTCTCCCAAGAGCCTGGTTCGCAGAGACTGACACGCACTCCTACGGAGCCTCCTGTTGGCGAAGATCGTAGGCGCCGGGATTCTACTCACCGTTACCGCTCTGCTTCGCAAGAGCGAAGGAGGACCTTCTCCTCTCAGCGTTTGTCGGATCAGGTCTCCCTCGACTCAGACGGTTTTCGCCTTCTTCGCGTTCCCCATCTCGTTCGGACTCCCTTTCGTCCCGTTCCTCTTCCCATCGACCGGCCACTCCCCCTTCCCTCGTCCTCTCCGTTCCGTTCCTCCTCGTCGCAGCCGTTCTCCTCGTCGGGACCCGCCTTCGGCTCTCAGGAGACCCTCGCCGCGTCGCTCCGTCTTCGCTCTCCCCTTCGGAGGGAGTCTTCGACCTCTGTGGTTCGCCGTCAGTGGGATTCCTTCCCGCGGAGCCCTCCTCGGTCGCCGGTTCCAGTCAGCGGGACTTCGACACCCTGAGGGTGACGGCTGGCGACCCCTCGGACTGGTTGCTCGGACGTTCTCAGCCGTTCTCCTCTCCCTCTTCTTCGGCTTCCAGTGCTGCGGTTCCGGCAGTCCTGTGCTGCGCGGATGGACACTCGGCCGGCGCTGGACGGGACTTCCAAGCTCATCGCCGCCGCCCTTCTGCGGAAGTTTGCCTGGCATCGCCAGCTGACTCACTGGGGGTTCTCATCCAGCGTGGACACCGGGGAACCAAGGCGCAGCCTCTGCCCCCTGCCGTCTAGCCGTCTCGACAAGTTTCTTTGGGCACCCGGGGGGTGACAGACTTCGTACCGCTTGGCTGTGCTCGTGGCGGAGGACCTAGCCACTACACGGAGTCGGATCTACGCACCTTGGTCGTCTCTAAGCCTGGCTGCTCAAGCTACGCTTCCTACTTCCGTGATTCTTCTCGAGGTCCAACCCTCCGACCTTCGGGCTTCGCGGACAAGAGCGTGCTTCGCTTGGATCCGACGCGGACTACTAGGCCTTCTTCTTCTGCTCGTGGGAGAAAGGATAGGTCACAGGAGCTTCTCCTCTCCGGCAACGCGACAGCGGAGGTGTTCTTCCAGGATCAGGGCAGCTGGCGATCCTCTGACCAGTGCGTAACCCCTACCCTGGTGCTTGGGGAAAGAACTTCAACTACCTCCGTGCGTGTCGCTGCCTGGACCGACGGTAGATCTGGGCCAGTCTTCCCCGGTGGGAACAGTGGCTACACACGGAATGCACCAGGACACCTTCGGAGGATCGGCGCATGAGACTAAGATGATCCTGTGGAGGGTCTCCACAACGATTGCAGTGGACTAGGGCACAGGGTGGGGTTTGACCGAGGCCGGTACCCGGACGGAGCGAGCCCGGACACAGCTTGAGAAGCAGAGAACTCGCCTCACAGAGCCCAGTTCAGAGAGTCGCGCGGGGCGACGTCCCACGTCCAATCTCGGTACCCACTCGTCTCCAAGTAAGCCGCCGGGATCCTGCTGGGGGTACTTGCCGGCAGATAACCCGCCTCTCCTCGGAGCCCGGTTCGGAGAGACTTACACACGCTCGTCCGGAGCCTCCTGTCGACTCCCCGGGTGAGGAGTCATCGCATGCTACGTCTTGCCCTTGCCGCCATACGGCGCCTGAGGGATGTCGCCATGGTAGATTGGTTAACGAGCTTTAGGAGCTACGACTCGCCCAGTCTGCCTACAGTTCGAGGGAACACTTACGTACAGCTCCTCTCGGACCATACCTTACCTGGACCGCATTTGGTCCACGGGTTCACCTTGCGCCCGCTTACGGGGCGCTATGCCACCAGGAGACCACGTAACAATTCCTGTACAAGCCTCACGTGTGCCTACGACATAGCCGTTCGCTACGGACGTGCTCACCTCTTGCCGGTTCTGGCACCACTGACGCTACATGCCGGACGTTCTTCCTGGCTCAGCTCAGTCATACGTTCGGAATTACAGGACCTCTCCCTCAGGGAGGTTAGAGGCTACAGTTCCGTTATCAAGGCACTTGCATGGCCTCGAACGTCACATTCGTCAGGGACTGTTCGCTCTTACACTTCGTGGCTACTGGAGGCTGGCGGGCGGGATGACTTCGCCCTCTGCAATCGCAGAGTTCTGCCAGGCCAGCGAGACTCCTCGCTCTGCTGGGGGCGTTTTGCGGGGGGCACTACTCCCTCCTGGCGCCTCAGCGCCGTAGGTATTCACCTACCTAGGGTCGTCGGGAGTTTGCGTTAGGGAGGACGGCCATTGGGCCCTAAGGTGTGCTGGAGCGCGGCACCCACCTCCTCTTCGCAATTCTTCCATTCAGTCATGTCATCGGTAATGTTTTTGAAGAAACAAATTCATTTTTCTTTAAAAGGTATTTTTTCGAAAAATACTTACCGATGACATGACTCAAACGACCCTCCCACCTGCCCCGCTTGCCGCTGGTGCGCTAAGTATCCTGACTGAGGGATTATGGGTACCCGGCTTCCGGGTGGTGGGTATAGGGAGACAACTCTTGGTCCCCTCGGGGTTCCCCGAGTGCCTCCCGGGTTGTGTTTTTACACAACTGGCTCTTAGGCTAGAATGAGTAAGTAGTAGACACTTCCATTCAGTCATGTCATCGGTAAGTATTTTTCGAAAAAATACCTTTTAAAGAAAAATGAATTTTAATAAGCAGAAATGAAGGTGCTCTCAAAAGGATACTTTTACTGTGTTATTATCCTTTTGTGTCACTGTCAGAGTTAGTTTGTTTTGTTTGCCATTGAAATTATAATTTTCTGCAGTTTCATTGCCATTTTCTGAACTAAACTTGCTCAATGTTCTGCAGGACCACAACTGTGTACGTGAGCTGCGGAGTCTGGTCAACACACAGCAGCAGAAAATGTCTGATATGCAGAGTGAAATTCTGGAAGCCAAGCTCCAGCTGAATGAACAGAAACGAGAAATACAGATGCTGAAGGTACTGCTTACACTTACAGTGTTTGTGCTAGGCTACAGTGTTTGTGCTAGGCATTTTGACAGGCGCAATTGCCACTGTTATACGTGTAACATATCAAAATCCACTGCAGATGATCCAAAATGGTCTGTATGAAATGCATTTGGCTCAGATTTTAAAAATTTAGATAACACTAACAGAGTGAGGGGGGGGGGGGGGGGGGGGGGGGGGGAAGGAATATATTTTTTCTCTGAACAAAACCCATAAATTTCCACTATAACTGCTTTTTCTCACTCCCTCTATATTTGAAATGTAAGCAGCATTTCAGCCTGCACAACCATTACTTCTTGACTGTCTTGCTGAATATCAAAAGATTCAAATGATCACTGATCACTGTGTGAATTAATTTGTGTTTCTTTGTTGACTGTTGTGCAGGAGCTTATGAGATCAATGCGTGCATCAAATCCACGTATGAGAGAAATACAGGCTTCCATGGAGAATGAAGATGTGATAAGGTAAATAGACTTTCAGTAAAATGTTTTATTTCCCTGATTTGTTTAACCTTCACTAGCACTTTTTCCAACTATGTCAGGCACCACAGGGGAAATAGCAGTTACTTTGTGGAATCGGATTTGATAGTTCACGCTCATTCCTGTTTCAGACCATTGAAAAACTGAATGATTTCTTAGGCAACAGAAAATTCCTTGGAAATATTTGAATGTACCCACTCATTTGTCCTTGCTTTTGAAGTCTTCACACGTATGTCTTTTGCTGTTTAAAGTACCATTACGCATAAATCTGAAGACACATTTCAGCACCATTTGTGTTTGTTACGCCTTGTCAACACACCTAATGAACTTTAACATCAGTTTGGACACGCAGAAAAAGCACACGCGTAATCGCACTTATTTATTCTGCTCTGCCATTAGCGTGTCAATCTATTTTTATCTGTTTCTCATACTGATAGCGTTGTATTTATAGAGCGGAGTGCAGTCATTGTCAGGTTACATGAGATAAAGTCGATTTGTGCTGAACTGGATTCTCCTGTGTCTAAATGAACCCTAACTAGACCTCTGTTTAGCATTTTGTAACAATTTCTTACTGAAGTGTATCTTTGAACAGTTAAAGCAGTAGTGGGCCTTCAATCCTATATTCCTTCAGAATTTTGTAGTTTGGTTCCAGCTTTAAAGCAAGAAGAAGAAGAGCTATGGTATGATTAACAAAAGCTGACATTTGTCCCCAGATGGGTGAACAGTCTTCAGGCTGCGCGTGTAACTCGCTGGGGGGGTATGATCTCCACACCAGATGCAGTGCTTCAGGCTGTCATTAAACGAGCACTCATCGACAGCGGGTGTCCAACTCACATAGTCAATGAGCTCATGGAGAATGCTCATGAACGACGGTGGCCCAACGGATTAAGCACTCTGGAGACAAGGCAGTTGAACCGGAGACAGTATGAGAACTATGTGGCCAAGAGGATCCCAGGTGAGGGCATCCCCACTTAGCTAAACATCCCCAGGCTGCTGCTGGCTCATGTTCAGCTGAGCGGGGTTGGTGGTGGCTGATGTCAACCCATGGACCATTGCTTAACTCTTTCCCTACGTAACATTTTCAGCGAGTCAGTTCCCTGCAGACGTAGCAGGAAAAAGGACGTGTGTTCGCTGTTGACGTACATTTTTGGGGTAGATTGAATTAATTGTTTCCTCAAAACACATTACCGATGGTATTTCTGATAGGAAACGTTACCTAGCTAGCCTAATTTTAGCCAAAATTTGGTTGTGTCCGTTTAAGGGAGTGTTGGCAGTTGAGGGGCGCCATAGAACAGGCAGTAACCCGAGTAGCCTCGCTGTCGCCCCATTCGGGTACGAGCTCACCTGATATTCCTCAGTTTAGTTCTTAGCTAGCTTGTAGACGGTTGTGTTCGTACATCGCTCTTCGAATCTTACTGTGTGGATGTGACTGGTCGTCTTGTGCCTTTACTTCGTTCTTGCTTCGTTTGGGGACTTGGCTGCATGGCTTGTGCTCGTTGGAGCTCACTTGGATTGTGCTAGCTTGGAGCTCACTCGAATTGTGCCTTGTGATGTTTCAAACTTTGAACTGTGCGGCGTGACTTGGACTTAGCGTGCCTGTGACGGCTGTGACCAGGGTGGTGACTGTGAGTCCAGTGGTGCCTCAGTACGTCGCTTCAACCGGCGTGGGTTTGCTTCTCGCTCCGTCATGGCCAGGTAAAATCTTGGTGACTGCCCTCGTCCGGCGCTCAGGGGAACCGAAGAGCGCCGGCACGCTCTGTGCACTTGATTGAGTTCGTTCTCACCCACACACGGGTAATTGTTGGTGCGCGGCCTCGGTGGCCACGCTCGCTCGTTCTTCATTATGGCCTCTATGTTGCAGTTACCAGGTTCGTACCTGCACGCAATGTGGCGATTTTCAGTGGCCCTGTGACAAGCATGCAGTCTGCCTGCCCTGTTCTGGCTGTGAGTCAACGCATCCTTGTGCTGGAAGAGAGATGGTCCCAGCTTTGGGGATTCTACCGCCGTGAACGCCCGACACCTATCAGAGAGCGGCCATCAGTTCCCGCTCAGAGTACCACAGATGGGCCCAGTATACTTCCCATGACCATGATGAATCGGACCAGTAGGATGACTAATGCACAGAATACCACGGATGGGGCTATTAAATTACCCATGACCATGACGAATTGGACCAGTACAACTACCACCGCGCAGAATACCACAGATGGGGCTCTTAAGTCACCCATGACCGTGATGAATTGGACCAATCCCACTATTTCCGGGCAGATGTCGGCACACAAATTTATGACGATCTTAGCTCCGGTCCAGACGGTGGAATGCAGACTTGACCGAAAGAAGGTGTCACGCTCGGTGCTTCGGGAAGATAGACACGAGGCACACTCGTGACGGGATCCCGCCCCTAGAGACGAATGCTCGGCTTCCCGTTCGCAGCTCAGTGAGGAGCGGCCACGGCCAGAGAAACTCCAAAGCGAATTGGCGCCAGCTCCCGACGTGGGATAGACAGACACGAGCCGGCTGCATACAGAGATCGTGAGCACCACAGGACTGCTGCACGTTCCACGTCATGATCCCAGGTCAGTGAAGATGTGCCACGACCAATCGCCCTGATTGTGGAGAGGAGAGCACGCTCCAGACGCAGTGCTGAGAGACAACCACACGACGGGACCCCGACCGCCGCCCTCGGCCACGCTTGGACAGTTCGCCTGACTCCAGTACACAGAGACAAGGGACAGGACAGGAGCTTACGACGATGTACCAGTACCGTTCGGACACTATGCGAGGGAAGGACCGGCTCGACTACGAATCTCCGTCGCCGTTCGAGTTCGCGGGATCGGCCGACGAGACTGCGCTCTTCCTCCTGGACTTCGCAGGACAGCCGTCACTCTAGGTCTTCTTCTCGGACGACGGGAGACAAGGTACGATCCACCCACATGACCCATTCCTCTCGTCACAGCCGCTCCCCTCGGGACTGCCGGCCAATCCCTGGCAGTTCGGCATCTTCACGTAGGACCCCGCGGGATTCCCCGGCGCTTTTCCGCTCACGGCGTCGCCACAGCGGAAGATGACCCCCTTCCAGCGCTGCTTCCTCTTCTCGTCGGGCTGTCGCAGCGCCTGCGTTCACTGGTCATTTGGAGGAGTTGGTCACCCTTGTTCCGGACGACTCCATCAGCTTGGCTCCAAAGGACTCCGTTTCGGCGTTACTTGGCGATGACGGCGCCTCCCCTACACGACGCTCACAGTCACGAGATAAGATGGATTCGCCGCCAGCTACGCTGAGCCATAGGATGGAGACTCTTCGGGCCTCAGACGAAGCGGCTCGCCTCATTGCTTCGTGTCTTCCCGCGGAAGACTGCCCTCTCTCTCCCCCTGTCAAGAAGAGAGCTTCAGCCTTGTGGACTCCGAGCGCCAGGCCAAGCGCTTCACGTCTCTTCCTCAACCACCCGGGTTCCGGGACCTACGCTACGCCTTCTCCACTCACCTGCTTTAGGGCGCCTTGGGAGACACCGGCTTCTTCGCGGACACCAGGTGGCTGGCGGACCTGTCTATGGCCTTCCGTCAGAGGTGGTACTCGGGACATTCGCAGAGCTTCGCCTGCCCACTTCCGACGGTGGATCCTCCGGCGCTCTCCTGTGCTGGTTCTCGTCGACGACGTGATTCCACTCCTGGGCTTACACAGACTGCTTCCCTCATCCACAATTCCCTGGCTTCTGCGGGGTTCCTGGACGTGGTGACGCAGGCCATCGTCCGTCGTGTGGTGTCCATCTCACCACTTTGGCCGACATCCTCGCCTTGGCAGTTTCCGGCAACCGGGCTGCTTACCACACCGCTGTCAACGCCATGGCTGCGGCTGCTAACTGTGATCTGATGTGTCGAGATACCGTCCTGCACGCTTGCTCGCTGCCGACCGAGTTGAAGAATCAGCTACACCGGGCTCCTCTTGGTGGAAAACTCCTTTCAGCCCCACCTGGCAGACTGTCAAGGAGGCTAACAAGGACTTGTGGCCCAGCCGTGTCGCTCCAACCCGCTTTCAGCCAGCCCGCAGGGCCGTGGGTACCGCCAGACCCTCCTCCACAACTTGGTCCAGCAGAAGGGGGTCACCAGGAACAGGACCTTGTTGGATGGAGCCGCCTTCCAGGGACACCGACGCAGGCAGTGTCGCTGTACCGCAGCCGACCCTCGGGCCGGTTGGCAAGGACCATTCTTCCACGGAGATGCAGTTCGAGGTCAGAGCTGCCGTCGCCTGGTTGACAGCATTGGACGTAGCAGCCTTCCAGGGACACTGATGCACGTCGTGCCGGCAGAACGCAGCAGATCGTCTGGCTGGATTGGCAGGGACCACTCTTCCGCGGAGACGCAGTTCGTCCTCTGCGCTGGAACTAGTCGGCTGGCAACCGATGGACGGAGGCGACGGTTCTGGGACATCGACGGCGCGGTCCTGGGAACGACAGTGGAAGCCACTTCCCCGCGTGCGGCAGAGGGCTAGGAAGTAGGCAGTCTACCTTCGTAGGACTAGGTGTCAGCGCGGGAAGAGGACGTTGTCCGACTGACATCGCTGAGTGGGCCGACATCGCTTTCCATCGTGTTAGTGGATGCATTTCGGACTTACGCACCTGGTTGGACGAGGCATCTCGTCTCTTTCTTCTCCCGGCAGAGCGCTGTCCCCCGTCGTCACATTGGCTTTGGTCTTCGCTCCGCTGCGGCCAAGCACTACAAGTCTCCTCCTCAGCCAACAGGTTTGGGATCTAGCGGAGACGATTCGCACTTCTGCGTGGAGGCAACTTGGAGAACTGGTGTTCTTCTCGGGCACCTGACCAGAGAAGATGGATTCACTCCCACTGGTTTTGTTATGCAGGTACACGCCCGGCGATCTGACGAGGATGAAACAAGAGCCTTCCTGTTTCCGCGTCTCGCTGGTGTGAACGGGGTTCTTGGACATGACAGATGACGCTGTGAAAGCACGCAGCCTGGGGCGTGAGTACCGGGAGATGAGGCGTGATGACAGCGTGGCAGGACCTTAAAGTCGTAGACCTTAGAGGTGGTCCGGCGTTCTGACTCCGCGGCAGTACAATCGACTCTTGCTCGTACTCAAGCCGGCGGCCTGGAACAAGTTCTTTCGGCGTCGCGGCAGAATGGAGATGGACAGAGCCCTGAGGGCAGCGGTATGTCTGCAGGACTCATTACAGCTGGATGACCGACTATTTCGGAACCAGTTGGCAAGCCCTTGGCGGACGGCAGAGGTTCCTGCGCGCGATTCTTCATCGCCTAGGCAACTTAGTCTACGGGGCAGGTCCTACGTGGTACCTTCACGAGGATTCCAGTGAGGATGGTATTCGTGGCCGTCCTGTTCGAGTACGACTTCCAGTAGGGCGGGAGCAGTGCAGTGTAGGAGTGGCCCTCGGAGCCTTACATTCGGGTTGACGGTTAGGACTGCTAGCGCGCCAGTGGATCATCTTCCCCGGGCAGACACTTCATCTGGTTGGAGAGGAAGCGCTACGGCTGGTTCTGGGGCAGATTGATGTACACAAGGGATGTGCTAGT
Source organism: Semisulcospira habei (assembly GCA_036245525.1). Classification (NCBI taxonomy): domain Eukaryota; kingdom Metazoa; phylum Mollusca; class Gastropoda; family Semisulcospiridae; genus Semisulcospira; species Semisulcospira habei. The sequence continues at coordinate 131,948,123 of BTPG01000008.1, forward strand.
GCTCTTCGAGGCCGGTTGCTCTTGGAGTTGTCGTTACGGCCAGATATCTTCCAGCTACCCTGCTCGCCATCGAGAATCGAAATTCTGAGGTCATACAAGTGGTTGTCCGGCTAGCCCTCTCTGCTAGAGGCTTTGCGGGGGCTATGGTGGAAGCGAGGTCTGCAGCCACGAGGAGCGCCTCTGCTTATGTCTACGAAGATAGGTGGGCATTCTCCAGGCTCGCTGCGCCTCGTCACTTCACCAGTCGTGGTCATCTCTTCCCCACGTGCCCTTCATGCACGATACTCAAGCAACCGCTACAGCCGCTGTACCATCTGTGCCCAGAACGTCTCCTCCTCCACGCCTGGAGATTGTGCGGCAAGCCCTCGCCAGCAGAGGATTCGCTAGTGCAGCTTTGAATGCTATCGCCATGGCCCGCAAACCCTCAACCAGACAAGTTTACGAGGGAAATGGCGAGTGCGGTGTGACTGGTGTGGTGACAACCTCCTCTTCCCCACGGACCTGACGGTGCCCCAGCTGGTGGAGTTCGTCCTCTGGCTATTCAACAACCAGGGACTGGCTCCAATTACCTTCGGGGCTACCTAGCCATGATCGCCGACACCTACCGGCACTTGGGCCGGCCCGACCCTGGTAGCTGCAAAGACCTCGCCGATCTGATGGCCCACTTCGGTCTGCAACGCCCGGCACAGCTTCGCTTGCTGAGATGGGATCTACCATGGGTGCTTACGTGGCTCAATTCGGTCCGTTTGAACCTCTTCAGTTGGCGCGCATGCCGGACGTGGCATTCACGTTCAGATAACTTAGAAATGGTTGGTGAAACATTATAGTGGTTGCTTCCCTTAGATCGATAGCTGTGCGTCATGCGATTTTTGTACAAACACATCGCTAGAATACTAGTGACTCGTCTATAGACGGCAACGAGCACAACGCTATAACGTAAATGTTTCGATGGCTAATGGTTTGTTTGGGTTAGCACTAAACCGGGAGCGATACGTAGGGAAAGAGTTAACCCGTTTCATCCTGATGCACCCATTGCTTCAAATAAATTTGACCGATAGTTCAAGGTTGGTGCCAGAGTAGCTTGGTGCCTCAGGCTCCAAGCTATTCTAGCACCAAAGTTGAACTAAGTCGCGGATGCGTTCAGAATCGCCCTTACCCCGGGGTAACTGGACGGGCAAACTGTTAGTTTACGTGTGGTGTCAGCATGTTTGTTATTACAAAGTGCGTGCTACATGTTGAACATGTTACTTGCTGTGACATCACCATTCATATTATTAATAATAAGCGCATTAAATAGGCGCTTTATCCCAATTGAAAATCGGCTCAAAGCGCCGCCGCGAACTGAACCCAACAAGCACGCTCACGTGAATCACGCGCATTCACTCACACACTGTACATAAACACAGAACATTCACGTGGTGCTAAGGGCAAGCTCAAGCGAGCTACTGTAGTTTTTGGAAATTCAAAATCGTTTGTATTTGAAATTTGATTAAGTGGGCTGAAACTGATACCAAAGTGGATTATTATGGGATATGGTCGACGTAGCTTAGCGGGGACGTAGCTAGTGGATAAGACACTGCGCTGGTGGTCAGGAATGGGATGTGGACTTTTCCTCATTCCCATTGAGTCAAATTTATGTACAGACTTGGTTTACAGTGCTTGTCTCGCCTTCATGTGTACAGCATGCATAATCATCAAGTGTGCACGTTAAAAATCCCATTACCACTATTCGAAAAGAGAAGGCCTGGTAGGGCCGGTGGAATGGAAACAGAAATATATCACATGCACCGAAGTTAATAGCAGGTGGAGGTTAGCACATAATGTAGCGCTTAGTAGCAGCAGGCTTTCAAAGCTCCAGCTTCCATCCTTATGGCGCCTTGAGCATCTTTCAATAGATGGATATGTGCGCCTCGGAGACACCACTGATACCATACCATACCATACCATAGGGCATCACGCATTTCACTTTTGATCTTGAATGAAGTTGTAAATGGCGGAACAAAAGCAAAGGAAGCTGGAATGCTGCTTCGGATTCTACAACCCGGCATCGTCTGATCTTGATAATCGCTTAGAAGAAATTTCCACTTCGACACCACCGTCTCCATCGACAAGCGACAGTACTAGAAATGATACCGCTGGGCCGTGTGTGGCACCGCCGCTGCGACACAGTTTCATGGCTGCGTGTATTTCCATGGCTAAAGCTTGACAGCACACGGATGACATGCGCAATATGCATGGAGGCAAACTCAAAAAGCAAGTCCAGAAATTTGAACACAAATAAGTTTGTCAGTTTTTTGTATCATGTTCGATCCATCTTCTGGTACATGGTTATTAGGCAAAAGCTCTAAAATTGGAGACATACATCTTTCAAGTTAAATGGTTTGAAACCAACTTTTAAGTACATCAGTTCACAAACACGCACGCGCGCACACACACACACACACACACACACACACACACACACACACACACACACACACACACACAGAGAAAGTTTAGATAAGTCAGACTTTGGTTGTCAATCTGCATTCAGCAGAAAAGGCTATATTCTCTGTTACAATACATTATCAAATGATCATACAAATAAATGCATATATATGTTTGTTTTTCTCTATGTGCACGTGTGTGCGAGAGAGACGGAGAGGAAGACAGGCTTTTGCATGACAGCTCACCAGTTAAAGAATCAGTATCATGGAAAGGACACACACACACTGTCACAACAAATTTTAAAGAGGAGAGAGCAAAATGAGTTAATTTATTTTAAAGAACATACAGATGATGCAGTTTTTCTTAAATAAATTTGCAGACCTTCTATTAAGCTCAGATGGGGGTCTGTGTACCTTCTCAAATTTATACCTGGCGGTCTACAGACCTTTTAACCTGTTGTGAAAACAAGCCCTGCAATTCTATAGACAGATCGAGCATGATAGTTCAAGGGTGGTGCCAGAATAGCTTGGCGCCTATGGGCGCCAAGCTATTCTGGCACCACCCTTGAACTATCATGCTCGATCCGTGTCTTCCTGTGGTGTGTCGGGGCTGAATGAGATAAAGCTATTCTGACTCTTCTCTTGAACTGTCATGGTCAGTCAATCCCCTGAGCCTGTATGTAGTGATCATAGGTCAATCCCAATTTGAAGTATTTTAGTACGACGGGTTGGTGTGACATAACTGCTCAGCGTATTTGACTGTTCAGTATTGGTTTCATGAGGATAGATCCATATCTATCATTTGCCAGTGCTTACATTTTAAGAGATTTATTAATATTTACGGGCTGCAAGCAATAAAGATCCTCATGGGCCCCCGCAATTTTGGAGGCTCATGTGGATCTATGCCTCTTTGTATCCATGTTCCTGTGATGGGTGGGGATCATTGACATTTAATTTACAATTTCAAAAACACATTTGAAGGGGTTATTGAGCATACAAGGGTTACAGAGCTCCCACAGTTTTGGGGGCTTATGAGGATCTATGCCTCTTGCTGAAACCACTTTGTGTCCATATTCATTGGATGGCTGGGGATCTTTGTTTGACCTTACAATCATTTTTAAAACACATGAAGCACTGTTTGAGGAAGTCGGTAACATGATGCTGTTGTGTGATGTGCAGGCAAGCAAGCTGTGGTAGTGATGTACTGTGAGAATCAACATATGCCAGACGACCTCATCATTGAACCGGGGCTAGTCATGATCTTTGCTCACGGGGTTGAGTAACTTCTGTTTACAAATACAAGGTAGGTTTAACTGCTGCTATTTTTTTCGGGTCAGCATGTTTGTATGCTCATCCATTCATTATTTGTCTGTCCGTGGCTTCTGGTTCATGGTAAACTTTAACATTGGTATTTTTATTGGAGAAAATTCAATAAATTCAGTAGACTTTAGTATCCCCATGGATACCTTTTGATTAGATCTTTTTTAAACATACCAGACTGAGTGACATCTTAAGGATCAAGGTGGCAAGAGTACAGTAATTAGGTAAAACATTGTCCTATTTGAATTATAACCCTTTTCCACCGACTTCATTTTCAGATTTGCTGAGTTTCGTTTCTTGGGTCTTGCTGGTTAAAGTCTGGACTTTTCACCGTTTGTCTTGGAAAACATGACACACACAACCACAAACTTATGAAACTACCACCACCAGCAACGGGCACTTTTAGTGACCAAACAGTCCTGGGGCCAGCATTAGTCATAGTTGACCTGTGCATGGTTGTGTGCGGGTCATCTGCAGTCGACATCAGCCTAATGGCCTTCTGCTCACAGAGTTGTACTATACATCACAAGCCCTTTCACTGGGAATAGAGTTGGTGCAGAGCATTGTGTATTCTTTGGATCTTTTTCATAACATCAGCTGACAACAGTTCTTGTTAACTCTTTGGCTGTCAGTAGTGCTTTTTGTCGTGATGATTCCTACAGGGATCATTGTGACAAAAAGTGCTGCTGACAGCCAGGGGGTTAAACTAATCAAATGTGGATGTCTACTGAGAGAAAATGTGAACAGACCAGTAAATGTTGCTCACCTACCTAACTTGCCTGTGTTCTTCTACCTCTTCTCTCAATCGGAAACATGCTCCATCCTGAGGATGTCTTAACAAATGAGCAAACTATTGCTTTGGTGCGGTGGTCAAATATACCAACGAACAAGAGAAAAGTGACATCATTTGAATCATTGTAAATTCTGATGCCTCCAATAATGTTGCATTTCTTTTGCTTGTCAGTGTAGTAAGGGGTGAGAATAATCTGATCTTATGATTTTTTCCCATTTTCTCTGTGATGAACGATGCCACGAAGTTCCTCATGCTTTGCAAACTTACAGTAGGTTTCATCTTGTCCTTTTGTTTTGGTATGAGCCTGTACATGATTTGACAGAAACCATGCAGATTCGAATAGGAATTATTTTGGAGCCTGTCGCTGTATGAATCACATTTTAACAAATGCATGGGTGATTCAGCTTTCTTAAAATCTGAGAAAGCTTAATTTCATTTTTGGGGAGGGTCAGATAGAACAGCTCTTCAGCCAACCTGTACAGTCTGCAAGAGGCATACATTCTCACGAAAGTTTATGTCTCTTGCTGGTCATGGATTTTGGGACGTTGTTTGTCTGTGGAAAATTTTAGTCATTTCAATTTTTCACATTGTCACCCATGCAAATGCATGAAATGTGCATTTTTGTTACATAGCTCTGCCCAGTCTGTATAGCATAGCTATGCCCAGTGATTTCAAAGATGTTCATTGACAATGAAGATATTACTTTTCACGAATAGATTTTCTGTCTTTTGTCTTCACAGGGCAGATCTTCTAGGAAAGAAGGTGAATTTTGTATCAAACTTGAACCTGGTTAAATCAGCAAGTTACATGTTAGGCACTTCTTGGGTGTATGATCCATGGACTATCAGAATGGAGCATATTTCGGGGAAAAAAAATCTTTTATTTTTTGTTGCAGATGTTTCGCTTGTGACTTACTGCATATTTTTGTACTACCTTGTTACATTTGTTGCAGCAGATTGCTTGTGCTCGTGCTTTGCTAACCATGTAGCTAAAAGTGTTGTAATGAAACTGAAAGCTTTGTTTTTTTTTAAACTTTTGCATGGATAGTGTGCTGGAGTCGGGTTTTGTAAAGTGTACATGTGTATAATAAACATAAGTGTTGTGATGTACATACAGGTATACATTCAATATTGTGATGATAGAGGAGCTTTTACAAAATGTATTTTACTTTACCATCTAACTCTGAACCCACCCTCCATCATATTTGAACAATGCTAGTACACCAAGGTGATGAGTACTTGCAGACCAAATTTGTTTCACTGTGGCCATGAAGTACAGGTGCCGTTATGGTAGATGTAACTCATTCACAGCTAGTAATGACTTTTTTGGAGGCATCTATAAAGATGGTCTACAGTGAAACATGTCAAGGCAACCACCTGTATAGGGCAACCACCTTTCCAAGCAGACCTCCCATTTGGGGGATGTCGTGGTCATCTTTCTTAAGCCCCGGTCACAGTGGCCGATGGACACAAAACGTATGCAAAAAGGACACAGCGGACGAGCAAAATTTCGGGGGTAGCTCCATCCGGTTTCATCCGCTCCAAAAATGGACAAAATTGGCGAACATTTGCGAAAACAGAACGGAAAATAACGGAAGTGGGTAGTATGTGGCGGGGATGCTAAACAGATGTTCATAGGATGCCTAGAAGATGAAAGTGGATGACAGCTCCGAAGGGGTAACCGGGGAAAATGGCGAAGCAGACGCATAGCGGAAAGAGCGGATGCATAGCGGGTGAAGCGGATGCATCACGTACGCCTAACGGAAACAAAGGGGATGCCGCGCGGATGAATATCAGATACAAACCGTTCACTGCGCATGCGGGGGGTATGAATTGCGTCGGCTCCGTGGTTATAAAAGAATGCAACACGCACGCAGTCAGCATACAGCGGAAAGACGTGCTGGTGGCTACATCGATATATTTTATCAAAACCATGGTGCGTCAGTCAGGCAAGAAACAGAAGTCCCTGCCTACTCGTTCAAGCCCTGGCAAGGTGAAAAAGGCCAGAACCAGAACCCCACCCCCTGACACTGACTCTGATGGTGAAGCTGCTGCTGCTGTGGTGGACCAGCCCCAAAGCCTTCAAGTCCATCAAAGTCCTGCTGCTGAAGGTCCTTTTGTTCAAGAACCTGAAGGCCCTGATGCTCAAGCCCGAGAAGGCTCTGAACAAGGCACTGAAGGCCCTTATTTTTTATTTTTTATTGATGGGCAAAGAGGGCCCTTTCCACAAGGGATGCTGTACTTTATTATTATTTGGGAAAAAGACTTTTGGGCTTTGGGAAATGCCGGCTTGCAGTGCAACCATACTGGGACTGGATAGTACACCATCCCAGCTGCCACACATATGAACTTTTATTATCAAGAGCAATTTATTCAGTAATCAACACATTTTAAATTAAAGCAAAGCTGTTTATTAATTTATCCATTGTAGCAACCCACAATATAGATCTAATAAAAATAAACAGCTAAAAGTATACAACAACATAGTAATGCAGTGTTCTTTAATGGCACAATCTCTATCTCATCAGTCTTATGCAACAGTCTCAAGGCAGTATCCATTCTAATCATCTATCATCCTCTCTTGCCACTCCACTGATCAAGCTGGGGAGTTGCACCAGTGCCTCAGGAGGTTGCGCTGCTTCTTCCCTTCACGAGAAGCTCTGTTGGGGCCTTGTACATCCACAGTGTCCATCAGGTTACGTCCTTGCCTCCATTCACCAGGCTCCATGTCCCCGTTCCCTTGTTGACGGTCGACAAGTCTGTTCTGCAACGCTGGGTATCGGGTGCGCATGAGATTGTGCAGGATGCAGCAAGCTTCCACGATTCTCCTCACAGTCTCTGGGTCATGCTGCATGGTGGTGAGAAGTATCTGGAACCTGTTGGCCAGGATGCCGAAGGCGTTCTCCACCACCCGTCTTGCCCTGGACAGCCTGTAGTTGAAGATCCTCTCTTCACGGGTGAAATGTCTTGAACTGTACGGCTTCATGAGGTAGGTTCTGAGGGCGAACGCGTCATCACCAACTATGAAGTAGGACACATCTTGTGTGTCATTGGGAAGGGGGTCTGGGCCTGGAAACCCCATGATGAGGTTGCGTTCCAGCCCATCCTTGAGGTCACTTGCGTTGTATATCTGGGCATCTGAAGCTGACCCGTTGCCTGAAGCATCGATGTAGATGAACTTGTAGTCAGCATCAACCATGGCAAAGAGGATGATGCTAAAGAAGCCCTTATAGTTGTAATAGGTGGACCCTGAGTTGGCTGGTGCTTTGCAGGCCACGTGCTTCCCATCTATGGCTCCAACGGTGTGGGGAAAATTCCACCTCAGATACCAATCTTCTGCAAGTTGTCTCCAGCCTTGTTCAGTGGTGGGGCACCCGAGGAGCTCGTCCGCGTATTCTTCAATGATGGCCTGTACAACTTCTCTGACGACATTGCTGATGCTGTTGTGTGGCACCCTCCATGCATACTGCATGTTTCTGTATGTGGTTCCAGAGGCTAGGTGCCGCAGAGTCAGTGCCACCTTCAGTCCAGGGTCCAGGTTGGGACGGAAGTTGATGCTTGGCTTGGTCAACCTGGGTCTCAGACGCTCTACAAGTTCGTCAAACATGGCTGGTGGCATCCTCATGAAGTGATGGAATGCATGAGGGTCTTCATTCCTCAACTCCACCATCAACTGGTGACACAGTCCAAACTCCATTCTTCTCTCGATCCATCCTCGGACCCACACAGCTTTTTGACGTCTTCTTCTTCTCCTTCTGTCTAAAACTTGATACAGTCTGAACAGGTTGTGATTCTGCTGTTGAATGAGCGCAGCTATCAGATGGACTCTTTGATCATCCATGGTGGAGAACAATTGATGATGCTGAAGACCAAGACCGAGGGTGATGAGGTCTGTACACCACAGCTGCTCGACCCATACTGAGATCCAGATGATTTTCTCCTCCATTTTATACAAAATATCGGGAGTCCGCAAATTGTCCTTCTACATACTCTGGACATCCTAAATATACTAGATACATCCCAGATACAAACGTTGTGTCTGTTTAGAATACTTTATATACGAGATGCATACGCTTACATCCTTTCTATTTCCGTGCTACTAACAATGTATAGACGTTCCATGTACCTTATCTTTCCTTTCTCTTTCCGTTTCCACCTGCAGCGGATGCGAGTCGCGAGGATCCCCAGAGGATGCAGAGAGGATACAGCGGACGTTTAACGGATGTTTACGAACATAGTATGTTTGCTGCTCGTATGTGTCGCGGATTTACATCGTACGTTCATCCGTTTTAAAAGTTTTGTGCAGCTCAAAACATTTTGCGCGGATGAAATCACAGTGGACGGATGCTCAATGGATAGAGCGTATGAAACACGAATGCAATGAGTACACAACGGATGCATAGCGGTTTCCAACGGATGGCAAGATTATTTTTACGTTTTACATCCTCTTTGCATCCGCAAGTGCACTGTGACCGGGCCTTTAGATAATGCATTGTAACAGTTGTTTAGGGTGACTACTTCTTGATAACCTCTTGGATGGTTATCTTTGACTGTACCAGCTGTGTGATGTGGATTTGCCATAATTTAATGGTAGTGCCAGATTAGCTTGGTGCCCTTCAGGGTGCCAAGCTAATTGGCACTATCCTTGAACTATCATGGTTGATCCACCTCACACTGTGGTGTTATAAGAGTGAGTATGTTAAAAAGAAAATGTTGGTGAACGCAATGTAAAGTGCATTGAGGCGTGTTTGTGTTTTCAACTGTGATGAGGATGGCATGGGGAAACATTCAGGGAAATCAAAAAAATCACATCAGAAATTGTTGCAAGAGGATTTGTAAACTCAAGTTTGAAGTTGACCACAGTTTCTTATAGATTTCACCGTCATATGTCAAGGTACTTTTCTACCGAGACGTTTGGTAGATGTCTGTACATTTGTATAGCACCCAGAACAGCTATTGACTGGTCCTAACTTATTTATACCTATGGATGGAGATAGACCAACCCAGCTGATAGTTGAAGGGTAGTACTAATTAGCTTGGCACCTTGTCAAGCTGGTCAGCACTAAACTTAACACATTGCACCCCAGGACCGAAGTCTCCAAATTTTGAAGTTGCCCACTGAAGGACCATAATTATTACAATTCTAGAGCATGATAGTTTAAGGGTGGTGCCAGAATAGCATGGCACCTATGAGCGCCAAGCTGTTCTGACACAAACCTTGAACTCTCCTGCTCATCCATGTATTGTTGTGGTATGTTGGGGCTGAATGAGTTGAGGTATCAAGGTGTATCCATCTCCAGCAGCAGATAAGATGGCATCCCAGTAAGACAACAAGCTGACAGTAGCTGCAGTGGGCCTGCACACTGCTGTGTCCAGGCCCACTGCAGCTGTTGTTGGCCAGATGTATTTTGCTTAATAGGTTCCCATGACATCTACAAGAGTTGAAAGCTTATTCCTCAGAAGCGTTTATGTCCACATTGAAAACTGCAGTTAAACTTCATATGAAATGACACTGAAAATTTGAGGGTTTTTCTTGTGGGTCCAACCACAGTAAAAGGCACATGGGTTGACATTAGCCCAACAGCTTTTTGGTCACTGGGCATACATGCATATTTGAAAAAGGTTTCCTTTGGGTTTTATCAGTTTTATAAACTTCTTTGGATAAAATGGCTTCACTTCTGCTTTCACAATTTTGCTAGATGTGGTTTGTTGCAGCATTGCCTTGGTTTGATGTTTCTTTTACATTTATTTAAAAAAAAAAAAAAACTTCCTGGCATGATTTGATGTTTACATTCTTTGGGCAGGGCTTTTGCAACTTCTGGTCATCAGATTGCGTGTGTTGTTGCAGTATGTGTCACTTAGCAGGTTGTACCCTCTTTGCCACATATGCCTATTAATTTCTCAGTGGAGACTTGAAGCTGTGTGTGTGTGTGTGTGTGTGTGTGTGTGGTAGCTGTTGAATGTTACTGTTCATGCATCGTTGGTAATGTTTTTGTTATCTTATATGCCGCGAGTGGAACTTCTGTGAGATTGTGAGCCTCCATATTGGTAAAAGCTTAGACGACGTTTGAATAGAAACAATACATTTAGTGATGTATGTACTTTGTTACTTTTGCTTAATATCCATGTACATGCAGCCACAAGTGGCTTCATATACAAGGGGGGTTACTTTAGGTAACTTTATTTAGATGAGTCAGATTTTACATGCACAAGACAAATTAGTTCAAATTAGGTTCAACAAAAGGTGTTGTGTCTGTGTGTTGTAAAATGTATTTTTGTTATACTCTTTTCTCTCATCGAGGTAAATCCCATCATTTCTAAAACAGTTAAAAGTATTCTGTGTACAGGTATGATGGCTTCTTGAGCAATTCTTGTAAATTTATTTATTTATTTGTCCAAGAGAGTAAGTGTATAAACAAGTTTGGGACCAATTGTAATGACTAATGTATCACTGTCGGTTCCAAATGCAGCAGGCTTTATTTGTCAGCAAATATTATTTTCCCATTAACCCATTTAGCCCCAAGGCCCTGCAGCAGGAGATGGATTGACCATGATAATTTAAGGGTAGTCTGGCACTACCCTTGAATTATCATGGTCAATCCATCCCCTGCAACTGGTACAAAGTCTTTAGGCAATACCTCCAAAATTTGAGAAATGGGACCTTGGGGCTAAAAGGGTTAAACACCCTTGTGCATGCAGCCACCAGTACTGTAGAAAGTACTGGTGACTGCATGCATGAGGGGGTTAACCTGAAATCACTGTAATGGAATATGGTCCTGTGATAAGTCAGTGTAGACTGCCATCTGTTGGTGCCATCCAAATTGCTTATGTTTTTGTATAGTTTTAATGTGCACTCCAGATATTTAACAATGTTTCTGCAGGTTCTTGAAGGTTTGGGATCTCCGAGTCGCAATTTGAAGTCAGTGAAAGTCGTTGAACATTATGGATATTGTCTTTTAGTTGTCTAGAAATGTTATATTGCTGTCTGGTGAAGACGGGCGGCTGTTTTTTTTGTTCTTCAGCAAATTGTTGCTTTTGAAACAACAACTGATGAAGCCTATACATGTCAGAAAAGAAGTGTCATCTGTGTTTGGGTCTGACTTCATTGTTGAAAAAGGCTGTTAAGAACCTGTATTCATAGGTAGAAAAGAAGACTTTAAAATTTGAAAATTGTCTGCATTTTACAGTGAAATGTTTGAGCCCTGGTGATATAATATTGTTGTTAAATGTGTCAAATAGTAGACAAGTGTGCAAAGCTTGTTCCAGAACAAAATGTGTTACTGTATTAAGCATTATCAAACATGTCCGTATAACACTTTCTTTAATCTGCTTTCGCTTCTGTGATGTTCAGCACATGCAGATCGTTTTGCATCAGTATCATAACCAGCATGAAGCATGCACAAAATATAAACAGCTGTTCATGGGCAGTTCCCGGTTGTTTACAATGTGTACAAAACTTGACCCCCTTTAGTTTGCAGCCACCAGGTCTGTTTAACCCTTTACATCTGGAGGCTGAATTTTTTTAAATTTTGCTTATTCTATGAATTGCAGATTAGGAGATAGATCCACATTTTAGTTCATGGGTGGTGCCAGAATAGCTTGGCGCCTGAGGCGCCACGCTATGCTTTTACTGCCTTTGAACTATTATAAGCAAATTTATTTCAAGCAATAGCGCATCAGAATGAAAAGGGTCAAGTACCAGTGGCAGCATGTACATGGGGTCAAGATGAATGAATGATCATGAAAAGTCACAGTTGTGTAGCATACATGCAACGTTTCATTTTACTACATTGCAATAGTGGTATTGTATATTAACATGGGGAGGGTTGTACATTCACTAGACACTTTTGTGTCTTGTAAATCTGTAGAATTGATTTAGAAACAGCCCGCATACACAGATAGGTGGTAAATCAAGTTACTGTATGTGGTAATATGTATCTCTTGAACGTCAACTTCATTTTCCACGTATCGGTATGCGGTACATCTCAAATGTGTTAATGAAGGGAAAAATAACCTGTATGTGTTATAATGTTTAGCAGTTGACCCTTATCATTCGGAATACACCAATGTGTGAAATAAGTTTGACAAAAATACTTCAAGGGTAGTGCCAGAATAGCTTGGCGCCACCCTTGAACTAAAGCCATTGGTCTATATTCTTATCTATAAGTACTATAATGTAGCTTGCATAATGGCAGTGTACAAATTTGAAGCTTTTAGCCTCAATATGATATGGGTTAAACAGATATAGCTTCTAGACATGTACACTTTTTAAAAGCATGTTTAGTTTAGTGCTGGTTTATTTTTCAGCAAGGACGGTGTACTGGGTTCTTTGAAGGGTCATATGGCAAATTTCATGAATACTGGTATATTATGTTATTTTCACATCTTGCTGTTGCATTAATACTAGCTTTTGTCAGTGATCTGACTTTGTCACACTAACCCGCTTGTGAATGCAACTGCCAGTACTGTTTATAATACCAATGGATGCATGCACAAGAGGGTTACAATTCTTGTTTAACTATGGTGCCATTCATCTGACAGGACTTCTGTGATATAGATTTTGTTTCATTGATCTCATCGGTCTGGCTCTATACCTACACATCTTCGTGTAATGCACATCTTTGCACAGCCTCTAGGGTTGCTGTACATGAAATGCCCATGCACCCTTTTATGGCACACGTAAAGTTTTGTACGTTTGTAGATGTCAACTTGCCCATATCCCAGCATTAGCAGTGATGGTTTTTTTGTGTTCTCAGTATTACTCTGCACTACGATCTGCAATTCTTTACTCTTTAATTTCTTAAAGCGACCTGTTCCAGGCAGTCATGGGTTATCCCATTGGGTGTCAAGCAGTTTGCAGGAATCATTGCGACTGAAACCGCTACTGACATCCAAAGGGTTAATAGTTCACAGTATGTCCATCAGAAATATTATGACTTCTAATAGACTTGCTGGACAAAAGCGCTAACTTGTGAAGTTTGAATGTCATAAAATGAAAGATTTGTGTGCTCTTCTTGTCCTTTGTTTGTAAGAAAGTTTCCATCAACTCTCACCAGGGACAGTAGAAAACCTCTGTTAGGTATGCCTACTCACATGAATTTGTGCAAAGATTGTACAAAAGTCTTAGATGATGCAAGAATGGATTGACCATGATAGTTAAAGGGTGGTGCTGGAATAGCTGGCTATGCTGACACCATCTTTGAACTGTCGTGCTTGAATAGCTCTTGAACTGTAATGCACTTCAGAGGACAACTCCTGAAGTTTGATATCTCAATCATAGGGCTCCTGGTTCTGCCCTGGGGGATTGGGGTAGGGTTGAATAATTTTTAGTTCCCAGGGTCATCCTGGTCAGCCCCACTCTTCTCTTGTATTTTGGGGCAGTGTTTCCGTCTACCTTTGGTCCATTCACCTGTATTTTCCCTTTTTTTTTCTTTCTACGCACTGTCTGCGCTGCCTGTAGTCCTTGATATTGGGGGGTGTGTTGCTGTATGGTCTGCTGCACCTAAGAGATAAATAAGTTATGTGTTTGCGGTTAATGCATTTTTTTTAATGTATGATTTCCCTGTACATATTTTGTAATTGTAATGATTTCTACTTTCTTTTTTTTTGTTGTTGTAAACTAGGGTACAATACATTAGCATGAAAGTACAGTGACCTAGCATGTGTCAAGTTTATTTAGCATATTAGACCAGCTGGTGACATACATCATTCTGTTTAGTTTTTTTCACAATCAGCATAGGCATGTCTGTGAACGTCTTGTTACTTTCAGGACGTTAAGCAATGTACAACCAACCGATCATTAGGGCTATGTGGAACTTGCCGCTGGGGTGCACTTTGTAGAAACGTACACTTTGTCTATTGTGCTATGTTTGATTTATTGACAACATGCTAAGGTTTTGGCACACTGGTTACTTCCCTCAATAGATGCATGCTTATCGGATCAGTGTGGAAATATTTGGGGTGTCTGTCAGAATTGTTTGTTGCTTGTTTTTTTTAGCTGCAATATTCTTTCTTTTTTTTTTTTTTTTTTTTTTTTTTGGGGGGGGGAGAGTCATGTTTATGGAGTAGGTCCTAAAATGCACTGATTTTATTGCGTGATGGATGAAAGTTTAGCCTCCTTGTTGTAGCAGCCATGAGTACTGTTTTAGCCTCATTGTACGTTCAGCCACGGGTGTTAATCCTTTGGCTGTTGGTAGGGGTTTTTTTGTTGTGAGGATTCCTGCAGGAATCATCATGACATAATCTGCAGCAGACAGCCAAAGGGTTAAGTTTTAGTGTTATTGTTGCACTAGTGTTTGCCTTTTTGAATTTTGTAAGTTTAACTCTGGGTGTATGTTAACCCCTTTGTGCAGGCAGCTAGTAGTAGTGTAAAAAGTACTGGTGGCTGCATGCACAAGGGGTTTATTTCAGCTGTACTTATTGCTTCTCATCGGAAAACTGGGTGTGACTATTGATAAGGTGACTTCTATTTCTTTCGAGATTGAAAATTGTGTATTCTTTGTCGTGTTTCTTCCAAGCATTGGTGTCATGTTGTTATTCTGTACCTTTTCCAAAGGGCGAAGCTTCTAAATAAATTATCGTTTTGCATTATTCTCTGGGTTAACATTTTCACTTATTAAAAGTGTGCTTGGCTGATGGTTTGAATACTGCAAGTACTAGCTGACATGAAAAGTACTCCCCAGTGTTTTGGAGTACTTCCGGCCACGGACCACAGTGGTGTTTTCGTACTGTCCAGTCTCTTAGCCTTAGTCAATCCCAGTCATCCCCTAATTGTTCAATTCCCTAAAAAGCACTACCGCCCACCAGCTGCACATTTGCCATGCATAAAATACCAAAAAAAACAGCACATGACCCGTCTCATTTCTTGGCTATGAAACTGGTTCCTTACCAACCCCACACCCAAGCACAGCTGAAATCAGCGTGCCCCTCAAATCACTACGCCAAAGGCAACTCAACATAGGCCCACAAATGTCCACTGGATAAGCTCAGGATGGTATGAATCAAAGCACCAAACATGTCTCCTCTCAGCTAACCACAAATTTCCAGCAAATTCCCACATTCAGCCCAACTGCAAATTTTCAAACAAGGCAAAAATTATTTTTAAAAACACGGGACCTCTTACTGCCTGAACTTCCCAATTTAAATGTATACCATGACCTGTCAGAGACACTTGTCCCACCTGAACACCATTCAATCTGCTATCAGTGCAACCCTTAGACAATAGCTAAGTCAAATCCAAAGTGACACCCTTGAACGTTGCTGCATCTTTAAGTTATGGCCCATTATGTGAAGTGCCTTGATGTGGCGTTCACAACGCTGCTGACGTGTTGGATTATGCATATCTGATGCCATGAAAAACAGCCTAGATATGGTCAGAATGCCTCCAAAATTGGCATGTACATCAAGTAATATATCTGATCTTCAGAAATGTTGCATTTGAGACACAGGCACATGAAAGTGTTTTTTTTTCATATTTTTCCATTGCCTACCCCCCTACTTTTTCTGTTTTTCCAAGTTTACACACGCATGCAATACAGTCAAACTGACTTCTGGTGGGCTGGACAACTTAAAACAGTTACCATGACACTGACACTGATGAAAAATGAGCTTTCAGACCCAAGGCCATTTCCTTGTGTATCTTAGGGCAGCCCAAAAGACAACACCCAGGCATCCTCATTGACCCTGTTGTCTGGTGACAACAAGCTGGAAGAGGCCTGTAACCAGCTGCCATGCCCTATGTGCTGCTGGCAATCTTTCCCTAGGCAAAAGGGGTCATGAAACAGCTCTGCAATTTAAACATTAAGTCTACTGAGCTATCCCACAGGAAAAAGACTACACAAAACAACCAAAACTATGCTACGCGGGACACGCCGCATACACTAATTAGTGTCTGGACTGCTGATTTAGGAGGTAGCATAGAAAAATGGTTATGTACAGTTCATTTTTATATAAAACACACTTGTCAGAGTCTCAAAACACCTCAGCTCATCTTGCAGATGTAGTAGGCATGTGTGTGCCAAACTTGTCAACACTCCTGTAAAACCCTGTACTGGTGCCTGCAACTGCTGATCCCATAACAATGCACTCAAATGAGCTTTACTCAGTGTACAAGTGCTTGTGTTTGGCTTAGAATAGACACCAGAGACATCCCTCATGACAATTACAGCAGAATGACACCTCAGATGCAACCAGTGTAGCAGTACCATGCAAAATAACACTTCTGCAGGTCACATTATTTTGGCCGCTTATTTCACTCTGAGGTCAGCTGTCTGATGAAATGCACATGCTAACACTGTTTCATTGTAGTTTTTATCTTAACCTTTGACCTTAAGCCCCCAACCCCCCCCCCCCTCCCCTGCCCCCCCCCCCCTCCCGGCCTCCAACCCAAACCCCTGCCCACCCCACCCTACACCCACCCCACACAACTTCAAAAACTGAAAGAGTGAATTTTTTTTTTACGCATTTATCAAACTGAACACCCCAAACCCCACCCCTTTCAAGGTCAAGGTCAAAGGTCACAGCTCATGGTCGAAGGAAAGACTCATGACTACCTGTAAGACAAAAAATAAATGAGCAAACACACTAAACCTAGCTCACAGTGCAGGTAAACAGGGTGTTGCCATGCAAAACATGCCAAAACGCCTATAAAACTGCATGCACAGCGATTTTTTGGCAAAATTTCAAATTTTTCATGATTTTTTTACTTTTCCAACTGCAACCATCCAAACTCATTGATCTGGTTACACTAAACCAGTTTCCGGTCTATGTCACATATGGCATGTGGTGCACCTGACAGGCCACGGACCACAGTGGTGTTTTCGTACTGTCCAGTCTCTTAGCCTTAGTCAATCCCAGTCATCCCCTAATTGTTCAATTCCCTAAAAAGCACTACCGCCCACCAGCTGCACATTTGCCATGCATAAAATACCAAAAAAAACAGCACATGACCCGTCTCATTTCTTGGCTATGAAACTGGTTCCTTACCAACCCCACACCCAAGCACAGCTGAAATCAGCGTGCCCCTCAAATCACTACGCCAAAGGCAACTCAACATAGGCCCACAAATGTCCACTGGATAAGCTCAGGATGGTATGAATCAAAGCACCAAACATGTCTCCTCTCAGCTAACCACAAATTTCCAGCAAATTCCCACATTCAGCCCAACTGCAAATTTTCAAACAAGGCAAAAATTATTTTTAAAAACACGGGACCTCTTACTGCCTGAACTTCCCAATTTAAATGTATACCGTGACCTTCCCAGATAGACCTCCTCATGGAGTATGCCACAAGAACTCTTCTATTCAAATGAGATGCTTATCATCTCATTTGAATAGAAAAGTGCTTGTGGCATACTCCCCAAAAAGCATTTAATTCAAACAGAGGGCTTATAGCATACTCCCTGAGTGGGTCTATCTGGGGACTACTCCCGCAAATGGTACGAGATCATATTCAAGTAACTGCATCTGAAATTTAGAAAATGCCTTAAAGTGTTGTTCACAACATTTTTATGGCACTAATTTTTTACACTATAAATATACATTTGTACAATGCAAATAAGTAAATTATGTTCAAATTTGCAAAATCTGAGAATGAATACAGTTAAAAAAAACAGGAAAGAAAAAAATATATAACAGAAAACAAAGCTGTCGGGGATGAATATATGTATGTGAATTAATACCTCTGTGAACAATTAACACAGATGCAGACTGTGCCATGAACTTTTTTGAACCCTGTGTCCGACTTCCTCAATTTTTTATTTTTCAAAATCAGACTTAAAAATCAGTCTCAGAATATTGTCTTCTTCTTCTTTTTGAACGCCGTCACACTTGGAGTTTGGCTCTCAAAATGAAATCTGTGGTCTTCTGTAGTGCCTCCACAGGCCCGTACAGTTTCTCTTGTAGAGTGGCGGGCTTCAGCCATATCTCCTCCCTCAGCAGCTGGTGGTTCCCACAGTCCTGGAGAATGTGTTCTGTGGTCTGCTCTGCTTCTCCACAAGGGCACAGGGGAGATGGCACGAGGTGGAAGCGTCTGTGCAGGTGGAAATTGAGTCAGTTGTGCCCAGTTCTCAGACGGAAGATGGTCACCTGTTCTTGTCTGGACAGCTGATGGTAACTGTCTAGAGGCCGTTGTGGTGGTCTGTACACAAGCTTATTGTGATGCCTGCGAGCCATAAAGTCTGATCAGTTTACCTGGGATCCATAGGTCTGTCTACATTATATCTAACTTTCTGATATACTGGAGCAAGTAACACTGTGGCTGGCATGGGCAGCTCGCCTGATCCCAATAAATGAACATGTTCCATGAGCTTCATTTGGCAGATGCAGACATGAGTCCAGGTTGAGATCAAATCCTAGGAAAGCAAGGAGTCCAGGACTCGCAATCAGCATATTTTCATGTGGGGGAACTTCACAAAACACCTACATTCATCTTATAGTGTAAGCAACGAGTTCAAGAAAAATAAAAAAAATGTTTTTGCTTTCTCTCCACGAATTTGCACTGATCTCAAAAGTAACCAAACTTCAGGAAAGAAAAAAGGATTTCCGAAAAACTTCGGAAAAGTCCCATGTCTTCAGATGTCCTCCAACAGCTTCAGTTAAGTTGCTGGAGGATAAGCATTCATAACCGAGCAAGCTAGGAAGTGTCTTCCCATCGATGGCGGCATGAAATGGCTCACTCCGCAGAGCATAGGTGTACTAAGAGAACTGATCACATATGCACCAACACAAATGATCACGCAGTTAGCACAATCGAGGCAACGCTGAAGAAGAAGGAGCATCCATTTATCACAGCACTTGGAGAGGTACCAAGCTAACCATGAACTGTATGGTCTATCCATCTTTTGCTGTAGTGTAAAAAGCAAAACAAAGACGGAACAAAACAAGAAAGGCAAAGCCCTTATGGCTCACGTGTGTGACCGCTTTACGTATGTGGGACCTTTGTGAAAGTAATTTAAGCAATGGGCTGGTTTCTGCACCAGCAAAATCCACATTTTCTCAAAATGTAAGATTTGTTCACACATCTGTGACCCTTGACCTTTGCGATGAGTCGACTAAATTAGCATGCATAGGAAGGTCTTATCATCTACCTTTGTGCCAAATTTGATTGAAGAGTTTGCAAAAATATTGATAATAACTACAAATCTACCAAAAATTGGCATTTAACACATTTGCTGACCTCTTATGACCCAAACTTTTGAGGGGTCATCCAAATTAGTGTGCATAGATAGGTATTACCACCAGGTATCTCTGTAAAAAGTTTAGGTTTAAAGTTGTGAAAAGTATTTGAGAAAAAAAATCTTGTCAAATATGGCTATTTTTTACCTATTTTCCAATTTCTTACGACCCTTGACCTTTCTGATGGGGTCAACCAAATTGGTATGCATAAAAAGGTCTTACCATCAGGTATCTCTGTACCAAGTTTGGGTTTGAAGTTGTGAATAATATAGCTATTTCTGACCTATTAACTGGTCTCCTGTGACCTTGACCTTTGTGAGAGGTCACTCAAATTGGTGTGTTTAGAAAGGTCTTGCCATAAAGTATCCTTGGGCCAAGTTTGAAGACTGTGGCTTGAATAGTCTTCGAGAAAATGCCAACGTTAAAGTTCACCATGGACAGACGGCGGCAGACAGACACCACTTGCCCTAAACATAGACTCACTTTTGCTTTGCACGTGAGCCCAAAACACAAGAAAAACAACAATAGATACATTATATGTAAGGCTCTGAATATGAGATGGACCTTCAACTAAAAACACACATCATGCACATAAGGACCTATAGAAATGAGGTACATTTTTAAATATTTCAAGAAAACTACATATATTTGGTGCTACATACATATGGCTTTAACCCTTTTAGCCCCAAAGTCCCGTTTCTCAAATTTTTAGGTGTTGCCTAACGACTATGTACCAGTTGCAGGAGATGGCTTGAAAATGATACAAATTTGAGGGGCCAAGCTAATCTGTCACTACCCTTGAATTATCATGGTCAAGCCATCTCCTGCTGTAGGGATCTGGAGCTAAAAGTGTGAACTGTGAAAAAAAAATCAATACCACATTATGCAGGTATCATCTTTCAAAATGCAATATGAAAATAAATATAACATTTGAATAACAAATACATGCCAGATTCAGTGATAACAGATTGGCTTACACATACAGGAAAAATGGAAATAAATACACATAATCAAATGCAATGCACCACCTGTTACATGATCACACAACACGCCCCTACATTCACACTTCCCTGCTTGTAAAACTACAGATATTATCTTGACATAGATGACTGAATCTGCCACGCACCCACGATCCCTTGGCTGTCGCCAACAATGTTTGTCACGATCCCGCAGGAAGCACTGCGACAAAAAGCGCTACTGACAGCCAAAGGGTGAACACACACACACACTTACATGTATGCTGTTCAACTCACTCCTCCTACTCCTGCCCTACAGCAGAATTTCCCATTAACCCATTTAGCCCCAAATCCCTACAGTAGGAGACTGATGGACCATGATAATTCAAGGATAGTGCCAGATGAGCTTGGCGCCTTCAGGCGTCAAGCTCATCTGGCACTACCCTTGAATTATCATGGTCCATCCATCTCCTGCAACTGGTACATAGTCCTAAACTAGTACCTCCAAAATTCGGGAAATGTGGTCATGGGGTTAAGGAAAGAAAGCAATAATACACAAATTTAAATGGAAAGATGATTTAAAGTAATAAATAAAAAATATCAAAAATAAAAGATAAAAAAATAGAAGAATAAGAGTAAAACAGAGTAGCGATAAATGCATAAGATAATAGATCTGTCGGACACACACACACATAACTACTAACAGCAGTAAAACAAACTGTTAACAAAGGTCATTATGCACCAGCAGTTTCCAGGGTCAATCCATTTCCACTGGTGCTTTAGCTGAAAGAGTGAGATGAAACTGGACTCTATATAAACATTGTGATTTGTTCCTGTTTTAAGCTTGTCTATCCGATTCATCTCTCCCCTTCCCTCCCCCCCCCCCCCCCCCCCCCCCCCCAATCCGCATAGCAATGGCACACACAAACACAGACCATGGCGCTTCCTACCAGTTTTGTGGGCTGGCATAGCGACAGCCATTTTGAAGAATGAGGGAACAATGCCCACAAAGCCTCTTCTGTATGAGCTTGCCTGTGTTTCCACCTTTTCCACAATATGTTCACAAACATCATAACAAAAATAAAGAGACTGTCTTTTTTTTTTTTTTTTTTTAAACACCAGTTTAATCCCTTCTCTGATTTAACAAAATCCTTTTCTTTTCTTTTTTTTAAGTCCATCACTTACTGTGATGCATTATGAGACAAACTTGTCAAATAATGCAAACATTTGTCCAAGGAAATCATTGTGTCAGCTCATACACATGTAAAACAGTTACGTGCTGGTGCTTTGCGTTACTTAGGAACATAGTATAAAACACGGACGTGTGTCCTGCTTTTACGTCACCATCACTGTCTGCTTTTTCTGGTGAAATTGAGGAGCCTATCTTTTCACATTTTTTTCCCCGCATTTGAATTTTTATTTTGAAAAAAGTTGAAGAGGTACAAAGCTGGCTAACGAACTCATCCAATGTCTTTCTACAAACTAGCTATATCCAAAATTTCAAGTGCATATAATCAAAATTACGGACTCCAATGTGGGTCACCTGACTTTCTGTAAATGATCATGTAACTCTTCAATGACACATCCAATTTCAATATGCTCAATGGGCACCCAGCAACCCCTGAATGAAGCATTTCCTTTATTTTCAAGATTGTACGTAAGCCAGCTTCAGGGATTGTAGTGTTTACATACACACGCGCACACACACACACGTCAGTAGACAAAAAGCATGAACATCAGATGTAGGTTGGTTGGCTAATTTGGGGGTTTAACGTCTACAGCACTGGAGTAATAATAACGGATGACTCTTACAGGCTGGTTATAGGAGACTGAGACAGGTATTGCTTATGGTCTATGACCTGAACACTGATAAATTCAGGCTTACTCCAACTGTGCAGCTTAAATTTAACTATTGCGCAAGCCATCTTTTTGCCTGGGCATCATTAGGAGTAATATAAAATGTACCAAGAAATGTTGACTGAAACAGTAAGAGGGCCAGCACAGAGGCATACCAAAAGCTGCAATTTCCATTGTAGAAGAACTATAAGCCTTTGTGTGTTGGTAGCGGTTCTTGTTGCGTTGATTCCTACAGGAATCGTAACGACAAAAACCGCTATCGACATGCAAAGTTCATCATTTTCAGAGAACTATAATATGATATGACATGGGTGGGGGAGGGTGGGAGATGAAAATAGTATGGATTAGGGGCCGGGGAACTGGGAAGCTGCCTCTAACATCTGACATGTCACATTTTTCGAGATTGTTGATAGTTCAATAATCCCCAGGCCAACAAAAACACCCACACCGATCCATCTGTCATTACACCTATTTGTGCATTGGTAAAACTTTGATCTTTGCATTATACATGATTACAGGACAAAGGTATAATTTTTTTACTTTCATGTTTATGATCGAGATGATGATGCATAATTTATCAATTACAGACACTATACCTCATGTTACAGACACGGTACCACATGTTACACATGAGGGATGAACTTCTTATACCTCAGCAGAGTCGATTCACTAGTTACCGTATCTTTTTTTGATTTGTGTACTATTTGTTTTTCCTTCTTTTTGTTGTTCCTATTTAAAAAAATGATGATGCTCATCGGAGCGCGTTCCAGAGCATGTACGTTACGTTTTGGGGATGCGGGGCCAAAATTCTGGCAAAGGAGTAACAAGATGAAAATGACGTCACGTCTAACTACTCAAACCTTGCTGGAGAACGTACTTTTGGCACCAATGCCATATATGTGTGTATGTGTATCTGACCGCGTTTGAGGACAGAAAACCTTGAAATCATATGATAGTATCCATAAAAGAATAATCTCGAGGCAGTTTTTTTCATTAAGATGCACACTGGCGGGAATATGGCCGTTTCACAAAAACCGGATAATCCACACTGGAGTCCGTAATTTTTATCATATTTACTAGATATTTTGCATATCACTAGATTAAAGGAAGACACTGAATGAGTTTATTAACCAGCTTTGTACCTCTTCAACTTCTGAGTGATTATCAAATATTTTTGAAAAAAAAAAGTTTTATGTTTTTGAGATTAATTCCAGAAATTATTTTAGATTAATCTTAAAACAATTGAATCTCTTTCACCAAAAAAGCAATCTTCTCATTAATAATTACAAGATTTTTCAGAAACAGTATTTACATAAGCCTACAGTTTGTCTCGGCTATTGGGTACGATTAGGTTAAATTGCGACATGTAAGCCCTAGGTGTCAAAAACAGCTAATTTTCGGCACCACATTATTTCTAAAACAGCTAACATAACTTTGATTTTTCTTGTACGAAAAATCACCCCTATCTTCTCATTAATAGGTGGATGATTTTTCATGAACAGTACGTGTTTGTATAAGCCTGCTGTTTGTCTCGGCTGTCGGATAGTATTAGGTCAAATTTGTGACGTGTAATCCGTAGGTGTGAAAATCAGCTAGACAACTGCAAAGTTGGATCCAAAATACGTAAAATGTTACTACTGCAATGAGTGATGTATAACATGAAGTCGTCATTATGAACACTGTGTCATGGGACTAACGCTGCCACAACATGAAGCTTGAAGCGACGTCATTTTGCTGCTCATGCTATTCTTCTTCTTCAGAATACGTATTGCTATGTCAGACCACAGGCACAGAGCATACAAATGGAGGAAGTGTGGTGTGTCCGTCTTTGCTTCTGTGTGCCACAGAGGGTGGGTTATGAAAGGAGATGGATCAGAAGGATAAGCTTAAAAATAGGTACAACTTTGGGCTATGGCCCCATCTTGTTTCATCTGCGTCTATCAGGTTCTGTTAACCTCCTAGATCCTACAATACTGTGTACTGATTAATCATGCACTGAATGAATGCAATGAATATAGTCACCACTCAGAAACAAATAACGGAAAATTACTGAAAAACTGAAGTTGCAAAGGAGTCTCAATACACACTGTGTACTTAAATAAAACAGATGAAGTGTCAAGGACTGACCTCACCAGATATAAATATAAAGCCAAGGGCACCAATTCACACCACTCATTTTGACAGTTTTTGGGCAACTGGAAATCTCCCAAACCTTCCCGTCCAAACGTGACAATGCAAGATAGCAGAGGCAAAGCTTATGTCACTAAAACAGTGCAAATGGCTACCAGAAACATCGCTATACTAGCAAATCTAGCCTACCAGTACCAGTTCACGTTTGCTAACCCTCTTGTTCAGGAAACTTTGAAATTTATGAGATGTTCCATGATGACAACCCCCCCCCCCCCCCCCCACCCCCCAACTTCCCTCTGCGTAGTTACATCAATCATTTTTGGGTTTACTCACAGTTTTGGGTATGGTATTGATGCACATACTTACTTTTCCAAATACACTTCAAAAGTTACTTAGTGACAGAATGCATAAAATAAGAGTGCAAATACTTAGTAGGAAAAAAGTACATGATGGACTGTAGATCCATCAACATTTCGTTTGGGGAGCTCTCCATCTCAGCAACACAGAATTTTAAATCAGGAAATTCTCCATGAATTTGTGTACTGTATCATGGCTAATGTATCTTCACTGTGTATTAAAATAGCAAATAAAGCACTGGAATATTGAGTGACTGCACAAACACACACATACACCCTTTACATTGTATTTGTATCCAATCTCTGCATAAAAGTACATTAAAATTCTGTATGTAGCTGTGCTGTAGTCGATTTCTTGCTTTGCTTCATCCTTTTTGCCTTGATGGAGGACAGAGTCTCATAAGCATCCTTGATTTGTATGAATTTTGCTTGTGCCTCATTCTTCTTTTCTGGGTCTTGCTGTTTATCTGGGTGCCATTCCAGGACCAGCTTACGGTATCGCACCTTGATCTCTTCTTGTGATGCTGAATCGTCTAGCCCGAGCACCTGAAATAAAAATAACGAGATTAAACAAATCCAGAACAAAGTTAACCCCCTTGTGCATGCACACTTGTGTACTGTTTAACTCTTTCCCATTGTAAAATTTTCAGTGAGTCAGTTCCCTGCAGCCGTAGCAGGAAAAAGGATGTGTGTTTACTGATGATGTACATTTTGGAGGTAGATAGAATTAATTTTCACAGCCTCCCAAGCTAACAACCATAGATAAATTGGGTATCGTTGGAAAGAGCATTAAAAGTACTTTTCAAAACTGCGTGTGTTTGTGCGTCAGTTTAGTGGGAAGTCGAACCAATATGATTATTATGCAACAGAACAAACATGACGGAGCAAAAAATGAGAAACGTGGTTTTGGTAGCAACAGTGTAAGCACATGCACTGAAAAACCCTGATTTACTCACCAACATGGCAGAAAAATGTATTCCACAAGCAAAGAAATCACACAAGAGATCTGTCCCTTCTTGAATCATAATTTTACGAGCTAAAAATCACTGTTGAAACCGCGCTCATGAGGATCAAACAAGCTCATCGTTGGAGATGATCCTAGGCACACTGTCGGCTACTTTGGCCTTGTTCCAACACCATCCGACAAGGGCATTCACTTTCAGATATTTTAGAAATGGTTGGTGAAACATATTATAGTGGTTGCTTCCCTTAGACCGATAGCTGTGCTTCATGCGATTTTTGTAAAAATCCAACCCTAGAATACTAGCGACTCATCTACAGACGGCAACGAGCACAACGCTATAACGTAAGGGTTTCGATGGCAAAGGGTTTGTTTGGGCTAATACCAAACCGGAAGCGTTTCAATGGGAAAGAGTTAAAGTATCAGTGGCTGCATGCATGAGGGGGTTAAAGGCATGATCAGTGTACTGTAAATAAACAGTGGACAGTCTTAATGCAACATCTGATGGGTGACTGTCAGCATAATAATAAGCATTGTGCTGAAGCATTGCATGGATACCAACAGTCAACTGTCAGTTGTTGTGCCTTTAATTTTAAACAATACATACTTATATATATATATATATGTGTGAGCTACGAATGCTCCAGTCTGAAAAATCAATCGTATTACGCGTTTTAAGCAACACGATTTCAAAACCTAAGTTTTTTAGGAGACTTCAGACTCTGGCTGTGCTGCTACAGGAAGTGGACTAGTCATAACAGTTCTAGGGTTGTTTCAGTTTAGCTTGGCACCTTCCTCACATCGGCGTGTTGTGAACTGGCCAAGATTATTCAAGGAGAGTGCTAGACAAACTTAACACTTTCCTAGCACGATGCTAATAAGTAATATGACACTAGCCTTGAACTACCAAGCCCAATTCATGGCATCTCCTACTGCTGGTACTCAGCCTCCTAAAGTTGCACAGGTCAATGTCAGCTGTGAATTAGCTAGAAACAGTTTTTTTTTAATGATTACATGTATATAAATGAAAAAGGAAAATCTGATCTATGGTGACATCACGTGTATAGTACCTTATATGCATGGGCCTCCCCCACAGGATCCATGGCTCGTAACAGTTCCTGATACAGCTGCTGCCATCCGTTCACCTGCACATGCTGCCAGACCTGCCAGAAAGCCTGCTTTGTCTCTGTCCAGGCTGGCGAATTGAAAAAATTGTTCATGGCAACCCTCAGTGGCACCTCCTCTCCATCCTGGGTCTTTAATTTAGCGTTATAGTAAATAGACGATCCCCACAGCAACAAATATATGGAGCCAAACAGGGCCAACATTGACACTCTTCTGCACATTCCTCTCTGTTTTCTTATGATAGGTTTCCATGACACCCCAAACCAACATGTTGTTGCCGATGCACAGAGACTGACCATTCCTATATTGCCAGCATCTGCCGACAGCCACAATACACCTACTGCAGCACCTATTAGAGGCCATTTCATTGAAGCTTGCAACCTTCCAATGTTAGCCACCAAATGTACACCTACAAAACAAAAAAACAAAAAAAAATCATAATATTCCTTTTAGCTTTACTGATTGAGCATGAACTTACATTACATACAACTGTCTGAAAATGCAAATTATACAATTCATATAGCATCCATAATACATTTTGTTTAAAGGGTCTCTTTTGTTATTCAGTTATTGTAATGTGTACTGTGAATCTGCAAGAGGCACAGGTTCTCAAGCTCATGACCCCGTGTGGCAGCAGAAGCTAAAGACACTATGATTGTGTAGAGCTTTGCTGGCAGAAAGCAGCCTCCTTTCCTTCCCCCCCCCCCTCCCCCCCCCCCTTCCTGCATGAGTACAGAATGTTTGCCAGCCCACCTATACTTTTTATTAGGGATACTAACACATGCATATAGGCAGTTACATTGCTCAATATAATTAAAGAAAACTAATCAACCAAACCCAACCATTTATAAAGTCATTATGAAGTTTCATTTAATATTGGATTTACAATTGAGATACAAACAGGAAAGCACCACTCTGGGTATGTATATGATCAAGGTAAAGGCTACAACCCAAGCTGGAAAAAAAAGTGACATAAACATTAGCTCACGGGTGCATTTCCCACTGTTTGGAAGTGTTACTTAATGACTATGTACCAGTTGCAGGAGGTGGATTGACCATGATAATTCATGGGTAGTGCCAGATTAGCTTGGCCCCTGAAGGCACCATGCTAATCTGGCACTACCCTTAAATTATGATGGTCAATTAATCTCCTGCTGTAGGGCATTGGGGCTAAAGAGTTTTACAACTGACCTACAGCCGCTGCTACACTTGGCAACACAAATCGCACACCAATCCCCAGTATGCCCTGTAGTACATGCCACTCTGGCGGGCATGCGATCTGCATCAAGTAGCCCAAGTTTATCCCCATGATTATCATCCCGCCGAACCGCGCCCAGCTCACTTTCGGTTTCTGCTGCTGCTGGATGTAAGTGTAGTTTCTGGCGCACTCGTCGTTTTCTTCGCGCTCATCGATGTAGGCATTCAGGTGGAAAAAGTCTCTTAACCACCCGAAACCGAAGACACCACCGAGGGTAGCCCATGTCACGAAGGCATGTCTGTCTCTGCCAAGGTAAAAATGGTGGACCCCAAAAAATCCCAGGAAAAGCCAGAGAGCGTAAGCGATTGAAGAGCTGACCATGATGCATCAGATGCAGCCGAGTGCCCGTCCTAAATCTGTTGTGATGAGTAAACACGCACAGCTATAGCTTGCTACTAAGACGTGCCCGCTGTTGCTATCGGATGCTCGATGGCTCCTTTCGCGCACTTATCGGTGACAGACTCAAGGTATTACCCTACTAGAAAATGTTCAAAACAATATTAAAATTAGTACTTTGAACAACACGAAGTGTCGTCAGATTTTATCTTATGACAAGAGAAAGTATGTATAACTAATGACATTTCCATTAACTGTCTGGCTACGCGAAAACAATACCTCTGAACAATCAAAAAACGACAACAGCAAGGGAATTATTGTTAGGGGAAAGATTTCCCTTTGCACCGAAAGAAGCCGGACATGCGTTATATGAGGGGAATCTCCGCTGCTGACGTGGTATTGTGATCTATTACAAACTCCGCCGCACTTCACATACCAAGAATTTGCGAAGGTGAGATGACCTCATAACGTACGTTTCATACAATAGGAAGCACGGTTAGTTTATAATGCATAATCCTACTTTTACATAATTATACGCACTTAACTTGCATTATTATTATTTGAATAAAAAGAGTGTCAATAAATACAAAGTCCTATAGTTGTGTGATCAGCTACATGCACTAAAATAGCTAGGGGACTTTCCTGCTTTACCCACAATGCTTTTTATTTACCTTAGCAATGGTGGTGATTTCCTCTGAGCGAAAGACGAGAAAGAACATGATCAGAGAGTGTGTTGGAAGTTCGAAACAGCTTGAATTGACATACAATACAAGGTGCAATGGACAGAACGTCCGGTCATCTGACTAAACACTACCAGGACGCTGTTTCCTTACTGGTTTGGACAAAGGTAAACGGTTAACGGCTCCCAGAACTAAAATGACTTCCATTAGGCTATAGGGCTCGGGAAGCACGGTCGGAGTTCCCCGCGTTGCCTAGGCGGAGACTGAGTCGGCGCGTCGGCCGCTATCTTAAGAGGATCATCGGATAGGCTTCAGATACTGAATAGCGAAGTAGTGTTTCAACACTTTTTTTTTTTTCATGTCCCAGTCTTAGCCGTCCTCTTTGGAAACAAACAAAAACACTGAGATTGGTTAGCGGTTTCCTACAGTCGAATGGCAAGACTTGCCGCTGTTATTGCATCGGCACGTCAGGATTTCAGTTCCTGACATTGTCCTGACAGGGCGATTCAAGTTCCCTATGTGGCCGGAGCGCTTCAGTCCCGTATCCTCTCAAGATGGCCGCCACGACTGACTAGCGTGATGACGTATCGCATCCTCTCAGGCCGCGCGGCCGCCGTCGTTCCTAGGAAACGCGGGGAACTTCCCGAGCCATAGAATGCATAGGAAACAGATGGTGGTACTTTGACTAAATGCAAATCCGCTGCGCCACACGGAAATGAGCTCATTAATTTTGCGGTAGAGCGCACGCGGTGGCGCAGCGGATTTACATTTAGTCAGTCAAAGCACAATATCGTCAGGCCCCGACTACGCATTCATAGTATAGAATCATCAGTTTAACCCGTTTCTGGCTGTTGTTAGCGGTTTTTGTAGTGGATTATTGTAGTGATCATTCCCGGCTGCAGGAATCACTGAGATCATCGTGACCGTAATGAACCGGCACCGCGGCTCACAGCACGGGTTAACTCTCTTGCGCATGCAGTCACCGGTACTGTAAACATTACCGATGGCTGCATGCACATAGAGGTTAATCATATACAGTACAGTAAACCTAATTCTATTAACCCCTTTACTGCTGAGAAAAAAATTGAACACGACTGAACGAACTGCCAGAGACACAGATCCTCATCAGTGAGGTCCTGCGACTGCAAGGGATCACGAGGATCTATGCCTCTTGCTGAGACCAATTTTTGGTCCATGTCAGGACGGTTCTGGATTTTGGTCGTTGAATGAACAAAGGTTTCAGAACAAATTCAGTACTGATGTACGTTCAGTGGCAGGGAAGGGTTAACGGCCCGTCACGGGCGTAACAAAAGAATACAATACAATAAGAATCAAACAAGGTTTTATGTAATTATGCATATAAATATATAAAGAACCGGAAAAAATAAATTTGCTCATCTGTTCACTATAACAACATACGGTTTCAAGTCTGGCAATGTGACATACTGTTGTTGCAGCTGTCACGGGTTCCGGGCAAAACGGTTGAACAGCCTCTTACAGTGGGCCAGCTGTCGGTCACACCGAAAATTTTCTGTAGTCACTAAACTGCCTGCAAACTTGGAACTTGGATGTCTGTACATGTAGGCTAGCCCTTGCCAACCTGAGAAAGGGGGCGGGGAGGAGTGTGTGTGTGTGTGTGTGTGTGTGTGTGTGTGTGTGTGTGTGTGGGAGGGGGGAGGGGGGCAGTGCCGGTGCTTAAGGTTTTATTTTCAGCGTTCATGATATCAAAGTGGGGGGTAGGGTGGGGATGGGGATGAGAGAAGTGCAAACAATAGTCTAACATAAGGGGATGGGGGTAGGGGATGGGGTGGGGGAGGGCAAAGGCCACCGTGGCCACCTTCCCCCTCATATGACTTTATCGGTGGGGGTGGGGGTGGGGGGGGGGGAGAGCCCCCTCCGCCTCCTCGACCCTCCTTTGCCACCCTTCCCTCCCCCCACCCCCACCCACCCCAATGTGCATATGGCCATCGGGTCGACGTCGGCCCGATGACCTTTTGCGCGGCATTGGGCGGTTCCTACACCTGCCACTGAATGTCAGCACGGTTTTTCTGTTACTGTTGCAGCTTGTTGGAATCGGAAATGCTGGTGTTGGCAAAACTTGTCTCATAAAACACTTTTGCGAATCCAAGGTATGTTTCATTGCATTCGGCTTTCAGTCCAGTCTTGAGGCGTTATGTACGTGCAAGAGCATGTGGGTTTTCACTTAGTAAATGATAATACCGGGGGGACTGTATAGCCGCGTCCTCAATGGATCAGTCTAACAGGTTGCCTCCCTTGCGCTACTTGAGATGAAAAATTATTTCATGTCCACTTCTGAATTGAGCTAGATGCGGTAGCGCGCACGCAGTGGCGCAGCGGATTTGCATTTAGTCAAAGCATTATTGTCAGGCCCCTATGTTCATGTTGTTTGTGACATGCGCTATGCCTGTTCATTACATTCCGCGACAGTTCCAGTGACAGAATCAACAGACTTACTGATGTCAGTTTCACTATTGAGACCCTGATTATGATGATGATGAAACTTTAGTATCAACGGTAAAAAGTTTTGACAGAAACAAATCGTCATTTCACAAACTTGCATTTAGTTAAAAAATAATAATAATAAAGACATTATATTTACACACATTATTTCATGCAACAATAATTTAAAAGAAATAGAAACAAAATATTCAATTTAAAAAAATTATCATATACACAGAATAATAGTAATAATCAACATTCATCTTATACCCCCCCCCCCCCCACACACACACACACACACACACAAACACACACACACACACACACACACATACACACACACACACACACACACACACACACACACACACACACACACACACACACACTATACATAAATGCATGTGGTACATGAAAGTATTAACCATCAGGGTTTGTTTAAATAAATGCCCAGTGACGTTATGTTTGGCTCATCAGGTAATCGAAAAGTTTCGTTTTAAAGATTCCAAGCGAGGCTATAGTCTTCAAATGTGCAGGAATAGTGTTCCATACAAACGGTCCAGAAACTAGTTTTAAAGAGGTCAAGGAGAGAAGGAGAGCAACACGAGCGTCAGTGTCAGTCGCCTTTTCGCTAGCGGCTGTGTCAGCGTATACATTTTGTTAGCACAGTGTCATATTTTTCAAACTTTGGTACATCAGTTGTATTAGCTCTACGTTAAATTTTGCTAGCGCTGTGTTGCATTTTGCTATCGTTGCGTTAATTTGCAAGCCGGCTCCGCTTTGTCAAGTTCAAGTTACTCATTGTAAACAACTGAGATGAGGATTTCATCCCAAATCAGTTCTCCGTATTGCGGTTTGGAGCTCACATGCATTTTTGTTTTGTTTTAGGAACATTCCGAGTTGTTCATATTTGTAGGCTTATTATGCTGATCCGCCATTGATTTCCCCTCCTCTCCGGCTAAGCCAACCGGCTCTGATCCGGCAACACACACCACGGCGCACACTTTTGTTTGTTTGTGATGTAGGTTTTGCACATACACATCAGAATACAAGATGAGAACATACATGTTCACATATATGGTAATAGGTGCCATACCACCTGCTCCCCACCCCACACACAAAACCACAGAACACCCATTAAAAGACATGTACATCTGTGCATGCTCATAATCTATCCTTTACTTGGCATTCACATGTCACAGATATTTTTTACTTACTTATTTTATTTATTTACATTTATTATTTATTTATTATTTTTGTTTGCTTGTAATGTAGGTTTTGTATATACTTTACTTACTTACTTTCGCCTGACACCCCTCCCAGGGTATAGGCCGTCGACGAGAGACCTCCAGCGACTCTGTCCTGTGCCTCTCCTTCGATTTTACTCCAGGTGGTTCCCAGTCTCTTGATGTCTGCTTGGAGGTATCGACGCCATGTGTTTCTCGGCCTGCTTCTTTTCCTCTTTCCCTGGGGGTTCCATGACAATGCCTGCCTAGTGATACTGGAAACTGGCTTTCTCAGACTGTAAGCAATCCATCCATAAAGTAAGTGCAAGGAGGACGAAGGAGAGGAAGACAGAGGAAAAGATGGGAGGACAATATCTCAGAGTGGACAGGACTGAGGCTGGGTGATACGCTAAGAATGGCAGAGAACAGAGAGGAATGGAGGGGGTGGTTGCCAAGTCATCAGTGGTGCCCCAACGGTCGGCAAGACTACGGGATGTAGATAGATAGATAGATAGATAGATAGATAGATAGATAGATAGATAGATAGATAGATAGATAGATAGATGATAGATAGATAGATAGATAGATAGATAGATAGATAGATAGATAGATAGATAGATAGATAGATAGATAGATAGATAGATAGATAGATAGAACCAATCCATCCCCATCTTCTTCGCCCAATTTCATTATCTGCTGTTATCTGCTCTGTTCTCTCCCAGAGTCTGACGTTGCTAATCTTTTCTGGCCAGTGGATTTTCAAGATTCTTCAAAGGCAACTGTTTATGAAGATGTGTACTCTGTTGACTGTGGTTTTTGTCAACCTCCAAGTCTCTGCTCCATATAGGAGAACTGCTTTACGTTTGCGTTGAAAATCCGGACTTTGGTGTGTTGTGACAGCTCTCTGCAACTCCAAACTTTTTTCAACTGAAGAAAGGCTGCTCTTGCTTTACCGATTCTTGCTCTGACATCTGCATCAGTGCCGCCCTTTTTTGTCGATGATGCTCCTGAGATAGGACTCTACCTCCTCCAACGGGGTGCCAGCAAGCAAGACTTGTTCTTCCCTGGTTGCGTTCAGCCTCATTGTCTTTGTTTTCTGTTTGTGGTTGGTGAGGCCCACTTGGGACGAGATGTCAGCAAGCCTCGTGGTCTTGTCCTGCATTTGTTGATGAGTGTGGGATAGTAAAGCCAAGTCGTCTGAAAAATCGAGGTCGTCAAGCTGTGTCCACAGTGTCCACTGTATTCCGCTTCTTCTCTTGCTCAGTGGTCCTCTTCATGACCCAGTCTATGGCCAGTAGGAAGAGGAACGGAGACAGCAGACACCCCTGCCTGACGCCGGTTCTGACCTGGAGCTCCCTGGTGAACTGCCCTTCATGGATCACGCGACATGTCGTGCCATCATAGCTGCTCTTGATCAGGCAGACGAGCTTTGTGGGTACACCGTAGTGTCGTAGGAGTTTCCACAAAGTCTCTCGGTCCACGCTGTCAAATGCTTTCTCGTAATCCACAACGTTGACGTACAGCGGGGAGCTCCACTCCAGAGACCGTTCCACGATGATGCGGAGAGTGGCGATCTGGTCTGTACATGATCGTTTTTTCCTGAATCCTGCTTGCTGGCCTCTCAGCTGGGGGTCGACGGAGCCCTTCATTCTCTCCATGATGATCCTGTTGAAGATCTTTCCTGGTACTGACAGCAAGGTGATTCCTCTGTAGTTGGAACACTTGCTGAGGTCGCCTTTCTTGGGAAGCTTGATTAGGTACCCCTCCTTCCAGTCAGCCGGCATCACCTCCTCTTCCCAGATCTTTCCAAACAGTGGATACAGCATCTCTACTGTTGTCTCTAGGTCTGTTTTCAGAGCCTCCGCTGGGATGCCATCTGGCCCTGCTGCTTTGCCGTTCTTCAAAAATGCCACTGCTCTTCTGATCTCTTCCCGGCTGGGTATGTCACAGCTGATGGGTAGGTCAGTCTCTGCTGGCTGGATGTCTGGGGGGTCGGGTGGGGTGGGTCTGTTTAGTAACTCTTCAAAATACTCGGCCCATCTGTCGAGTTGGTCTACTCTGTCCGCAAAAGGCTTGCCTTCTTTGTCTTTTACTGGTCTTTCTGTATGGCCATACTTGCCTGACAATCTTCTATTAATGTCGTAGAGCTGTTTTATGTTACCGCTGCCTGCTGCCTTTTCTGCCTCTGCTGCCAGGCTGTCTGTATAGGCCCTCTTGTCTGCCCTGATACTCCTCTTCACCTCGCGGTTGGCTTCCGAGATTCCTCCTGTGCCCTTGCTTTGGCTGCTCTCGTGCGACTGTTGTTGACAACTGCTTTCTTCTGCTTCCTCACTTCTATCTTCTTGAAGGTCTGTGCCGACAGCCAGTCCTTGTGATGGTGTTTCCTGAACCCTACAGTGTCTTTGCAGGTTGAGTTCAACGCCTCTCTAACTGCCTTCCACTGCTGCTCTGTGGTGACCGCCTCCTCTTCGTTTACTAGCTCCTGTAACGCTTGAAACCGGTTGGACAGCACCAGTTTGAACTCTTCTCTCACTCCAGTCTCTCTCAGGAGGCCTACATTATAGCGTTGTCTTCTTGTTGTCTCTGTGCGGCTTTTCTTTAACTTGAGCTTTATTCTTAAGGTGAGCAGATGGTGGTCTGAGGCGACATCTGCTTCCCTCCTCACTCGAACATCTAAAAGGGATCTTCTAAATTTCTTGCATAAACAAGAAATATACATATACATAGATGGTAATAGGTGCCATACCGCCCGCTCTCAACCCCACCCCATGCACACACGAAACCCCAGAACACCGGCCCAACAAAAGACATTGACATCTGTGCATGTTCATAATCTATCCTTTACTTAGCATTCTTATGTCCCAGGTACCTTTGATTTTCTTTATCTTATTCATTTAAAATTAATTATTTTATTTATTTTGTTTGTTTGTAGTAGGTTTTGTACATACACATCAGCATACAACATGAGAACAGACATGGCAATAGGTGCCATACCGGCCGCCCGCTCCCAACCCCACATACACACACAAAACCACAGACACCCACCAAAGACATGTACATCTGTGCCTGTTTTTAATCTATCCTTTACTTAGCATTCATATGTTTCAGGTATCTTTGACTTACTATATCTTATTTATTTAACTGCTGTGAGCCGATGGCCTTAGTTGTCTGCTGGGCATTAAACCCAAATAAATAACTATTTATTTGAATTATTTTGTATTTATTTTTGCTTGTTTGTTATGCAGGTTTTGTACATGTACATACGCAGCAGCAAACAACATGAGAACATACACATAGGGGTCTACATAGTAATAGGTGCCATACCGCCCGCTCCCAACCCCAGCCCACATACACACACAAAACCGCAGAACATTCACCAAAGACATGCACAATTTATACTGATGGGCATTAGTGGACTGTACAACCGATATAGGAACTTTAGGTTAAGAAAGTGGCTTGTATTGACAGCGTGCATTTTAGCTGCCCACCTACAAATCTCATGTATACAGTCCATCACACGGCACATGCAGCGATCGGTTTTGTGAAAAGTACTGTTGGCCTCATGCACACGGCACCAAACTTCTCTGAGCCCACATCTGATAACAATAACAAAACTAATATGCATACATGGTCACTAATTCTATAAAAGCGCCTTTGTGAACAGTACCAGTGGGCGAATGCGCACAGACATAATGGATGATGCCACCACTTACCACTTCAAACAATAGGCTGCCCAATACACATTGATCAGTGATACCGTGAACTAGCAAGCACATGCAGCCATCAGTTCTGTAAAATAGTACTGGTGGCCACATGCACTGGGGCACCAAACTTAAAGATGAGGTCACAATTGCCACCTCAAACAAAACGCTACCTACACACACATATCAATATTATAGTCAGCCTCCGTGTGCGTTACGCGAAACAGGCTTAAAGTATGGGACTGTAAATCTTCCAGCGAAATGTCAAAGCCAGTAAGAAAATAAGATAACAGCAGCAAGTGCATGTATTTTGTAAATCACTCAAACAAAACATGAGACTGAGCCCAATGGTGTTATGAGTGTGTGATGGAAACACAGAAAGAAATAGTAATAGTGTGCGAAAAAAATAGTACGTGTACATTATGCAGTACGTGCCTCCTCCTCCCCCCACCCCACCCCCACCCCCACCCCCACTCCACCCTGCCCTAAAACTAGCTGTTCATCATAAAACATATATCATTCAATGATTACTTGACTGACTGATTTATTAAATCAACTCTGTGCCACCTTGGTTCGTTTTCTTTCTCGTTTTAATCTCAATATATATGAGTGTAGGTGCTAATGCCAGCTGCTCTGAATCCTTGCAGCAAACTTCAAATGTCAATATGCAGACAAACTGCATATTACGCAGCAGTAAAATACAGTTCCTCTTTTGTGCAACTAGGCTACTCCTAGCGAGATGGGGTTTAATTTTAAACGAAGCATTGCATTAACTTCCAAGCGTGTTCACATTGTGCTGTATATTCTTTCATTGTGTAGTGTACAGTGCCATCAGTGATCACTGAGACTGCATTGGCAGTAACCACACATCACAACATAGCTTCCCTGTGCAACTGACTGAATTAAATGTTACAGTAATATAAAATTAATCAAATTCCGAAACATTGTTTATCTTTGACAGTTAAAACCAAGTGGTGTGGCACTCTTTCTTTTTTACAGCATGCAGCATGCTGTCCTTGGAACATCGGTTTCGAAGATAGCGTTTGTTTTTGTGGGTTGATTTTTGTTTTGGTGCCGGCTGTGGTGTCAAAATAAAATGGGCAAAGCGATGATAAAGTGAATGAAAATAAACGTGACAAACCTTTAATAAGACGTAAAAATACACAACGTTTGCACTTTTGCTTTTCTTGGGGAAAAAACAAAACAAAAAATGCTTATGTAGAGCAAATCGAAAGAACTCTTCGGCAAACCGAAATTCACGGCAACGAGTCCGCGTGCATCTTGTATCATGTGACGATCACGTGATTTGGGATACCTTATTGGTGAATAACGATATTTAGGCTCATGCCTTGTCGTAACTGTTTCTTCCCTTAATATAATTAAGTGAGGAAATATACTAAAAAAATAAATTGAAATCCTTTTAAGTAACATACAGTGCATACTACAACTGACTACAGGAACAATGAAACCCGTGTAAACTATCGATCCCCAGAAAACATGGCTGCGACAGTCCTGGTTTCGTCAGCAGACCTACTGGAAAGAAAACGTGCTACAGAAAAATGTCTCCATCCTCCGGCAGTTTAGAATGAGTGCGCACTGCTTTTATTCATACAAGACTTCATTTTGACATACCCAAACCTTTGTTACTCTGAAGAAAATCACTATCTCATAAACGCCCGATCGTCTATATTTAAGGGCACTCTATCTCATAAACACCCGATCGTCTATGAAGGGCATATGCTAGACTACGTCCCACGACACCATGTGATAAATTTGATGTTTCATGTCACTCATCCGAAAGGCACGCAGCCTCTTCCATGGGCTGACTGTTTTGTTCCAGACAGCCTCTTTCAGAGCTAACTGTTTGATGGGAGTATACAGTGGCTCCAAAACTTGCAAAAATGAATTAATTATTATTTAAAAAGTCGAAGAGGTACAACGCTGGATAGTTACGAACTCATCCAAAATATCCCTTTAATCTAGCTGTATGCGAAGTATGTAAGTAAGAATAACAAAAACACCCCCCCCCCCCCCAAAAAAAAAAAAAAAAAAAAAAAAAAAAAAAAAAAAAAAAAAAAAAAAAAAAACACTGACTTAAATGGGGATCAACCGTGTTTCTTTTGGTGAAACTGCCATGTTCTTGTCAACGAATAACTTAATTAAACGAGATGGGACCCCAGCCCAAAGTTGTTCCTATTTTCAAGCATATCGTTTTGATCCATTATTTATTATTATAATACATAGCATTTATATGGCGCATTTCTCATATTTATAATATAACTCAATGCGCAGGACATAGCCGCAAACTAAACCCAACAAGCACGCTCACGTGATTCACGCGCATTCCCTCACACACTGTACATAAACACAGAACATTCACGTGGCGCTAAGGGCAAGCTCAAGCGAGCTACTGTCATTTTGGAAATTTAAATCGTTTTTTTTTTGTTTTTGTTTTTTGTTTTTGAAATTTGATTAAGTGGACTGAAATTAATACCTAAAATCGTGGTGGAGGAAAGAGCCGAGTACCCGGAGAAAGAACCCCCGACGGTCCGCCCAAATTAATGATGACACTTACTAGAGGAGAAAAGTCCGACGCCGGAACCGGGTATCGAATCTCGCACCTCTTGCATTGGTGGCAGGTGCTTTTACCGCTGCGCCACGGACCTTCCACTCTAACCCATCCTCTGATCCACACACACTGGCACACAGAAATAAAGACGGACACACGGCGATTCCCGCCATTCGTAAGCTCTGTGGTCTGGCGTAACATAGCTATTCTCGAAGAAGAAGAATAGCACGAGCAACAAAATGACGTCACTCCAAGCTTCACGTCATGGCATCATTATTCCCACGACGCCGTGTTCATAGTGACGACTCGATGTTGTACGTCACTCATCGCAGTACTAATATTTCACGCATTACTATTAGAGGATCAAACTTTGCAATTTTCTTGCTGATTTTCACACTTTGGGCTTACAGGTCACAATTTGACCTAATCCTACGCCATAACCGAGACAAACAGCAGGCTTTTGCAAAGACTGTTTATGAAAAATCATACGGGTTTTAAAGATAAGATAGTTGTTGTTGTTGTTGTTGTTTCCGCAAAAGAACAATTAAAGTTATGGTAGTTGTTTTACAAATAACTCCGAAAAAAAAGTGGTGCAGAAAATTATCTGATTTTCACACCTACGGCATACAGGTCACAATTGACCTAATCGTACCCGACAGCCGAGACAATCCGTAGGCTTATGTAAATACCGTAAATGAAAAATTATGCGATTATTAATGAAGAGACTGCTTTTTTTCGTAAAAAAAGATTCAATATATTAAGATTAATCCCAAAGAGTTCGTGAAATTAATCCCAAAAACGTGAAACTATTTTTTTTTTTTCAGAAAATATTTAATTATCACTCAAAAGGTTTTGGAGGTACACTGCTGGTTAACGAACTCATTCAATATCTTCCTCTTATCAAGCAATATGCAAAATATCTACAAAATAGCTATCTAGTGAAAATAAGAAAAATTTCGGACCCCAGTGTGGATCAACCGGTTTTTGTGGAACGGCCGTTTTCTCGCCAATGAGCATCTTAATAAAAAAAGATATATATGCCCCGAGATTATTCTTTTAGGGATAACATCGTACAATTTCAAGCTTGTCCCTACTCAATCGCGGGCTCTAGTCACTGTCACACACACACACACACAAACAAACACACACACACACACACACACACACACACACACACACACACACACACACACACACACACACACACACACACACACACGCACACGGCGCTTGGCGCCAAAATGACGTTCTCTAGCAAGGTTTGCGTATATAGACGTGATGTCATTTTTATCTTGTTACTTCTTTGCCAGAATTTTCGGGGACCACCCGCCCAGCACATCGTGCGCATTCTCCGGAATGCGCTCCGACCAGCCCCATTTCAAAGTCTACCGTATTTTCAATACGATAGACAAAAAAGATTGTTTTTGTGTAAAGCGACCCACAACTCTGAACACGACTGTATAAGATCTGTATGACCAATTACGCCACGGTTGTCCCATTTCTGCAAATTGATCCTTCTGCAAACACATGGCGCTATTGCACATGCACTGTATTTCTCTGTGGCTAACTTGTGTGTACACATACCAAGGGGAAATTCTCAGCGCTGGACAAACATACAGTTAGATCCTCTGCCCTCGCCTATCAGGCACCCAATCGCCAGCCACAGAGAAATACCCTAGAACAAGACGATCATCTACATCCTCAAAAAGGATGCATCAGGTCTCTTATATAACCCATGTCTTTCTCCGGAACTTAGGAATTAGGCAAGAGAAACCTACACACACAAACACGAAGGTGCACTACTAAATATGGTCGGGTAAATACCCTGATATCCCACAGTAGATGCACAAGACAATACACAACAATGTAACGATACAAGTTTGCCGCAAGTTATAGAATACTCACAAACCAGATACCTTGTGTGGTCCATGCATAATATGTATATTTATTACCTATGCATGTACATGTAGAAGGAAAGTTTGTTTTGTTTGTTTGTGTTTTTTTTTTTTGTTTGTTTGTTTGTTTGTTTGTTTGATTGTCCTTTTCTTTTGTTTGTTTATCATGCACGGGCGAATTTATGATTATTCTATGCTCAGTGTTCAGAGGAGGAACAGGACCCAGGGCCTCCACTCAAAGAGGTTTGCGGCTTTTGAGTGTGGTAATGGGCATCGTGTAGTACAGTCATGTACTACCTCGGCTACCTCGGCTGTTAGAAGCAGAAAAAGCACAGACCTCGGTCCGAAAAAGCGCTATTTATAAACTGTAGCATATCGGTTTACACTATCGATCTCTTCTGCTTCACTGCTGTGAAGCATGAAATATCGAGACTGTAAATCTATATATGATTCGTGATTCTGAAAATTGTGCTCTGTGACCGCGGTCTGTGAGGTCTAGTTTTAGCTTCTAGTCTGCATGTGCATGTTTGTTTGTACCAGTCGATGTCTTCATGGGTTTCGTCCTGTATATGCATGTTTATAGCACAGGCATTTTGATGTTGAATCGTTTTACTGAGAAGATCTGTTTTAGTACTCCCTCTCCAAAACCCCGTCCCCTCCCCTGCCTCCCATCAAAGACAATACATTACAAGATAATAATAATAATAATAATAATAATAATAATAATAATAATAATAATAATAATACCTTCTTTATTATGTAGGCGCTTTTTCTCAATTTTGGGCGAATCGACTCAAAGCGCCGCGAACTGAAACCCAACACGCACACTCACGTAACAGACACGGATTTACGCCATTTAAAACAAACACAGTACAAGACAGACGAAGGGCCAGTTCAGATACTGAAGTTACAGAGATTATTGATCGCTTGTATTTGAAATTTGTAAAGTGGTCTGAAACCGGTACCAAAGTGTGGGGGGTGGGGGGGGGGGGTTGGGGGGGGGGGCCTGAATTGTTCAATTCTTGTTGAATCCAAACCAAAATAAGTAGCGAATGGTCTCTGTAGTTGTTTGTTTGTCCATTTGAAAAAAAAATAACATGTTAATAAATAATTGTACTGTCTTTGCTCCCACCCATTCAGTCACACCACTGACGTTCGGGAACACAGACTAAACAAGAAATGCGGAGAAGAACTCAACGGAGGAAGAAACACGCTTAGAAAAGAGAGTTAGAACGCGCTTAGAAAAGACAGTTTGCACAGTTTATTAATGTTTTAATATATACACTATATTTATTAACATATTAATTTTTTCAAATGGACAAACAAACAACTATAGAGACCAGTCGCTACTTATTTTGGTTTGGATTCAACAAGAATTGACATTAACCAATTTAGCCCCGACGCACTACAGCAAGAGATGGATCGGCCATGACAATTCAAGGGTAGTGCCAGATTAGCTTGGCGCCTGATGGCGCCAAGCTAATCTGGCACTACCCTCGAATTATCATGGTCGATCCATTGGTTGGTTAGTTCGGGGTTTAACGGCGTCCACAACACCGGAGTGATAATGGTCGTCCCTAACGGGTGGGTCATGGGGACAGGGACAACTATCGCCTATGTAGTACTACCTAAACACTGAACAATTCAGGCCCACTGCAACTGTGCCACTTTGATTTACCAGGACCTTTCAACGATCTATCTCCTGGTACATGATTGTTACATGACACCTCTAAAATTTTGGAAATGCTGCCTTGGGGTTGAATTGGCAAATCAATGGTTACCCGCAATATTCACTGCCATGGTTTTTCGACAGAAGTTGTGGCCCCCACCACCACCCCACAATGGTTGTCTCCCTCGAGTCGCCACGCTTATCAGCGTGGCAAATTGAGGGAGACAACCAGTGTACTCTACTTCTATCACCCTTACACTAGTTATGACCTCTTACGAACAATTTTCTTAGATGCCTATATGGATTGCATACTATTTGATGTTGGTTGTTTCTTTCTAATCATTTATTATTGTAGTTGATAAATTCAAATGCACTTAAAAAAATCATTTGTTTCCAATGAACTGTTTTCAGTTTCACTCTGTAGTCGCTCACTAAGGGTAGCCAAACGCCGTTGACCCCTTCACTTCCAGTGCCGAACGGAGATTGTGTTTCTAATAAAGTCTCTGCTGATTCAACGTCCAAGAAACAAATGGATACAGACTAGTGTTAGCAAGAGGGATAGATCCTCATGAGCCCCCGCAATTGCGGGGGCTCATGAGGATCTATCCCTCTTGCTTTTAGGTGTTGTTTGATGTGCTCTGGCAGCGAAGGTTTAATTAGAATATTAACTTTAGGTATTTTTACCGTAGTTTTAAATAACGAATGTAAGTTCGCTATGCGTTATTTTAACTCATTCAGCCCGACGCACGTATTTCCCAAATTTTGAAGGCGTCATCTAACGACTATGCACCTGTTGCAGGGGATGGATCGACCATGATAATTGAAGGGTAGTGCCAGATTAGCTTGGCGCCGGCTACCCTTGAATTAGGATGGTCGAGCCATCTCCTGCTGTATGCGTCAGGACTGAATGGGTTAATGTCTTTTACGTGTTTAGTTTAACATTTTACTTGGCATTACATTTGTTTCTGTAGGTGCCATATAGTTGCCTCTGTATACTATTTTCCCTCAATGTTTCTGTCTTAGTGTAGTTCAAGATCTGTGTCTTTATGTAGGCTATGAATTCAAAGTCATCCAAAGTCATTCTGGATTTTGCATAGAAGATCCCAGCGTCTTGGTACTGGGATGAGTCAGCCAACACTGGTCGTCTCCCTCGATTCGCTGCCGCCGATTAGGCGGTAGCGAATCGAAACAGACAACCAGTGTGGAGTGAAGCTGATCAATCCATCGACTAGCAGTGAACCAAACAGATGCCATTGACATTTGGAGTTGTATTCTACTAGAAAGAAAATCAAACGTTTGACGGCTTTCCCGCCCTCACCACTTTTTTGTTTGTTTTAAACAGTGTT
Organism: Semisulcospira habei; assembly: GCA_036245525.1. Lineage (NCBI taxonomy): Eukaryota > Metazoa > Mollusca > Gastropoda > Semisulcospiridae > Semisulcospira > Semisulcospira habei. The sequence goes on from BTPG01000008.1 coordinate 131,992,359, forward strand.
TTCCTCTTGTAGATTGATTCCCATTCCCGATCGTCTTGCGTCCAGACTCAGTACTCTCTCTCTCTCTCTCTCTCTCTCTCTCTCTCTCTCTCTCTCTCTCTCTCTCTCTCCCCCCTCCTCCATCCTCCCTCCCTCCCCCCTCCTCCCTCTCTCTCTCTCTCTCTCTACAGTAGGGTGGAGCAGCGGGTCAGTAAGGACTGACTCTCTATCGTAGAGCCGCAAACTATCCTACCTGCCCTAACTCTACTACCGATAAATGAAACCTTGAGATTCTTCCCTGAAAATCATTAAGTCAATAGGAATAATTATGTTCAAACATTGATAACAAATGCTGATTATATTAAGAAACTATTTTCCTTTCCATCACCAACGTACTCAAGATCAAGGCAATTCATTATTGTACCACGACCTAGAATCGATCTCTACAAGACAAGTTTAGCGTTCTCAGGCCATAGCCTGTGGAACAATTTGCCTAGGAAAGTTACTACATCAACAACCCTTTCGTATTTTAGAGCCAGTATTTTCAATTACCTCACGTCATTATCTTAATACTTTCACTGCGACCCTATATTACTCAGTGTGTGCGTGCATGCGCGTGTTGTATGCGTGCGTGTGTGTGCACGTTTTTGTTGTTGTTTTGTTTTGTTTTTATATCATTTATCAACTTTTTTTTCAATATAAAATTTTTACACTTTGTGCATTATTTGTAGTTTAGATTATTAGATTAGCAACGGCAAGTTCGAAAAATGGTTGTGCCAGCCAAAACTTTCACCGTTGTAAAATAAAGAATCATTGTCATGTCATTGTCATTGTCTCTCTCTCTCTCTCTCTCTCTCTCTCTCTCTCTCTCTCTCTCTCTCTCTCTCTCTCTCTCTCTCTCTCTCTCTCTCTCTCTCTCTCAAAATGAATTTATTTGACAACGGGAAAGTTCAAATTTATGTGAAAATTGCATCAGAGTTCCTTTACCTTTAAAGTTGTGTTTTAGTTGATAGCAATTCGTAGCACAAAAGCTGAGCATTTAAGTCGGTAAGCAACCACTGAGTCTATTTTCTATGATTAATTTGACTTAGGGGTCAGTTACATGAGTGAGATTTGTTCTGCGACGCTATAGCGGAGCACCTTGCTTACAGGCTGGCATGGATCTAAGCGCACTCATACAACTGAGCCCTGGTGCATGAAATAATGTGACCTATCACTACATCATCTTAAAATGTGTAATAATATTTACCTTATTTTCATCTTGATCTTGCAAGTGTGCATTTCAAACGATTGACTTAACTGACGTGAAGATTTTCAGTTCGAATCATTTTGGCTAGAGAATTAACCGCATCACCGCTGGAACACAAAAAGTGACACCCAGAATGCAAGAGGCATAGCTTCTCATGTGCCCTCGCAATTGCGGGGGCTCATGAGGATCTATGCCTCTTGTTGGCCTGATTTTTAACCGTGTGCCTTAGGTGAGTGGGTTAATTGGTTCATTGAATATGTTGGGGGTTTTGCCTTTGCAGTTCAACACTGGTTATCAGCCGACCGTGGGCGTGGACTATGGCTTCAAAATTCAAACCATCAATGGGTCGGAAAGTATGTCATGTGTGTTTTTGTTTGCAAAATCAGTCACTGCAGCCTCTATACGCAGAATGCATACATCAATTCCACAGCCGGACACACACAATTTTTTTTTTCCTCCAGTTCATTTTGATTTTTTCTCCCACAGCTCAAAAGATTTCTACTGTTGTATTTGGATGTTATCGTTGATCTCAGAACCGTCGCTATCAGTGGGGGACTGAGCGCTGACGTGAAAATTCACAAATTAGAAGGTTTTGTATCGTGAAGACTACATTCAGTAAAAAATAAAGTAATTTTTTCCGCTTGTTTTATCACGCCAACCCTAAGCTTTTTTTCGCCGAGGAGGTGAAAACAAACAAATAAACAAACACCAAATAAATGAATAGATAATAAATAAATAAATAAATAAAATAAAAATCGCTGAGATATTCAGCAGATGTCGCAATGGACATCACTCGTGCAAGACTAGCAGACGCCGCAGGGGACGCTGCTCGTGTCGATTTATTTGTACAAGCCGACCTACCTACCCTTTTTTTGTATCAATGGCTTTATCGGAAACAGGGTTGTTTTTTCCTTATAGATAAGGTGACAGGTCGTCCATGATAGTTCAAGGTGGTGCCAGGATAGCTAATTGGCGCCTTTAGGTGCCAAGCTATTCTGATACCGCCCTTTGAACTATCATGATGAGTGAGGGCTGGATTGGTGAATTCGTAAGTGCTCCATTAGAGGCGCCAAGCTATTCTGGAACCACCTTAAATGATCATGGCCTGCTCTTGGGGATTCAGCGCGGTATGAATGCTCTTCATTATTATTATTATTATTATTATTATTATTATTATTATTATTATTATTATTATTATTATTATTATTATATCATGTATAAAGCTATCTGCACTATGGCAGACTTTGATTGCTAAACCTCCGCCGATACAATGGGTTATCTATGGTGGTTTGCTTCAACTAATACTTTTTTACCTTTCTTTTCAATTCAACTGAGCAGGCACATGTACCAGAAATTTTCAGTTGCCGTCTGAGTGTAACGGAAGGAACTCTCCTGTGTACAAATAAGAAAAAGAGCAGAAAAGTCTTTCATTTAACGACAGGCAAACTTCATAATTTAAGTTAGTCCCTTTTGTCCAACGTTACAGTAAGACACACTAAGCACATTTACAAATGAGATATTGCAAATTATTAACTCTTTATTTCCGGGAGCAGGTCGCTTTAAATAGAGAGTCAGATATGAAGGGGCGAAACAGGCTCCTGTATATAGGCTCCAAGCTACTCTGGCTCCTTCAGTCCTTGTGCTATCATGGTCGACACATAGTAGTGTCAAAGCTGAATGCGTTGATTTGCGCACGTTTCCTAGCCCTGTGTTGCCATGCCTTCCTGTATTGGCCCTACTGTATTGGCGTTATTTTGAATGGAGTTTAGGGAAATGTCACAAAGACAGATCGGGTCAATGATTTAATACAAGTGTTTTGGGCCGTGAGCAAACGTAGGGCGCCATTTGTCTTGAGCCGAGAACCCATTTTTCCCAATTCCCTTGATGGCTTAAAAAGAGAACTGTTCCTATCTTCAATAGGCGTAGATATTCATGAGCCCTGATTGTTCCTATTGTTGGCGTCAAGATGCTCGGGTGTCCCATACAGGCTACTGAGGTTCATGAGTGTCTGCAATCTTTTTCTAGTCTCAGAGGAAGAGAGGGAGAGTGACAGTGGGGAATGTTGTATCCTAGGATGTGATGATTGACAACAGAAAAACGCGTACATCGTCAAATACATACCCCCGTAAAACTTTGCAACCTCAAGGGCCGTAGGAATCTACTCAGGTTGCTCGGACTTTAAGCGGTTAACTATATACGGTGTGTGCTGGTTTGTGATTTTTGGATCTTACGGCTGAAAGCTGTAAGGCCCACAATCACAGACCAGCACACATTTGAATCTGTTTCTTTGGAAGGTCGATCATCTGGGGATTTTGTCTTGAGATCGCGATGACGTCCATTTTGCGTGTGTTTAGGCTCGTGACCGATGACAACGACGTCACTAACCACATTTTGTTTTGTACGAAAAAAATACACTTTTGCACTTGCACGTGCAACCAAGCAGAACCGATGTGCAGAACATTAGTTGGATGTACACACCTTTGTTATTCTTTTAATTTTTTTAAATTTTGTTTTCATTTGAATTTCGAAGAGTACACTATTAAAATGAAATCCAGAACATTGACGTCAACCACTTGAAGGCGATAAGGAGTTTTAACTTATTCGCGGCCACCCGCATCCGGATGTTCGGCATAAACCGCGCATCCGGATGCGGCTGGCCGCGAATGAGTTAAGATCTAGTAATTTGTTTATTATGTTGTCATTTGACGATTATAATTCACTCAAAGGGATAAAAAGTGAAAGCATTGCTGCGTCTGAAACTACATTTTATAAAAAAAATGGAATAAAGAACCTTCCAGAAAAAGATGTGGCTTGGCATTATTGCAACACCCATTTACACCGAGAAAACACCGAATCTGGTGCACCGTGTTTGAAGTTTAAATGTGTTAAACACACACACACACACACACACACACACACACACGCACATTGACAACTGCTAGTGAAGTGACTTATGCATAATAGGTCAGAATAAATTAGCAGAAGGCAACGTATGTACCCGCAAGTGAAGACCCATCCACATAATGAAACAAGAAAATTGTCTTTGTTGTTTACCTTACATGTTGAGCCTAGTGTCTGAGCTACCTGCACACACATTTTGAAAGAGTTATCGCCTTTAGCTGCCTTGTTAAACACAGGGTTTCACTTGTGGTGAAAATAAACAAAACTGGACACACTCTGACAAGCAAGTTTCCTGTGATATGCCTTGACGCACATGTTTTATGATGTTCTAAACTGCCATTAAAGAAATTTGAATTATAAAATTCACTAGACATAGAACATCCAGTGCACAACATTTTCTTAATAAATCAGATTTTCTGCAATGTACATTACTTTTAAGCCATTTTTCATGTTTGACAAAGAGATGAGGAACACACTCATATCCATTTGATCGGGAAACTATGACCGCTAACATAAAAATAAACAATTGTTTGTTTTGCTTGTTGTAAGTCGTGTTAATTTTGTAGGCGCCTTTGAAAAGTAAAAAGTATGTCAAGACCAAACAGAGCGGATTTTCATCACTCGGACCCTAGTGACACTGCACGCTGGTTGGTTTTCAGCTGTGTCCTCTGCAAGTGCTCCCCATTTCATTTTCAATATCCGGTGATGGTAGGGTCATTGATGACGTCATAAGTCATCGACGTGAGATTTTTAAGACTAAACACTCTCTTTACACGAGACATAACACTCCTTTCAAAACGTTCTCTAACAAAGTGTGTCGAAATAAAACGGGACAAAGCATATTTACGATGAAAATCGGTACGATAGAATTTTTTTAAAATTATTGCCTCATGGTTTATTAGAAAAGGGGAAGATGAAATGGAAGACTAAAAACGTCTCTCGCTTTAACAAATAACACGCACGTAGGTCTGTGGGTGAATTTGTGTATATTCTTTAACTTGATTTTTTACTTTCTCTTGATTTAGATCGGTTTTCACAAAAGAGCTGGATGTTTATCGTCCTCTCACAATGTCGGAGTGTTTTCTGTCAGTGTCATTTCCCTCTCACACAAATAAAGAGAGAGAGAGAGAGAGAGAGAGAGAGAGAGAGAGAGAGAGAGAGAGAGAGAGAGAGAGAGAGAGAGAGAGAGAGAGATACTACTAGGAGAGGAATGTAGAAAATACACTTAACCCATTCAGCCCTGACGCACTAAAGCAGGAGATGGGTTGACCATGACCAGTCGGCGCCAAGCTAATCTGGCACTGCCCTTGAATTATCATGGTCGATCCATCTCCTGCAACTAGTGCATAGTCATGAAATGACGCCTCCAAAATTTGGGAAATACGACCGTCGGGCTGAATGAGTCAAAACAAACAAACAAACAAACAAACAAACAAGCACTTCATTTTAGGCCTACCACAAAGAGAGCAGCATTGGTTTGACACAAAACTATTTTTTTGGTTTGCTGATTGATAGAACATCCTCTACTGATGCACACAAATGGTGAAAAGTTTACGCTTTCCCAATTTCACTCCGAATCGCACGATCTGAACTCGCAACAGAATGTGCACGTCTTTGATGGATGGCCCATCGGAGTTGTTGGCTGTCACTGTCGGGATTCGACAGACGCCGCTGAGCGCACTTCGTGCTTGTTGTCAACACAAAAATAGCCTGCCTGAAAACTCACAAACCTTTCAGCTATGCGTTTACGTTAGGTTCAAGAGTGGCTCATGGGGTCCAAAATCTGATTGTTGTTACTATGCAACAGCAATCAGATTTTAGATCACCAAAACCCACGCGTGCGTGACATGTAGGTCATTTCCCTGCTGTGTCTAGAATCAATCTCTCAGATGTCTTAGATTCGCTTCACTGACGCACAGACCGCAGGCTAACAAATGTATAAAAGGGAAATGTAAGAAAAAGAAGAGAAGAAAAAGAAAATAATGAAAAGCACGGGCGAACGAACGTTGAACTAGTCGGCGACCGAATAACCAATCGGCGAAATCAGCTAATCATTGCCCTAATAATTCAACTGACCCACAGAGAGAGAGAGAGAGAGAGAGAGAGAGAGAGAGAGAGAGAGAGAGAGAGAGAGAGAGAGAGAGAGAGAGAGAGAGAGAGAGAGACAGAGAGAGACAGAGACAGAGAGAGACAGAGAGAGACAGAGAGAGAGAGAGAGAGAGAGAGAGAGAGAGAGAGAGAGGGAGGGAGGGAGGGAGGGACAGACAGACAGACACAGAAAGAGCGAGGGAGAGAGAGAGCGAGAGAGAGAGATACAGAGAGAGACAGACAGACAGATTCAGAGAGAGACAGAGGTGGAGAGAAGACTAGTTAACACGTCAGACGGGGGAAATCCCCAATTTCCCCTTCAATAAAATTGTTCATTGAAGAGAGGAGCCAAGCTTGTATAGCAACACCCTAGAATTGTAGAGGTCGATCAATGGTCGATCCATCTCTTGTTGGCACAAGTGTCAGTGCTAAATGGGTTAAAAGCAACCTTCTCGGTCTTGCACAGTGCGTGTTCACATGTGGGATCTGTCAGGAAGCCCCGAGTACCTGGACGTGCGCAACGAGCTGTACACCGGATCTGATGCAGTTTTCATCGTCTTCGACGTCACCAACGCTGCGTCTTTTGAAGCTCTGGATTCGTGGGTACGGGAAGCTGCCCGCTTCGTCACTGGGAATCCAGAAATTGTGATTGTCGGTAACAAGGTGCGTACGTTCTCTACGAGAATGCGTGTGATGTACGAAACCAAAAGTCAGCCCCCGCGAGGGGGCTGACTCTTGGTTTCGTATATCATACGCATTCGTCAGGCACCTATGGCGGCATTGTTGTATTGCGGGAAAATTTATTTTGTTGTAATGTTTATAGACCCCCCCCCCCCCAACTTTGGTCGAGAATGAGGCTCATGTTAACACTATAATGCTTTATTTTTGCCCTTTTACTTTGGTTGCTCAATAAAATGTGCATTGAATGGAACTTTGCAGGTAGACCAGAAGCAGAAGAGAGTGGTACCTATCGCAGAAGCCAAGAAATTTGCTCAACAGCATCGATACCAGTAAGTCGTCATGAAAGCAAAATTCCCTGTCAGTGGTGTTTACTGGCTGTACAACCAGTAATCCCCACTGATAGTTCTTTTTTTGAGGTGGTGAGGTAGGGAGGTGGTGGTGGCTTGTGAGGGAGGGCACAAAAATCACATCAACGCAGGAAAGTGAATACACATAGATCATATATGTCCTGATCTGCGATCTTTGGAATTACGAGAGTTATCATTTCGTACCAGCACACAAATAATCTTTTTATGAGTCAGCAACGCCACACTGATCATAATTATCATGGAGTGGCTTAGGAACCTGAGAGGAAGCCTGTCACCCCCCCCCCCCCCAAATAAAAAAAAAAAAAATCCCCCCCAAAAAAAAAAAAAAGAAATGAAAAGAAAATGAAGTGCGGCCAGAGTATTGCCGCCCCAATATTTTTTAAGAAAAGAATTTTTTAAAAGAAAAGATAATAAGATTGTATTTCTTTGAATGTATTGTTGATTGTTGGGTAGAGAAAAAAGTCAGTTGCCTTCATACCCCCTCTCTCTCTCTCCCCCCCCCCCCAACCCGTCGTTTGATTTTCTAGAGTTGAACAATAATGCATTTACCTTTTACCTCCCCCCTCCCCCTCGACGACCGCCATAGGCCGTAAGGTCCTAAATCACAGACCAGCACACACAATATCGGTTGAAGATGAAAATACCTAACACTCTCTACAGTATCGTTTCATGTTTTTCAGATACTTTGAGACGTCGGCAGCAAACGGAGAGGGGGTGGACGAGATGTTCCAGCAGACACTGAAGGCTGTGGCGGACAAGCGGCACAGCAAAACCACGACCTCACAGTCCAAACCATCCAGATAGCCACTGGTTAGCCGGAAACATATATGACGTTGCCGCATTGTGTTGATATGAGTGGGTTCCACCACCTTAAAAGCTCACTACTAACCTCTTCACTGCCGAGAACAATTGAACGCGGCCCAAATGCAGGAGACATAGATCCTCATGAGCCCCCGCATTCGCTCCAATTTGTATCGTTATTCTTTGGAGTGTTGTGGCTTTGGGTCGCGGAAAGAACAAAGATTTCAGAAACAAAATGTACGTTCAGTGGCAGGGAAGGGGTTAATGCCTGATTAGCTCAGCGGATCATGCGCACAGAGAGAGAGAGAGAGAGAGAGAGAGAGAGAGAGAGAGAGAGAGAGAGAGAGAGAGAGAGAGAGAGAGAGAGAGAGAGAGAGAGAGAGAGAGAGAGAGAGATGATGATGATGATGTTTAACAAGGTCAAGATTGTAAGAAAAGTCCTCAGACCTAACTTTTTCTCTTCTTTGGGAAATAAAGATTCATTCGCCATTGTCATTGCCATGTGCAGAACTTGATTATTCAGGTCTATCATTTTGCGATTTCCCAGTCGATCCACCCTCACAGTTGACCATTTACATTTACCGCGTACTCTCTTACCTTGAATGTTTTTTTTTTTTTTTGTTCTGCAAGAGATTTGTCCATGTCAAGGGAGAAGGCTTCGCGCATAACAAGTCAGGCGAATGTTTTAAAAATAAATAAATAAATAAATAAATAAATAAATAATGAATGAATGAATGAATGAATGAATGAATGAATGAATGAATGAATGAATGAATGAATGAATGAATGAATGAATGAATGCATAATAGCATTAAATAAATTAGTTCTCAGGTCAAGACTCTTCAGCTTCGGAGTTGTCCTCCGAAGTCTAGGTTACAATTCAAGAAACAGACCGACCATGATGGCCCGATGATGGTGCCAGAATAACCAGGCGCCAGGTGCAATCTATTCAGGCACCGCCCTTGAACTATCCCGGCTTGGTCGATTTGTCTTGGCGTAGTGTCTCCGGGCGGAATGGGACAACTCAGTAAGCAAAGGTCCTCGTGCCGACAACGGCCGCAATTGGACCGCGCACGATAGTGCGCGGGCCAACTGCGGCCGACGTCGGCCGGAGGATCTGTTGCTTTCTATGAAGTCTTCGACACTCATATTGTAGCTCGGCAATTGGCACCAGCATATTTTCGGCGCCAGCTGCAATTAAATTAAAAAAAGCGGCTGCTATATAATGAAAGCAGCATTCACATTCTCCCATTGCAAGCGATGTGGTTCAAAATCGATTTATCCTGCACACGAAAAAGAATAACGTAATCTGTCTTCTCATTAATGAACAATTCTCAGTACACCAAGCAGTTTGCCTGCAGTGACTGTCGTCGATAAATGAGGGTCTCACTGCCGAAGTGTCCTCGGGCTGACGTTGGCCGCATTGCGGCCGACGCCGGCCCGATGTCTCTTGTTGACAATACGTATCCGTGATGATTGTCGGACCATCTGAACAGGATCTGTTTCGACGTCAACTCTGCGCAGACGGTTATTTTTTCCAGGAGTTGTTCTGACGCATGCCAATTAAGACACTCAGTCTAAAAACTTCCACAATCCTTTTTTTAGTCTGTCCCATTGGAAATAGACTAATGCGACCTGGCGACAAGCTCTGGGCAAAGAAATGGAGCACAAATGAGGTCACGTAAAAGTAAGACAAAAATCAGGTTTCATCTGGCTACGCCAACAGAACAAAATGTACTTTTGGCACGAATTTGGATGATCTCGTCAGCCAGTTTTGTTCAACTTTTGACTGAAAAATAATTCATGGCGGGAAAAAAAATCGTAAATAAAACCACATTTTTGGATCAACCATTTCATACTGTACGATGTTTAAACTGTTCTGAATTTCAAATGTAGGTCATTTATATCATATGTGTTTACAGTTGATGTACTCAATATTGTTTCCCTGTGCATATTTTATGAAATTAATGATTCTTACCCGTTTTTGTGACTGGAGGTGAAAACTGATTATGAAGGTCCAACGACCCTATTATCTCAAGGAGCGTTATAGTTGTTGCTGTAAGCAAAGTAGAACCAACTACAACCAACCAAGGACTAATTGTGAAAGTTCAAGGGTGGTGCCACAACAGTTTAGCTCCTAAGCTATTCTGGCAAACTCGAATTACGAACTTTCATGAGTTATCCATATTCTGCTGTAGTGTATCTGAGCTGTTTTGGCATAATACAGCGGTCATCGACTATAAGCTACTATGAAAGTTCAACAGGGGGTGTCAGAAAGCTATTCCGGCACCGCCCTTGAACTATCATGGGACATCTGTCCTCTGCTTTAGAGTATCACATCTAAATGGGTCAAGAGTTAAAGACAACGGACCACGACCACTCACTACCATGGAATGAGAAATGGATTGCAGTATATGATAGATTCAAGGGTAGTGACAGAATAGTTTGGCGCCTATAGGTGCCAAACTATTCTGGCACCACCCTTGAACTGTCATGACCGATCTATCTGCTACTGTAGAGTATCGCACCCGAATGGTCAAGAGTTGATCAAAGACAGCGGTTATATACCGGCAGGGATTGAGTCATTGATATCAGTTAGTGACAATGTACCATGCACCTTTGGCCCTGGTGACTTTCTTTTAGATACTCAGCAGAATAATTAATTTGGCTGGTGCAGCTGCCTTCCCAGTCATACGGGAAATACTTTTTCAGCCGTTCATAGTTTGCTGAATGTCCATAACGGACCTGCGGTTACTACTTAACTGATAAATTCTGTCCATAAAAGCCAGGGGTCCTATGAAGATTCATACTTTATAGGTGATGTCACCCAGTGGCCGTTTCCATGGAGGGATGATATACGATACGGTTTTGACCTATTTCTGTAACCCAGTATTATGAGGTTTGAAGTTTTAAAGTTTAGCTGTCCAAAACAGTATGCTAGAAATTTGACTCAAGCCTTATTATTATTGCCGTTAGAGCCCCCTCTCCCTCCGACCCCTCCTTCCCCTGCTGGCGTACATGTCTTGACTCGGCTCGTATATAATCACCACTCATTAATTCACACTTGTACATCCTGGCAGTAGGTTTCAGACGTCATCTATCCGCAGATCTATCTGTAGTTTAGTGCTCCTGGGTTTCCCTTTTGAGCCGTGATAGATAATTTGTTGAGTCTGATTAACAATGCGCCCCTCTGTATAGGAATAGGTGTCTTAACAAATTGAACAATATTTTTCTGTTATTTTTTCTTTTGGTGATACACGAATGTCCACCTTCTTAACGCAGTATGAAATCACTGGATGGATGGATTGATGGATGGATGGATGGATGGATGGATGGATGGATGGATGGATGGGTGGGTGGGTAGGTGGGTGGGTGGGTGGATGGATGGATGGATGGATGGATGGATGGATGGACGGACGGACGGACGGACGGATTGGCGAGACAGGTCCTGTATCAAACCTCGTATAAAATAAACAGTCAAACTAGAAGTAAATAAACGAGTTTAAGCATCTATCCAGATGGCGAGGAAATTCGCGAATGTTTCTGTGCCCGTGACAAGGGTTACGTAAGTCAATATTCCTATTTCTCTTTGGAGCCTTTGTTAGGGGCATATAACTCGTGGGTTTCCTTGCCCTGTAATCTATCTGGCAAAAAGAAAGAGTGTATTGCTTAAACCTAACCAGCAGAGGATCTATAACATACCAATCGATGTTTAAAAGCGAGTAGACAAAGAAGGACCTACATTATCATGCACGCCAGGAGCTGACGTAGATCTTATATTTAATTAACCCCACCACTGCCGAATAAAATTGAAGACCACAAAAAAGCAAGAGGTATAGATACTCATGAGCCCCCGCAATTGCGGGGGCTCATGAGGATCTATGCCTCTTGCTCAAACCAATTTGTATCCATGTTTCTTTGACGGTCAGTGCTCTTTGACGTTGAATTAACGATTTCAGGAAGACAATCTGCGTCCGGCGGCGGGGAAAGGGTTTTACCCTTTGACTGTTCAACTGAACGTGCGTTTGTATGCCTGTTGCCAAATCAGAAGAAAAATCAGAGAGGGTCACCCCAATGCGCAAAAGGCCATCAGGCCGACGTCGGCCCGATGGCCTTTTTGCGCACTGGGACATAACCGCTAGACCATTATCGCACATGATCTGACAATAACTGTACCCGAGGTTACTGACAGAAACGTACGAGACGACTATGCCAATCATGTTTCAAACGTTCCCTTTATCGTGCATTGAAAATGTACAATTGGATATTTTGCATCCGTTTGAAATATGTAATCATGTGCTCCAAGTGTTCAAATAATAATACATGTATGATCAGTTTCGCAGAGGGATGAGAAACTAAGTTATATATTAGTTTATGTTTCATCGTCTTCTGCGGGTATGAAAACTGACGTCAATCAGAGAGATACTTACTCCCCTCTGATTAATGAATCTGAAACAGATGTGCAGATTATCGCGCCTGTAGGCGACAACAGAGCCGCTGTCAGGGGACCTAACTCGTACAGATTTCCTCAGTCGTCTCTTTCTAATACGGGCGTACATTGTATTACTGCTGATGAGATGTTGAACAAAGATGCAGGCGTGCCATATGTTTTCAGGACTCCGAGTCCAAACACAGTGGGTTTTCATTGCGCTTGCACCACGTTGACATCATCACGATGAGCTTCGTGAATCAGCAATTCATTATTATGCAACAATTTTTGCAGTCAGCTTTCGCAAACAATCTATTCCTCCAAGCCTAAACGTTATCTCGGTCATCATGTGCTTTGGAATCCTCTGCTAAAATGTACATCCTCGGCGGAAGCCGGGATATCTCCTGGAAAGGCGCCAAGCTAATCAGACTGTTACGTTTGTGGTTGTGTTATCCTTTTGAGAGCGTGTGTGTGTTGGTCATGGGAAGGATTCGATATTCATTCGAGTTGTTTTGGGTGGGAGTTGCGTACCTTTTGGTGGGATTCATTTTCTTTTGCAGGAGAATTGCAATCGATTTTTGTTGTGACGCGTAGTTTCGCTACAATGTTGTAAAGTTTGACCTACATTAGACTGGAAGGTTCGAGCAGGGTCGCGATCGTTCTAGTGACCTTAGATGTGACGTCGGGGTTGTCGGCGGAATTTCGTGGCATTATTTCGGGGGCGCTTAGAAGGTAGTGGAAATTTGTAGTAACTTCTAGAGAGTTATTTTTTTCATGAATATTAATGAGTTTTGGTTACGTTTTCTTTTCTGAGTGGTTGTGTTTGGAGGGTTTGTTTTGGAAATCTGTAATGGTGTGGGGTACCGTGTTGGGAGGTATGTATGTACATTGTATGAGAGACGCAGCGTGTCAAAAGTGTTGATGCATTGTAGAGAAGACAGCGTACCAGTGTTGGTGCATTTGTGGATGCATTGTTCGGAGATCGCATCGCTGCAGTAAAATATTGTTGGAACTGTTACTCCAGTGTGGTCTACAACCTTATACCATGTGTGACGAGTTGCAGCTGAGTGAAGTTTCTTTACAAGAACCCTACGTTCGTGCGTCTGGTGTGATTGCATCATACTATGACTAAGACTACCACGTAACACAGACACTACCCTTGAGCTGTCACGGCCAAGTGCATCTTTGGTGCTTGGCACTAGAGGTGAAATATGTACCTTACAATGCAGGCGTTAAGCAATCAGTGATAACCGATGGACAAGGCGCATAATTAACAGTTGTTACCACTTTTCTGAAGGTTGTTTATTAAGGGACTGATGAATGCGTTTCAAAAGCGATCGAAGCAAAGAAAAGCCCAAGAAAGAAAGAAACACGCTTAGAATGAACAGGTACAACACAATTTATAAAATTTATCTATCTTTCTATTTTTTCTGTTTGTATGTCTATTTTAAATTTATTTTAACCCTTTCATTGCCAGTGGACGCACACTGTTTTTGAAATCAACGTAAATTCAACGACTGCGAGTCTCAGTCCGTCCGAGAAACATGGATACAAAAGTGGTTTCGGCAAGAGGCATCGATCATCATGAGCCTCCGCAACTGCGGGGACTCATGAGGATCTGTACCTCTTGAAGTTGGGTGTTGTTCAATTTCTCTACAGTGAACGAAGGGTTGACCATTTATTTTCAAAACAGACTAACATGCAGACGGAAATAGACTTTATTTTGCATAACTGCATTTTGCACCTCATTTGTGGAAAAGAAATCGGGCATGACTCAACATGCTTCGATGATATAACTTATAATGGGTTATAAATTAACCAGTATGTGTTATTATTAGTTGTATTACGAGTTAGGCTTTGCCAGTGTTTCTTGTTGCCTTGAGGGTCCGGTCAGGCCTTGGGGTCAATGTCGGGGGTAAGAGTCGAGGGCTTTAGCCCGAGACTCTTACCTTCGACATTGACCCCCTGATCAGACCCGAGAGGCAACAAGAACCACTGGCAAAGCCTAACCTGTAATACAAGATTTTGTCTTCAATTGTACAAATATATATGCACGAAGGTTTTTTTGTTTTGTTTTGTTTTGTTGAAAGAACCCCTACTAAGCATTTTCAGTACTCAGGGGACGCAACACTCGGTGTCAGTGAATTAGTCTGTTAACTAGTGGATCATGGCTTTCGTTTTGAGTGGGCATTTCAGTCAAAGGTCAGTATTATCAAACTTATCACATTTCGAGGTTTTATTTTGTGGTAAGTAGCACACAACACGTGCAATATAACTTATTTTGTTGCGTAAGTTTCCATTTATCTGACTTTGCTTCTTCTGCGTTTCGACTATGGTCAGTATAGGTACAGCCTATATAATTTTTATGTTGGACCTTAGGTTGAAATTTTCTATCGTTGATATTATTTAACTTATCCAGTTTTCGAGTTATGTTTTGTATGAAATAGATACCAAAGGTATCACATAATACCCATACAGTTTATTTTGTTTTGTAACCCTCTAAATTATTATTTTATCAGCATATTTGTGGCAAGAGGTTTGACTGACTGAAGATATTTGTACTGAGATACGTGATTGGCCAGTGACGTATTTGGGGAAAACGTTTTGCACAGCGAGTAGTTGTCAGCGTAACACGTGATAAGTTGAGTGTACTTATCACATGCTACCTTGGTAAAATGTGATAAGGCGACTCCCGTTGCCAAGAAAACGGCTGACCAGGGGACAAAGATAGGACTGAGAGACAGGCCAATGAAATTTTTTTAAGTGTCTGACAGAAGACAATACAGTAGAAATCTCAGGGAATAGTTTTGTTTTGTTTTGAAGTTAATTGCAATGCATCTGCAAAAGAGTGTGTATCTACAATTTCTCTCTCCTTGGCTCTCGCATAACATAGCTGCCTCATGGTGGAGACTTTGGACTGAAGATGTGTCACCGAGGTGCCGTGACACCCATTCTGACTACACTTTAAAAAAAAACATTACTAATACATAAATTTTTAATATAAATAATAATAATAATAATAATAATAATAATAATAATAATAATAATAATAATAATAATAATAATAATAATAATAATAATAATAATAATACAGCGCTTAAACGTTAAACTCAAAGATGTTAACTGAAGGATAAACATTAAATACGATTAATTTATTCGTTGATTCATTGATTGATTCATTGATTGATTCATTGATTCATTCATTGATTAATTCACTCGTTCATTCATTCGTTCGTTGTTTTTTGTGTGCATTTATTCATTCATACATTTTCACATCAATACATTGATAGCATTATAAAGTTACACTATGGATAATTATTTACCAATCTTGTTGTCAATTTACATCTGCTCCTATCGCACACACACACACACACACACACACACACACACACACACACACACACACACACACACACACACACACACACACACACGCACACACACACACACACACACACGCGCGCGCGCGCGCGCACGCACGCACGCATACAGGCATAAAATACTTGCATCCTTTGAGTATAACAAGAGGGAGGACACGGAGACTGACAGGCGAGTCCCCAGTAGCAAAACGTCTTCCGTCCCACGACTGCCGCAAAGGGCCCGCGCACAGCCGTGCGCAGACCCACTGCGGCCGTCGTGGGCCCGAGGACCTTTGCTTACTGAGGTGGGGGCGGGATGGGGTGGTTGAAAGGGGAGACTGCTCACGATGAAGCTTGGAACTGCCATGAGTCTTCCGGCTGAGTGAATTGGGGCCAACGTAAACTGTTCGATTGTACTGGTGGTGGAGGAAACTGAAACTGAAAAGAACATCTTATGGGAGTACTGTATTTTACTGAAAAAGGAAGTTACGTTTCTTAAGTTGACCGTTGGGCGGGACTTAACCCTTGGACGCATATTTTTTGTGTGTGAAATCTTTTGTTCATTCAACGACCCAAAATCACAACCGTCCAAAGAACATGGGTACAAAATAATCTCAACAAGAGACATAGATCCTCATGAGCCCCCGCGATCGCGGGGGCTCATGAGCATCGATGTCTCTTGCAGCTGGATCGTTTTCACTTTTTCTCGGCAGTGATCGAAGGGGTTGTACACTTCACACGACAGGCAGTCGTGGGACGGAAGACGTTTTGCTACTGGGGACCCGCCTTTCAGTCTCCGTGTCCTCCCTCTCTTCCTATACTCAAAGGATGCAAGGCATAATAGGCATAATATGCCTCATATAATCATATAACGAAACGCGATAGCGTGTCAGCCAAAACCAGTAAGCCACCGCGAACACACACTACGAAACGCAGAGCAGTAAGTTAACAGAAACGATAGTTAATATATTATCGCAGAAATTCACCGGCGTCAAACTCATTATAGGCTGCTGCTACAGTCACTTGGATTGTTGTTTACGGTAGACAGCAGCCAAATTAACACGCCAGCAAGTCAAACATAAACGGAGTTTGTGTGATTTGATTTCATAATATATCCCCCCAAATAAAAACAAAAAAACAATTGAGACCGACGAAACTTTTACCTGAGAAAACATTTTTGTGTATGGCAGGTATAAAAAGTACTGGGATGAGAATAAAATAATGTAAACTAGGCCCTTTTGCATTTTACGTTTTAGTGTGATTTTTCAGCTCCCGAAAAGCAAGCTAATTTTCCGCTCCACCAGCACAAATTCTACATATCCGAAAATTTCCAGAACGTTGCTTTCTTGGGCTTGCCTCAACTCAGACACTTTGAATAAGACTTTACTCATATATAACTTCTATCATTACGATCAATGAAACAAACTGGTCACTCAACTACAAATGTAGTGCTTTTAATTTGTTTTTTAATAGGTAAAGGAAATGCTAACTATTTCCACAAGAATCTTCATTAACATTCATGTACGTATTTCTCATATAACACTCAGTTTAAAAATATTAGCGATTAGTACACTAAAAGGAAAGCTTTGTAACAATAATTCAGCTTTTTCAGCTTTTTTTCAACACTGGCACTGTGACACGATGGCTCTATGGAACTTTCAAACTACAATAAAGATATCATTTTTCCTGTCAATGGAACTTTCAAACTTCTCAGTATCACTTAAACACCGATATACTGAAAAATCTATTTATTACTCACCCTTTTCTTGGCGGCATAAATCAGGTGAGTTGGTTTTCGGCACACGCCTAACCACAACAAAGCTGTCATTGTGTCGTTGGCAAAGAACATGGCGTCATTTACTTTGAAATGTGTCGTGAATATTTTGGATGTCAGACAAATGTTCCTACACGATGACAATCACATAATAACGCAATACATGACGCCAGAGTGCCAGTCATCGCTATGAAATGGCGTCATTGCACGTGAGCTGAAAGTAGGTCAAGTTTCAATATCGTGTGTGTCAGTACTTTTTCGTTGACCAGATTTTCCACAAGACAATATTGTGCACACGTGTCCTTTCACACACCAGGGCTGTATCACACACGTGTTACAGCCAAGCTGTCTCACACGTGTGTGATACAGCTTTTCCGCTCAAAGGCGGCAAAGAAGGAGGTGTGTAAGAAAATGGAATATTACCATGTGCACTGTACATAATACCATCTCCTCTAGTTGTCATACCTCGTTTGCTCAGTTCAGTTCAGTTTGGTGAAGATGATCTCTGCGTCCGGAAAGACCCATACACCCTCAAAAACACACATCAGAAGTCTTTCCCGACTGGCTAGTTTACCGTGGATCTCTCATGGCCTTTCAAGTCTGCCCATCTGTCTGTCTCCACACCTCTGCTACCTTCAACCCCTCCCCCTCCCCACCCCACTGGCATCCTTAAGATAAAGGGAATGACCATTGTTAAAATAAAATAAAAATTTAAAAAACAATCCTGACGCCTGCCCCACAAGAGACCGCGATAGTTCAAGGGTAGTGCCACATTCGTTTAGCGCAGTTGCCAAGCTAATTAGGCACTATCCTTGAACTCTGGGCGCCAAGATAATCAAAATCAACTCATCCTCTACAACTAATACAGGTAATCTTTTTTACGCCAATTAACACATTCGAGATATGCCACTTTCGGTAATTGGGCTTTATGCCACGTATCCGGATGTGGAATGTTTCGACTAGATGAAACAGAATCCAGGAAATTCAGCTTCAGGGTGAATGAGCTAAAGAGAGGATGTGAGAGCGTGGTTTTGAGGATGCAAGGTCTGACTGCTCGCAAACAATTCACTGTCCATTCATCGTGATCAGACTTATGCAAGTGAGTCGGTGAGTAGGTGGAAAGAAGCAAACAGCAGTTACCGCATTTAAGTATCAAGAATGTCAAAATCAAACCCGATCGGATGCGAGACTATCTCCTTAAGCCAATATTTGGCTCATGTTATTTCACTGAAACACATTCCCGGCCTACTTAAACTTTGCACGAGATTTGACATTCCTCCTCTTTTACCTCATTTTGACGTCATTTTCAGTCTTATTTCCGTCACTGACGCAAATGTTGCTTTGTGTATGGGAATTGGAGAGTAGTCCTGTGAAAACGAAAGATCAGGAGACAGACCGACCATGGTTGTTCAAGGGTGGTGCCAGATTAGCTTGGCGCCTTTTGGCGCCAAGCTATTCTGGCACCACACTTGAACTATCATCGTAGATCCATATAGAATGTCATGGAGCGTATTTGGTGTAAGACAGTCTAAAACAGCGGTTCATTTGCGCATCTCTCGTGAATTATTGTACCTAAAACTGTCCGCGCGAACGGTTTTTTTGTTGTTGCTGGGAGTGTTAACGAGCCATTCTCCCGCCAAATAAACTTCAGTTCGACAATTTTATAAGAAGTCACTGGAAATTAAACACTGTTTATACTCTTTACGCAGCAAGACTATCAACTATTTTTTTATCACGCGAACAGCCGCACATGATTATGTGAATCGTCAATGCTGAAGTGCTGACGCGAATGCTGAGCCACACACACACCAAAAAAAGAGTAAGTTAGTTAGTTATTTAGGTTTGACCCGTTCGGTGCCGAATAAATTGAACATCACCCAACTGCAAGAAGTATAAATCCTCATGAGCCCTCGCAGTTACAGAGGCTCACGAGGATCTATGCGTCTTGCTGACATCACTTTAAATCCGGTTTCTGGGACAGCTAAGAGTTTTTGGTGTTGAATTAACGAAGATTACAGAAACACTGTCTGCGACAGCTGGTACTGAACACGTTAACTCATTTAGCCCTGACGCACTACAGCAGGAGATGGGTCGACTATGATAGTTCAAGGGTAGTGCCAGATTAGCTTGGCGCCTGTCGGCGCCAAGCTAATCTGGCACTACCCTTGAACTATCATAGTCGACCCATCTCCTGCTGTAGGTGCATAGTCGTTAGATGACGCCTCCAAAATTGGTAAATACGTGCGCCGGGCTGAATGAGTAAATGCTGAAAAGGTACCTAAGGTCATCCCACGGCGGACCACAAAAAAGAGAGCAGAAACAGTCGGGCGGAAACAGCACATAGAATAAGCAATCCGGAAAAGCACCAAAGACAGACAAATATATTTTGGTCTTTATGTCTATTTAAAAAAAAAAAGTTTTAACGCGATAATGTAATAATCTGTATTGTACTTGTCCTTTCCAAACGTGTTTTCTTTCTTTGTTGGGCATTTCTTTGCTACAGACCACGACTTTCTGTTGCCTGGACGCGTACGTCAGAGACTGCTTTTCCCACCAGGACTGAAGATGATTTTGGGCCCCAATAAAGTACTTTTGAGTGAAACGTCAAGAGGTGCTCATTAACCACTTCACTGCTGAGAAAAAGTGAACACGATCCAATTGCAAGAGACATAGATCCTCATGAGCCCATGTGACTGCGGGGGCTCGTGAGGATCTACGCCTCTTGCTGAGTCCAATTTGTATCCAAGTTTCTTGGACGGTGTTGGCTTTTGGTCGTTGAATGAACCAAGATTTCTAAAAGAAAAATGTGCGTACAGCGTACGTACAGTGGTAGGGAAAGAGTTAAGGGCGGCAAATAGCAAATTTTAACGAGCTCTGTATACGTCAAGAGTAGTGCTTATATCGTTGTAGGGTGCTTGGGGGCCTTGGACATAATTCATGTATTGCACGATTCACCAAAGAGCTGATTTCCTCGTTCTAAAAGCAGTTCAGCATCAATAATACCAGTCATACATAAAAAATATCCTTCAACATAATGTGTCTTGAGCCCTTTATTTTCTAAACCGCTGCAGTTCTATTGAATCTGTCAACTGCAGGGACGTTTAACACCGAACTGACGCCAATTATCAAACACAATTTAATTTGTTATGTGGTCGTGATCAGCCATGTCATTTTTGTAAAAAAACGGGATTTTCATGGAAATCTCGATTTCACCAAAATATTATCAGTTGTATTACGGGTTAGGCTTTGCCAGTGGTTCTTGTCTCCTCAAAGGTCCGATCAGGGAGTTTAATTTGAAGATAAAAGTCGCGGGCTTTGGCCCGATGCTTTTATCTTCAAAACAAATTCCCTAATAGGGCCCGAGAGGCGACAGGAACCACTGGTAAAGCCTGGCTCGTGATACAACGATTTTGTCTTCAACTGTAAAACTATAAAGGCACGAAGGGTCCCTTTCAAAGAACCCCTGCGAAGTATTTTTCCGTACTCAGGGGACGCAACTCTCAATGTCAGTGAACTACATTCGTTTAGGGGCGGTACGTGGGTTTCGCTTCCAGTCGGAATTCCGGTCGATGATATTGCCGAACTTATCACATTTCGAGGGTTTATATATTTATTTATCTGTTTATTTATTTTGTCTTCCCCCCAAATATGAAACCTAAATAGCGCAAAACGCGTGCATATAACTTTTGTTGCATAACCCTTTCAGTTTTTATTTATCTGTTTGTTTGTTTTTTTGTTTCTGCGCCTTTTCAACTATTGTACTACTACATAGGGCCTTCGCTTGGCATTTTCTGTCGTTGATATTATCTAACTTATTTTAAAGTATTTTTTGGAGTGAAATTGGTACCAACGGAACCACATAACACCTGCATACAGTTCTTTTTGTTGTAACCTGCTAAATTGTTTATTTATCAGCATATCTTTGCTAGAGGTTTTGACTGAATGAAGATGTTTGTACTGAGAAATGTGACTGGCTAAAGACATAAATGAGGGAACACGTTTTGCTCAGCAAGTACGTTGTCATCGTAACATGTGATAAGTTGAGTCACATGTTACCAGGGAGTCTATTAGTCCATGAGAACGGGCGACCGGGGAAAAGGGTGATAGAACACAACGAAAAAACGTAGAGTCTAAAGGGTGGCATGACTTACTGTTTTCTTTCTTTTTTTTTGCCATACTGTAGCAGAACGGCTCTCAAAGCTTTCAACAGGCTAATGTCATAAAACCAATTCCACTCCACCAAAAAATACCTCAAAGTGTTAGGCCGTATCATTGTGTTTCTCTGACATCCACTATAATACCAGATTCCTAAAACATACTATTAGTTAGCGTGGGCGGAAACAACATAGGCTGGACAGTGGATACCAGAAATATTCCTGACAAATTGTTTCATTCTCTAGACTTTCAGCCATTCTGCCCTGTGACATGATGTACGTCAAAATTTGAACACCACGATAGTTCAAGGGTAGTGCCAGAACAGCTTGGCGCCTTTAGGCGCCCAGCTGTTCTGGCACAATCCTTGAATTATCGTGGTCCATCCATGTCCTGAACTTTAATGTAGCCCTCTAATCAACTCTCAAATTTGCTGAGTTCGGCACCACCCTAGTGATACAAACTATTCTGCCGACACTATCCATCTGTAAGGGAACCAATCCTGGTATTTGAACACGAGCATTTGGGGAACTAACAATAAAGAACTAATTAGTGTTCGTGTTCCTTGCTGGCTCCACTGGTCACAGTTCATCACGATTCAGACGTACGGCCTCTAAGACGTATCGTGAGTGGCAATTTGGAAAAGGAACGAGCAGAGGGGAGTATGACAGGAAGGGAGCGAAAGATTTTGAGCGAGAGAGAGACTTTGAGCGAAAGAGAGATGAGATGATGATGATGATGATGATGATGATGATGATGATGATGAAACTTTATTTTTCAACGGTAAAACGTTTTGGACAAAAAACAAATCGTCATTTTACAAACTTGCCGTTGCTAACATCTATAGCATAAAAAAGAGGAAACTAAAAAAGTATATTTACATACAAAACCCAATAGAATCATTATATACAGAAAAATTAACAACACTCATCCCACACACATGCACACACGCACGCACGCGCGCGCGCCGCACACACATACACCCACACACACAAACAAACACGAGCACACACACACACGCGCGCGCGCGCACACACAGACCAACCATGTGCATAAAATGCATGAGGTAAGGAGATATTGCAGTACCTGAGAGAAGTACTAAGTTTGACTCATCATGTAATCAGAAAGTTTTCTTTTAAATTTCCTGGTGAGGTTATAGTTTTTAAGTGTGTAGGGATATAATTCCTAGCAAACGGACCAGAGAATGACATACTAGTTTTTAAAAGGTGGATTCTTGGCAGTGGTAGGGGTAAGGAATTGTTTCTTGAGGTCCGTTCACGTTCTTGTTGAGATATAAATTTAGTGATTAGATACTGGGGTGTCATATTATTCAGTATCTTATGCATAAAGACGCATTTGTTTAAAGTAACTTGCTGACGCAGACTGAGAATGTTTCAGTGTCTAAATTTGTCTGTGGTAGGGATGGTGCGTCTATCTATCGTTTTTTCAGCTCTTTTATATATTAATTATGGAGTTTAACCTCTTGATGTGGACATCACTGCAGCCGTCCCACACCGTGGAGACATAACCAACGTGGGACTTCATATAAGCGTGAAAAAACAAGTTACGGGTATTTGTATCCGTTACATGTCTAAGCTGGGTCAATAAGAAAGTGTTTATAGCAATGGTCTTACAAACAGCATTTATATGGGTCTCCCATAACAGTTGTTCATCAACATGTATTCCTAAGAATTTACGCTCAGTGACTTGTTTAACAGGTTCAGCGTTTAATTGTAATTGTAATGGCTGCAGTAGGCGTTGATGTCTTTGTCGCGTGGCGATTAAGATACTCTTTGTTTTAGCTGGGTAAAGAACCATATGGTTCTGTCTACATCAGTCATTGAGACTGCATTGTAAACTATGGCTAATGTTCTTCGTTTTTTTTTAAAAACCAGAAACATGAAGATTCGTATCGTCAGCAAATAGATTACAGTTAACGTCAGATTTAGTGATATGCAACGGTAGATCATTGATAAATAGTATGAATAAAAGAGGTCCCCAAATAGATCCCTGGGGGACGCCGTAGTTTACATTTCCTTGTTTAGAGTATCTTCCATGGGCGTACACCTTTTGTGTTCTGTCTTCAAGATATGATCGGTTGCATTAATGTGATAAACTGTTAGCTTATTTAGGAGAATGTCATGGTCCACAAGGTCAAACACCTTTTTAGGGTTTAAGAACACTGCTCCTGACATCAGGCTCTTATTGATTGATTCCAGCCAGCTGTCTACAATATGTGTCAGTGCTGACTAACAAGAATGTTTCTGTCTAAAACCGAACTGGGGAATATTAAGTCATTTATCTTTTTCTAGAATATCAAGGAGATGTTTTTGAATGTGCTTTTCAATGGGCTTTGACAAAGTTGACAAAAGGGAAATTGGACAATAATTATTGATATCTTCAAGATCTTTAGATTTAGGGATTGGGGATACCTTTGCTTCTTTGAGAATGGTTGGAAATGTACTTTGCTTTATGCAGAGATTGAAAATATATGTTAGTGATTCTACTGTACACGGTAATGAGATTTTGAGGGTTTCATTATCAATACCACCAATGCCAGCAGACGGTTTGTTTGGCATGCCAAAAATATATCTGCCGACTTCCTAATATTAGGGATGGTGAAAGGATTTGATATAATTGTATTTTTAGAGTGTTCTTTGAGAAAACTCGGCACTTCATACGGTTTGCTGTTATTTGCAGATGACAATGCCAGTGTTTCGGCTGTCGCTAAGAAATGGTTATTTAATATATCAGCTGACATATGAGATGGGATTTCGGGTGCTGATTTACCCTTCGTTATAACGTTCAGAGCTTTCCAAACGGATGCCGTGTCCTTTTTGTCTCGAATCATTTGTTGGAAAAAAAAAGACTTCTTAGACGCTCTAACAAAATATTTGACACGATTGCTTTTTTTGTGGTATTCTTCGTATTTTTGCTCTTTTTTAAGTTTGTCTCTAACTGACATGGCCTGCTTGATATCCGCTGCTAACCAGGGTGGTAGGTTGGAATGTTTAATTTGTTTTTCACGTATTGGCGCATGTTTATTGAGGACACTGAGAAACAGATTCATCCAGCACGACAAGGCACTGTTTTACGTGTTGAGTCGTAACCGTAGTATGATATCACACCAGACGCACGCACGTAAGGTTCTTTTTAACTCATTCTACCCCATCACCGAAATCCCCAAAATTTGCCGTTGTCCTCTGAAGACTACATTAGCAGTGCAGGACATAGATCGACCATGATAGTTCAAGGGTGATGCCAGAATAGCTTGGCGCCCATAGGCGCCAAGCTATTCTGGCATCACCCTTGAACTATCATGGTTGATCCTTATCTTGCTGTGGTGCGTCTGGAGTAGAATGAGTTAAATAAACTTCATTCAGTTGCAACCCGTCACACGTGGCTTAAGGTTGTAGACAATACTGGAGTAACAGTTCCAACAATACTTTATTTCAGCGATGCGATCTCCACACAATGCAGTCCCAAATGCACCAACACTGATACAATGTCTCTTTTGAAAATGTCAACACTGGCGACACAATGTTTTTTTATACAACGTACACAACCGTTAGGCTGCGTCTCTCACAATGTACACCCTATACGGGCCACGTACCTACGATAAACTGTGTGTCCCTACAACTGACAATGCCTGACAATGTACACACGTGCTTCTTTTATAGTAAAACAACTTTCCAGAATAATCCAAGGAATTCACACAACGCAACCAATCAGAACGGAACACGTAACTGAAACTCATAAATATTAATTAAAAAAAAGAGAACTTTCTAGAATAACTACAATAGTCTACAAAATTTGACTGCTAATTTCAGCCCCAAATCCTAGTGTGTAATGACGTTACACAAAAGTATGGCAGAACGTTCACGACCTTTAATAATACACTGACTGGCTGCTAAATTCACGCGCACAAAAAAATAAATATGACTAAGAATAGAGCGTCTCCACTAAAATGTTGCTTACATTTTGACGTCACCTGTACGAGGTCACTAGACAGCGCGACCTTGCTCGAACGTTCTGGTTTATTCTCAGCGAATCTACGCAAAACAAAAATGGACCGCTCTTCTCCGTGCGATTTTGCTAGAAGCTTCCGGACTAAACTTAGCGTATTATAACAAAGCCAGTTCCGCTATCTGCGCGAACGATAGAAAATCCTACCGAAAAGGTACGTGATACGCAACCATGGCAGCTCAAATAAATATCGGATCGTTTCCTACGATTAACACATGCATGCTCTCACAACCACAATTGTAACACACTGTCAGGAGATCGGTGATCATAAACCTCACTAAACGGAGCATTGTGCAGGTCCCACAGAAATTCGTCTTTATTAAAGTGTTTAAAGGAGTGATATTTTATAGTTTTATGTCTTTTAGATTTTTGCTTGTCTAGTTTCATGGAGACGTTACAACATACTGGGTTATGGTCCTTGACAGCTAAGGAGGGAACCTGTACCTTTGATATTTTATTGTCATTTGTCACGTAAATGTGATGAATTACGGTTCAAGATGTAGATGTGGTTCTAGTGGGTTTTTCTTTTAACTAATTGTTTTAATCCGAATAAGGCTGTTGTTGATGCCCATGCAGCATGGTACCCTTTGGGCTTAAGTAGGTCAATGTTAAAGTCGCCCAGAAGAACAATGTTATCTTTACTTCGATTAACTTTATCCATCATTTCTACGAAGTCATCATACCAGTCCGAGATGGCTGCTGAATTTCAATAATTATAGCCAATCAGGGCTAGGGGTGATTTAGATGTTTTCACCTCTACCCATAAACTTTCAGCTTTGGCTGACTCTAGGTCCTGTCGTCGTTTAGCGTTACTAATTATCGAATTATGTATATATACTGCTAGTCCAGTGTGCTGAGGGCTTGAGGCATCTATGCAGAGTACTGAGAAGTTTGGGACTGAGATGGAGTTATCGCTGATAGTGCTTTTGAGCCTTGACTCGGATACACCAAAACATGACAGTGCGTGAGGGTGTTCAAGAACACAGACAAATCGGGCACCTTATTAACTAAATGGTAAATGTTGAGGTGGCCAATTCTCAACTCATCAGTTCGTTGTGGGACAGTTTTTACGTTATATTTTGGCATGTCGTTTACTGAACAGAAAAAAAACGTAGCAAATAATAAAATACAATAATATTCCAAACAGATAAAAATAATGTCAACGTGTATACATGGATAAGAAAGCGACAAGAAAACGTAGGGAAAACAAAAACAACAACAAAGCAAAATTAAAATGTTTTTGACTCTCTTGGTCATAGTCCAACTGCGAGTTCGACTTGCTTGGTAATGTCAGATACAAAAATAAAAAGTTCGACAGCTATGTAGAAAAATAAAAAAATAAAGAAACACTTACACGCGAACCTAGGCACGTTTGCCCGATGCTGCAGTTCTCAACTGCTTATAAAATAATAATAGCACCCACAGAGAAACGGACTTATTTAAAATAAAAGATTAAAAAAAAATAAAAATCACAGCCACTTTGAAATCAAGCACAGTTAAATACGAACAAAACCAAACGGCAGTCACTATAAGTGGAAAATGTAATTCTAAATCAAAACGCTCAATTCAGCTTGACTCGAGGATTAATGTCACAAAAAAAAAAAAATCCAAGAAACACGCACAATAGAACTTTGACAAGGCTGGGACAAAACTACTGAGAAAAAAAAAACCTGTCTGAAACACACGCTGTCAAATAAGAGTCCTATGATTGTCTAACACAAGCTGTCAATCTAGGGACGCGTGTCCTAATGTCCAGCGCGTAGCCTGAACTTTTGCAGCAGAGAAAACAAGGCTACAGAGTCACATTCACTAAGCTGGGGCACTCCTGGGGGAGGGGGTGGTGGGGAATAGGGAAATACGGAAAGATTAGAGTACGGGTACACCGGTCGGCCGTCTGCCACAAAGAAGGGGGGAGAGGGGCATGGGAGGTGGGGAGTAACCGTAGGGGTTGGGGTGGGGGTGGGGGGGGGAGGGCCGCTGTGACTTTTGTTCCGGAGCAGATCCGGCCTTTGATCCACCGCTATGTTGAGTGACTAGCGGTGTGCAGTCGGCTTGACTGTGTTTTTTTTTTTTTACTGTAGTCTTTTTCCACAGCATGTTCCTGTCGGAATCGGGGTGCAAGGCTGGAACTGACTGGACGCTGAGAGCATCGGTCTCTTTGATGCTCGTTGTTTCTGGTACCAGACTTGCTGTGTGTGTCACCGTGCCCGGGCAGCTGTTCGTGGCGGCGAGACTTTGGATGATTTGGTTCTGGCCGGGCTGCGTTGTTGGAGGTGCGGCCAGTGTGCGCACGCTTGATGTTCACAGCGAGAGCACTGGTACCCCGCTTGCTGGGATGGATGGCGTCTCTGAACCAGCCGCTCTTTACCTCTCCGGTTCTTGTGTAGAAGGCTTAGTCATTATCAACAAAGTTGGCCTTGAGGGATGCGCACGTTTCCCTGAGGCAAAGGTTGGTGTCAGTGATGCATGGGTCTGGCTGCTGACGCTGGTTGTTTGTGGACATGATGGAAGACACGAAGACTTCTGCCCTGGAGAAGACGCGTCTGACAGCAGAATTCACATCCTTCCAGCCCTTCTTGCCGATGACGAACCCACGCTTACAGTCGTTGTGGCCAACGTGTATGACGACTGTGCTGACTGTATTCGTTGGTTCGGCATCGTGAAGACGCTGTCGAGGCCCGACACTGAAACGACCTGCGCCTTGTCCGCGCCAGTGACGGACATCAGCTTCCCGTGCAGGCCGCGTAGTACAGAGTCACATAGAAGCAACGTCTGGGTGGCAGGCTTTAGCTCTGGAATCCCAGCACGGTCGGTGGGTTTGTCAGCGCCTGGAGAGGGTCGGAGTTTTGGTGCCGGCTCGTTGTGCTCGGGCATTTGCAGGATAGCAGTGTTGTCGTGAGCTGGACGCGGGGGGTCAGATGTGGTAGTGGTGGCAAGCGATTTTTTCGGGCGCTTGCTTTGCCTGGGTGTTGCAGAGGAGAGAAAGGTCTTTCTTGCTGCCTTTCTTGCCGGTCCTCTGTCCCTCCTTCTCCCCTCCAGCTGGGTGATCCGTTGTCGGAGGTGTCTAATTTCAATATGCAGTGAATCCACCTCAATGTTGTAGGCGTGGCGGATCTCCCCAACTGCTGACCGGAGAGCAGCTATCTCTGCCATTACGCGCTTAATGGCCAGGGGTGGGGGGTGGGGGGGGGTGGGGGGGGTGGTGGTGTCTGGATTGATAACAACAGGGCAGATCGTCTGGCACGCAGACTCAGTAACCTTGAAATCAGCAGGGGTGGGAGGCTGTGTGCCAATGCCGTCGACGTCAGATGTGATGGCAGCACAATCGCTGTCGATGCTGTCGTTGGTGATGGTGCCAGCGCCAGTGCCGCCGATGTCGGAGGTGGTGGCACTGTTGTGGTAGTTGTTGTAGGTGATGGTGATGGTAGTGCCAATGCCGCCGACGTCTGACGTAGGCGCAGCACTAGCTCTGTCGCTATCGGTGATGGTGCCAGTGCCGCCGACGTCTGACGTAGGGGCATCACTAGCTCTGTTGTCGCTGTCGGTGAGGGTGCCAGTGCTGCCGACGTCAGACGTAGGGGCAGCACTAGCTCTGTTGTCGCTGTCGCTGTCGGTGAGGGTGCCAGTGCCGCCGACGTCAGACTTAGAGGCAGCACTAGCTCTGTTGTCGCTGTCGCTGGTGTTGATGGTGCCAGTGCCGCCGACGTCTGATGTAAGGGCAGTACTAGCTCTGTTGTCGATGTCGCCGACGCCAGACGTAGAGCATTAGCTCTGTTGTCGCTGTCGGTGATGATGCCAGTGCCGCAGACGTCTGTCGTATGGACGGCACTAGCTCTGTTGTCGCTGTCGCTGGTGCCAGTGCCGCCGACGTCAGACGTAAGGGCAGCACTAGCTCTGTTGTCGCTGTCGCTGGTGTTGATGGTGCCAGTGCCACCGACGTCTGACGTAGGGGCAGCACTAGCTCTGTTGTCGCTGTCGATGTCGGCGATAGTGCCAGTCACGTCGGAGGTAGGGGCAGCACTAGCATTGTTGTCGCTGTCGCTGATGGTGCCGGTACCGCCGATATTGGGGAGTAGGGGCGCTGTCGTTGTGGGTGGAACCCTCGGTGTCGTCCATGACGTTGATGGTCGTTGAATGAACCAAAATTTGAGAAACAGAAATGTATGTACTGTGTAGGCACGTACTGTGTACGTACCGTGGCAGGGAAGGGGTTAGTCTCAGACTGTTTAGAACACGCACGTTGTAACGACCGTTGTGACAATGGTACAATTGTCACAAAGTTCGTGGGCACTCCTTGGACTCTCCACGTGCTATGTAACAAAGTCACGGAGCAGAAGACGACACAATCGTCAATAAGCTAGTGAGCACTCCATGGAGTTCCCACGTGCTACTTAGCAAAGTCACGAAGCAGAAGGCACGATTGTCCCAAAGCTCGTGGACACTCGCTCGCGTGCTAGTTAACAAAGTCACGAAGCAAAATAAGTCACAATAGACGTGTTTGTTAAACGTTCATATCGACCTTCAGGGTTCAAGGTTAGTGCCAGAAAAGCTCGGCGCCTTCAGGCGCCAAACTATTCTAGCACAACCCTTGAAGTATTAATTTTACAATAGACGTTGTTCGGAAATCAGAAGCGGGTCGAACTGCACGTATTTCGCCGAAAACAGCGGATGAAAAACCCGGACAGACATACGATATCCCAAGTCTGTCCGAGCTTTCTTTTCGTGCATGTTTGACCACTTTTAGTTTAAAAATAATCTATTCTCAGAAAGCTCGTGGAGCCCTTTTGTTTTTCGTTGTTTGGTTGGTTATTTGCTTTCCCAAACTGAGGCGAGTAAACGTATCGCATACGTTGGTAATATTACACAGTTTGCGCACTGGGGAAGGGAGAGGGGGGGGGGTGTTTAAAAGGGAGAGGGAGAGGGAGTGTGTGCGTGTGTGTGTGTGTGTGGGGGGGGGGGGCAGGCAATGTAAATTATTGCTCATGTTTGAACATCGTCATCATTATCATTATCACCATTATCGTTGCCATTGTCGTTGTCACCTTCTGAAATGATTTCATTAGACGTCAGCTCAGTAATAAACACCGTCCGTTCAAATCATGATTATGGGCGTGCAGATTTCAGTAGGGGGCAAGTAATAACGACCATTCCAGCACAGATCTGCTAGACAGCACAATGCTTTGTCCTTTTGACTGTCGGTAGCGATTATTTTAGAGGTGACTCCTACAAGAATCACCTCTACAAAAAGCGCTACCGACAGCCACAGGGTTAACCAGGCCGTCCACGCTGTTTAGCGTTAATTACCAATCTGACCAAGAGTTGTCTGCGCTCTGGGTTAGGAGCGCCCGCTGAATAACAAACACATCATCGCATTGAAGTAATTTGGTGAAGATAGTGCAGAGCGGAGAATATCAGCACGCAGGTGTAAGACTAATCAGACACTACCCTTGAACTGTTTTGGTCGATCCGCCCCCCCCCCCCGGCCACTGCAACCTGTACGTGGTCAAAAGAAAGCGCCTCCCAATGATTTGGGACGCGTTCTTTAAATAATTGTTTTGATGTACTTGTTTTGGAGTCGTCATCTTTTCACTATATTCCGTTGATGGGAAATGGATCGACCAAGCTAGTTCCAAAGTAGTGTCCTACGTATGTTAGCTCCTTCTGGTGACTCTTCATTGCTGCACATTGGACTGTCGGCAGGCGATGGACAGCCAAAGGAACGCGCAACAACTGCTGCATATTCATCGCGTAATTAACGTTATTTGCGAGTCAGGTTGCTTTGCTAAGAGGGTGATGAAGGAAAAGGGACAAACTGTGTTCCGTTCCTTATCGACGTGTAGTCTGCTCGGAGAGTCAGCAACACAATTCAAATAGACTGAAAGTTTCTGTCTCGTTCTATGAGGTTTTTAGTCTTTACTCTGTCACTGCTGATGATTACGAATTTCGCATCAGAAAAGACTGCACACTGAGCGACATTCTCGTGAAAAACCCAGATGTAAATGAGACAAAAATCAAAATTAGGCATAAAAAACATAGGACTAACAAGAAACATAAATCCTCATGACCCCCCGCCACAGCGGGGGCTTATGAGGATTTATGTCTCTTGCAACTGGGTAGCGTTCACCGTGACCCGACAGTTAACGAGTTAACAAAGGCGCTAGGCCAAACAGCATAGTACGAAAAAGAAATGATATCATATTATGAAGTATTGGTTACCGAGGAAATTATTACTCAATGAGGCGTCTGAGAGAAAGCACGAGAAAGTTTTGTTATTTTTCACAGTTGTTTTATTAATCAGGAAAATGCCCGAAGCTAACAGATTTACAAAATATATTTAATTATTTTTTTTAATTATTTTGTTTTACAAACTTTGCTTCAATATGTTATTTATATGAAAAGTCTTGCAGAGTATTTAATTTCAAGTTAAGGTGGACAGTATTTCTGAAATTTTCAAAACGTCTTTGTTTTTAGTGATGGCACAAATTTTACTTCTCCTCCCCCAAGCAAATCTCCTAACAACCGTCATTCCGAGATGCGCTCGTGTGAAACGTATATTGCTGAAGACGAATGTTAAAAAAAAAAAAGAAAAAAATGAGAAATTAAAAAAATGTCTTTTTGACGCAAACGTTGAATCCCACAGGGGGAGAGAGAGAGAGAGAGAGAGAGAGAGAGAGAGAGAGAGAGAGAGAGAGAGAGAGAGAGAGAGAGAGAGAGAGAGAGAGAGAGAGAGAGAGAGAGAGAGAGAGAGAGAGAGAGAGAACAATGAACAATGAACAATGAACAATGAACCTTTATTTTCCAACGGTAGAAGTTATTGGTAACAGGACCAGTTTTCAAACTTGCCGTTGCTACATCTACTACATAAGTGACATAGACATGTAAACATACACATACCACACACTGCTGCATGCACTGCTACATTCGCTCACGCACGCACGCACCACGCACATACACACACACATACCCACACACGCACTCAGGTACGCACGCATGCACATCGCAACCCGTGCATGCACGCACGCACACACACACACACACACACACACACACACACACACATGTACACCGCAATTCAGTACGCATGCACACACGCACGAACACACACACACACACACACACACACACACACTTACACACGCACGCACTCAGGCACATACGCACAAAAACAAACACACGCTCTCGGACACGCACTCCAGACATACCTACCCGCATACGCGTACGCACAAAAGTATAAAATGAGTAAAAATACAAAGTAAAGCAATAAACAAAGAATCATTAAGTACATTAAAGTTCATACAGCAAGGGCAAATATGAATGCAGGTGCTATCTCTCCCCCCCCCCCCTCTCTCTCTCTCTCTCTCTCACGCCGACACACACACACACATACACACACACACAGCATGCACGCACGCGCGCACACACACACACACACAGAGTCACACATACAGTACACACACACACACACACACATACGCGAGCGCGCGCCCAACATATCGAGCACACACATATGAAGGCAAAAACATTATACACAGTACATGCAGTATTCAAAGGTACTCTTTGGCATTCAAATATTATGGTACGGCTATGGGAAAAAGGGACTCTCTCTCTCTCTCTCTCTCTCTCAGTCTCGCACACATACACACACATACACACACACATACATACACACACACACACACAAGCACGCACATGTACACATCTGAACACACGTGTAAGTTATCCCAATACTGTAATGATTTGATTACGTCAGAGATTCTAGGTGTTTGAAGAGGCTGTCCCTATATGAGGTGAGCGTCTTTGCGTTTCTAATTTCTGCAGGAATAGAATTCCAGAATGAACTTCCCGAGAATGACAAGCTGGTTTTGAATAAATCAATACGCGGCAGGGGTACTTTGAATTGTTGTCCATGTCTAGAAGCTACAGATGTCCGTTCTGAGAAAAAAGAACTCAAGTACAGTGGACATGATTGCTTGTACAGCTTGTACATCAATACACCTTTATTGAACTGAAAGTGCTGGGATAGAGGGAGAATTTTTAAAGTTTTAAGCTTTTCGTCAGTTGAGAGTTCGGGATCGGGAAATATAAGCTTAGCAGCTCTCCTATGTAGGGAGTTCAGCCTCTTCAAATGTACATCACTAGAACCATCCCACACTGTTGATGCATAGTCTATGTGCGACTTGACATGAGCATTGTAGAAAAGAAGACGCGTATCTGTGTCAGTAATTGTTTTCAATTTTGACAACATATACAGGCTTCTGGAAACTCTTTTGCACACATTATTAATATGCAGTTGCCATTTAAGCTGATCATCTATAGTGACCCCCAAGAGGCGGTGGTGTGATACTTGCTCAATTGGGCTGCCGTTTATAGACAGACTAAGAGAGAGCGGGCATAGCTGGTGCTTTTGACGTGTGGTTATAACCATGCATTCTGTTTTTGACGGATTCAGGGACATGGAGTTGGAATGACACCAGTCGGTGACCTCGCGCAGGCTTTCCTGCAGACGCGTGTTAATTGCAGCTACATTTTTGTGAGGAGTGTGTAGTGTGCAGTCATCAGCAAACATGTCACAAGAAATATCGCGGCAACTAATATGTAGTGGAAGGTCATTGATAAATATGCAGAACAGCAATGGCCCGAGGACAGAGCGCTGAGGCACGCCGCTTTTGACGTGACCATACGAGGAGTAGGATCCATTTAACAGTACTCTTTGCTTCCTTCCGCTTAAATATGAAGTGAACAATGAGACAGCACCTGCATTGCAAAGATATGCTTGAAGTTTTGACAAAAGAATGTTATGATTTACAAGGTCAAAAGCTTTCTTAAAATCAATAAAGATCGACCCAGTTATTTGGGAGTTATTTATGGATGCTAGCCACGCATCAATAAGTCTTGTTAGTGCCGTGTGGCAAGAATGCTTGGGGCGAAAGCCGGACTGAAATACGTGCAATAGACTACGACTCTCCAAATATTGATAAAGGTGTTTGTGCACGTGTCTTTCAAGAGGTTTGGAAAGGCTGGATAATATTGAGAGGGGTCTATAGTTATTAACATCAGACAGATCTTTTGATTTAGGCAAAGGGATAACCTTGGCTTGCTTCAGTTCTGATGGAAATATATTTTGTTGGATGCATAAGTTATAAATATACGTTAACGATTCTACTGTATAGGGAAGGGACAGTTTCAGGATTTTAGGACTGATCTCGTCAGGTCCCGATGATTTTTTGTTTTTCAGTGACCCGATCAGTTTTCCTACTTCATACACAGCTAGAGGCGGTATAGAGAAGGGGGGTTTGTCCTTAGTCTTCTGCTTACAGAAGTTAAGCAGGGACTCCGGGCATGTGTAAGACGTTTTTCCGCTTGAGGGTATGATTGACTCGGCAACAGACAAAAAATGTTTGTTAAAGATGTCTGCAGTAATACTAGAAGGAATGGCTGACGATTTCTTGCTGTTACCTCGGGTGATGAGATTAACTGCGCGCCAGAGTGCGGCAGTATCTCTGTCTTCTTTAATCATTCGTTCAAAGAGAGACTTTTGAGCCCTGCGTACCATAGACTTGACACGGTTACGTTGTTTTTTGTATTCGTTAAATAGCTTGTGTCTTCTTAAGTCATTTCTCAATTTCATAGCTTCAATTATTCCTTGCGTTAGCCAAGGCGGTAACGTGTGGTTTTTTACCCGCTTTTGCCGTAAAGGGGCGTGTTTGTTAAGTACTCTTGTAAAGAGTCGATACCAAATAGTCAGAGCCTTTTCAGGGTCAGTTTCGTTATTAACGACATTAAATGGTGTTTGATCAAGGTCTGCTAGAAAAGCAGACTGATTAAACTGTTTAAATGAGCGGTACGTTATAGTTGTGTGCCCGTTCTTACGATGCACTGGCAGTTTTGTTGACCAGGAACACACAGTAGGAAAGTGATCACTGATGCTGAGGTCAGGAACACTAACATTGAACACACTAAGGGGACGGTTGGTGTAAATGTGATCAATGAGTGTTGCGGTTGTTTTTGTGATCCTAGTAGGGGCCGAAACTAATTGTTCTAAGCCGGTTTGTGTGGTGATGCAATCCCACGCGGTATGGGGCTTTAACATATCTATGTTAAAGTCGCCTAGTAGCAACGCATCACAGTTAGGTAGGCCAACTTTTTCTACTGCATGCAAGAAATCGTCGTACCATTCAAACTTGGCTGATGGGTTACGATAACAAAAGCCGATGAAGACGGGTTTAGTTTTTGGAGCCCTAAATTCCAACCAAATGCACTCAACTTCCGGAGTTTCTATGTCCTCACGCCTTTTTACTAAATGTTGGACTGAGTTATGGATGTAAACGGCAAGCCCAGTCTGACCAAGTACACGAGGGTCACGTCGAGTGATGCTAAAG
This sequence comes from Semisulcospira habei, assembly GCA_036245525.1. Lineage (NCBI taxonomy): Eukaryota > Metazoa > Mollusca > Gastropoda > Semisulcospiridae > Semisulcospira > Semisulcospira habei. Next base: position 132,028,545 of record BTPG01000008.1, read on the forward strand.
TTAGGTATGTGAACGGCTTCATCGCTTATGTCGGAGTTAAGTCGCGTCTCACTAAGACCAAACAGGTGGAATGGTTCAGACGAGTTTAGAAAAACATTCAAATCGGCCACCTTGTTAAAAAGATGGTAGATGTTCAAGTGACCAGTTTGAAGGCTTCCGTGTGTCTGAGCATTATGGGTCATGTTGAATTTTAACTTTCCCAAATGAAGTGCAACACAATACAAAAAATATATAAACAGAGGGAATAGGGAATAAAGTTTCAATGCAGTAAAGCGCGGCTGAAGTTATAGCACCTCGTATCAAAACGTCACAAATGGTGTCCAACACAGCGTTATCAAATGAAGATCGCTTTTGATTAATAGTGTATCCACGTATTAATGCTGCGCAAGCTGTCTAAATAAATGAACAAATGGTGTAGCCTGCGATGTGAAGTATCGTAGGCTGAACACTTGAAACCGTACTGTCACAATGAAAACTTAGCGGAGCTTTGGTAATCAAACCAGGCGAGAAAATCACAGAATTTGAGGCACACAGTCAATCACTGCTTTGGAATAAATCACAAGCGAACGCAGAAGAACCGTATATAAAGAAGCACACGTAACACTGACGTAATAATGAACTGCCTCACACACCCACGGTGAAATCTGCGAAGCACAACGGTGAAGGATCACTGATCACACGACACTGAATTACCAACCGCGTAAGTAGCTGACGTATCCATTGGCACCATTCGCTGTGGGCACCTGGCATAACTGGTGGTACGGTGGCAGACTATTAACCGGATAAGCAGATACACTGGTTGCTGGGCGATGATTCGACCACACACCATGGCAACCATCCGGGTACTGTGGTTGTTGCCAGGGTGCTGCAGTTGAAGAGTTGGTATGTATTTGCAGCAGATGATGGTACTGGAGTTGCTGCCAGTCAGGAACCGGCATGAAGGGCATCTGTTGTAGATGTTGCTGCTCCTGTTGTAAATGTTGTTGCTGCGCCTGTTGTAGCTGCAGCTGCTCCTGCTGTTGAAGTTGTTCATGGTCCTGTGGTTGGAGAGAGAGAGAGAGAGAGAGAGAGAGAGAGAGAGAGAGAGAGAGAGAGAGAGAGAGAGAGAGAGAGAGAGAGAGAGAGAGAGAGAGAGAGAGAGAGAGAGAGAGAGAGAGAGAGAGAGAGAGAGAGAGAGAGAGAGAGAGAGAGAGAGAGAGAGAGAGAGAGAGAGAGAGAGAGAGAGAGAGAGAGATGATGATGATGATGAAACGTTTTTATTCAGGATAAAAAGTTTTAGGCATAGCAATGCCTATCTTCCAAGCTGTCCTGCTACTCTACACATATAAAAATACATCAGACGATACATCAAAAGATAAAACGTATGTAAGTAAAAAGACTCATCCCCCTTCCCCCCCCCCTCTCCCCCACCACCACCACTCAGAGGGGGAAAATATATATATATATATATATATATATATATATATATATATATATATATATATATATATATATATATATATATATATATATATATATATATATATATATATATATATATATATATATATAATTATATACACAGGTATGAACCTGACATGTTAATGCAGACAATCGAACTATTACATAATCTGTAGCAACAGTAGAAAAGTATTAGGTAATAGGAAACTTGTCACTAACTGTACTAACTATACGAATAGTAGCATAAGGGAGCCGAACATACTATTACTTCTGAAGTAAATATTTATGGAGGCGATCTTTGAAGACGCTAATCTTACAAATTGATTTCAGGTGTGGAGGTAACATATTCCACGCTTTAGCGCCTGAAAAAGACAGACTGGTTTTACAGATGTCTAATCTAATTTTTGGAAGGTGGATCAAACTATTTCTCGTGTTTTTCCTATCATTGTCGGAAAATAAAATTTTTAGATAGGGTGGGGCTTTTCCGTGCATGATCTTGTGCAGTAGAACACAGCGATTAAATTCAAACTGTTTCTTCAATGTTAGTAACTTGAGAGAATTTAATTTTTCATCAGTCGAAGTAGGACTAGGAAGTATTAATTTAATGCCCCGACGATACAAGGAATTAACTTTTTTCATGTGAACTTCGCTGCATCCATCCCAGACGGTAGAACTGTAGTCACAATGCGTTTTAATATGCGCATGGAAAAAGAGTTTACGGATATCAGTATTAACTATATGGCGTAGTTTTGATAACAGGAACAGGTTTTTGGAGATTGTTTTGCATATTGAGTCAGTATGCGGCTCCCAGCTTAATTGGTTGTCCACTATAACGCCTAATAAGCGATGCCTAGTTACTTGTTCAACAAGCTGTCTATCTAAGGAAAGTGTTAAAGGTGGTAGGCCATGCTGGTGTTTCTGACGTGTAGTAACTAATATGCTCTTTGTCTTTGAAATACTAATAATCATGTGATTATCACTGCACCAGCCTGCTACTTCATCAAGACTTTGTTGGAGTACCTTATTAATGGTTGTGATATCTTTATCAGATGTGTGTATGGTCGTGTCATCTGCGAACAGATCGCAGTTTGCGTCTAAATGAGATATGCACAGTGGCAGATCATTAATAAAAAGATTAAATAATAAGGGCCCTAGAACAGACCCTTGTGGAATACCGCAAGTTACTAAACCATCAGAGGAATACTTGCCATTTAGCAGTACTTTCTGTGTTCTGTCCCTGAGATAGGAAGATATAAAGGAGACAGTATTTGAGTCAATGTGATAGAATGGTAGTTTTTTTTTAGTAGGATAGAGTGGTTGACAAGATCGAAAGCTTTTTTTCAGGTCAAGAAAGATTGTACCTGATACTTTATTGTCATTTATGGCAGAGAGCCATTTATCAATTAAATGATTGAGGGCAGTTTGGCACGAATGTAGAGGTCGAAATCCTGATTGTGCTGCAGTTATCAGATGGTTTTGCTCCAGAAAGTTTAGAAGATGAGTATGGATATGTCTCTCGAGCGGTTTTGAAATACTGGATAATATGGAAATGGGCCTGTACTCGTTTAGGTTGCATAAATCTTTGCTTTTGGGAAGCGGGATTACCTTCGCTTTTTTCAGCTCGTCGGGAAAAACGTTATGTCTGATCGATAAATTATAAATAAAGGTCAGGGATTCGACGACGTAGGGCAGAGATAGTTTTAAAATCTGACTACTAATGCCATCTGGACCGCAAGAGAGAGAGAGAGAGAGAGAGAGAGAGAGAGAGAGAGAGAGAGAGAGAGAGAGAGAGAGAGAGAGAGAGAGAGAGAGAGAGAGAGAGAGAGATGATGATGATGATGATGATGATGATGATGAAACGTTTTTATTCAGGATAAAAAGTTTTAGGCATAGCAATGCCAATCTTCTAAACTGTCCTGCTACTCTACACATATAAAAATACATCAGACGATACAGCAAAACATAAAACATATGAGTAAAAAGACTCCCCCCCCCTCCACCATAATAATAATAATAATAATAATAATAATAATAATAATAATAATAATAATAATAATAATAATAATAATAATAATAAATAAAATACAAAAAAGAATTAAAACAATCTATATACTGGTATGAACCTGACATGTTGATGCAGCCAGTCGAACTATTACATAATCTGCAGCAATCTGCTGTGCTGGAGCAACATAATAAGCAGAAAGATAGAACATTCACATCGACAGCAGATATTTATGGACGCGAGCTCTGAAGATAGATAACTTTGAAATAGACTTTAAATGAGAGGGCAAATTATTCCATGACTTAGCACCGGAAAATGATATGCTAGATTTGAAGATGTCGATTCTCGGTTTTGGGAGATGGATTAAGCTGTTCCTCGTTTTCTCTCTATTCGTGTAGGAAAACAGCTCACGGAGATAGGGAGGAGCGGCATCGTTTAGAATTTTTTTGCACAAGTAAGCATCTATTAAGTTCCAATTGTTTACTAAGTGGTAGGATATTAAGGGCCTTCAGTCTTTCATCAGTAGGGGACGAACCAGGAAGAATAAGCTTAATACCTCGCCGGTAAAGGGAATTAATTTTGTTCAAATGAATGTCTCCAGAGCCGTCCCAGATATTGGAAGCATAATTACAATGTGTCTTGACGTGTGCGTTAAAGAATAGTTTTCGAGCATCAATGTCAACTATACGACTTAATTTGGATAATAAAAAGAGATTTTTCGAAATAGCTTTACAGGCAGTTTCTATGTGAGGCTCCAAGCTGAGCTGTTCGTCGACTGTTACTCCTAACAAACGATTTTATGACACTTGCTCTATGGGCTGAGAGTTAAGGGACAGCTCAAGGGGTTGCAAACCACGTTGATGCTTTTGGCGTGTCGTCACCAACATACTTTTAGTTTTTGGAATACTAATAATCATATCTTCTTCTTCTTCTTCTCGAACGCCGTCACACTTGGAGTTTGGCTCTCAAAATGAAATCTGTGGTCTTCCGTAGCGCCTCCACAGGCCCGTACAGTTTCTCTTGTAGGGTGGCGGGCTTCGGTCATATCTCCTCCCTCAGCAACTGGTGGTTCCCACAGTCCTGGAGGATGTGCTCTGTGGTCTGCTCTGCTTCTCCACAAGGGCACAGGGGAGATGGCACGGGGTGGAAGCGTCTGTGCAGGTGGAAATTGAATCGATTGTGCCCGGTCCTCAGACGGAAGATGGTCACCTGCTCTTGTCGGGACAGCTGATGGTAACTGTCTAGGAGCCGTTGTGGTGGACTGTACACCGACTTAATGATGGTCTTCATCTCTGTAAAGCTAACTCCATTTTTGTCTTCTAATATTCATATGATTTTCTTCACACCAAGTTGACACATCATCTAAACTATGTTGGAGGACAGCGCTCACGGTTGAAACATTTTTATTCGATACAAGTAATGATGTATTATCAGCAAATAGTTCACAGTTTGTGTCGGGGTGTGATATTGACAGTGGAAGGTCATTTATAGAGATGTTGAATAATCCGAGGGTGGATCCATGAGGAACACCATGGGTCACCAGTCCTCTTGCTGAGTATTTACCATTCAAGAACACTTTCTGCGTTCTGCCTAAGAGATAGGACGAGAGAAAAGCGACTGCATTTGAATCCATGTGATATAAAGGTAACTTCTTTAGTAAGATTGAGTGGTTAATGCGATCGAACGCTTTTTTAAGATCTAGAAATACTACACCTGAAAGTTTGGACTCATTTATGGCAGTAAGCCATTAGTGGTTTATGAGAGTTAAGGCTGTCTGACACGAATGTTTAGGTCGAAAAGCTGATTGTGCTGTACTAATAAGGCGGTTTTCCTCCAGAGAGAGACAGAGAGAGAAATGAAATGAAATGAAATGAAATGAAATTGAAATGAAACTTTATTTCTCAACGGATAAAGTAATTAGTACGTGTGCCATTTTTCATACTTGCCGTTGCTACTCTACAAACACAGAATAATAATTGTAATACTAATAGTACCAAATTACACCCCAAAAAAATTAGGAAACATTAAACATGAAGAGACATTAAACAAAATTCATTCATTCATTCGGTCATACAAAAAACAAACGAAAAATAGAAAGTACACGCAACGCGCGCACACTGACACATACACGCTCGCGCGCACACACAGACACGCGCTAATGATAACTTGACCTATATACGAAGCAAATCATTTGGATCATAGTGAAAATTCACTTCAGACAGCAAAATTATTTGGATTATAATAGAAAGTTGAATTATGTAATTAGGCGATTATTATTAGTATGCACAAACCATACGGCAGCATGCACTGATTATACGATAAGCACATGTTTGATACGAATACTTGTGGTAGATTATGTATCAGCAGACAAGTACTTGAGGAGGCATTTCTTGAAAGAGGAGAGGGAGCTAGCGTGTGTTACACATGTTGGCAGTGTGTTCCAGAAAGATGCGCCTGAGAAAGATACACTGGTTTTAAATAGATCTATCCTGGGGCGAGGTGTAATAAAGTTTCGTCTTGAAGTAGAATAACCTGAACTTGCCTTGGTAAAGAGCTTACAAAGATATATTGGGTGAATCTCATTCCAGATTTTATACATAACCACACCCTTGTTTAAGAGGTGATGCTTCCTAAGAGGCAGCATTTTCAGTTTTTCAAGTATTTCATCAGTTGTTAGGGCTGAATCAGGCAGGATATGTTTCGCTGCTCTCCGATGCAGGGAGTTAAGCCTCTTCAAGTGTATGTCACCGCTGCCATCCCATATAGTGGACGCATAATTGATGTGGGATTTGACATGCGCATTGTAAAATAACTTGCGGGCATCAACATCGATAAAGTACTTCAACATTGAAAGCATAAAAACATTTCTAGCAACAGTTTTACATACAGCATTTATGTGTGATTGCGCCACTTCATCTGGTCATCAACAATTACACCAAGTAATCGGTGTTCCGTGACCTGATTAACGATGTCATTATGGATAGTCAGGCTGAGTGTAAGTGGCTTGAGCTGGTGCTTCTGACGGGTTGCTATCGTCATGCATTCCGTTTTGGAAGGATTTAAAATCATTTCATTGTTTGCGCACCAAGTGGAAATTTCGCTCAAACCCTGCTGCAAACGGCCATTTAAAGAATCAATCCTCTTGTCCGGGGTGTGAATTGTGGCGTCATCAGCGAATAAATCACATGAAATTTTGTCGCTAGTCAAATGTAGCGGCAGGTCATTTATAAATAGGCAAAACAGAAGAGGCCCTAGGACTGAACCCTGGGGAACTCCCCGTGTTACTAATCCGCTTGAGGAGTATGATCCATTGACCATGACGCGCTGCTGTCTGTCGCTAAGATATGAGGCAAAAAGTGGAGTTGTGCCATGGTGGTAAAGAGATTTCTGGCTGTAGTTAATTGAGGAAGAAATGCATTTATTGCCAAACGAACTACCGAAGTACACATTTAGCTTGGAAAGTAGAAGTTTATGGTCCACAAGATCAAAGGCTTTTCGTAAGTCAATAAATACAGCGCCGGTAAATTCGCCCTGATTTATTGAGCGTAGCCACACATCAGTTGGACGTGCTAGGGCCGTGTGACAGCTGTGCTTTGGTCTGAATCCCGACTGAAGTGGGTGGATTAATGTATGATTTTCTAAATATTCCAAGAGATGTTTATGGATATGCCGTTCAAGTGGTTTACTAAGGATGGACAATAGTGAAATGGGGCGATAGTTATTAACATCAGTCATATCTCTTGTTTTCGGGAGGGGTAAAACCTTGGCTTTTTTAAGTTCCTTTGGGAAAATATTCGTTTGAATGCACACATTATAAATATAGGTTATTGTTTCAATAACATAAGGAATAGCTAATTTAAGTATTTTGGGGCTGATTTCATCTGGCCCGGACGATTTCTTATTCTTCATTGAACTAATTGTCCTACCGACTTCGTGTACTGCCAGTGGTGGAATCACGAAAGGATCAGATCCTGCAGTTCGCGTTCTACAAAAGTCAACTAGTCTGTCTGAGCAGGAGTAGGGCTAAAAACTTGCTTCTGAAGGGACAAGAGACCCGGCAACTGAGAGGAAATGGTCGTTAAACATGTCTGCAGTCAGATCAGAAGGGATTAAAGGAGATTTATTACACTTGCCTCCAGTCACTACAGCCATAGCGCGCCAGAGCGTGGACATGTCTTTGTCTTGTTTAATCAAGCGATCAATGAAAGATTTTTTAGCCTGTCGCACAAGAGATTTTACGCGATTGCGCTCACGCTTAAATTCAGTGAAGCACTTCTGCTGTCTCAGATCATCTCTCACCCTCATGGCTTGAATGATGTCTTGAGTAAGCCACGGCGGGAGCGATGCGTGTTTGACGCGTCTCCTCCGCAGGGGCGCATGTTTATTTAAGATCTTAAGAAAGATGGTATACCAAACAGACAGAGCGCTGTCAGGGTCAGATGTACTAAATACTTCATCAAAAGGTGCGCTGTTAAGATCAAACAGAAACTCGCTTTCATTAAAACTTTTAAAGGAGCGATAGGTGATATACGTATGGCATCCTTTCTTTGCTTTAGGGAGTTTAGTAGACCACGTAAAGCGGATGGGAAAATGGTCGCTGATACTAAGGTTACCGACAGATACATTATGAAAAGACTCTGGCTTGGTTGTGTATATATGATCTATGAGTGTGGATGTTGTTTGTGTGATCTGTGTGGGTGAAGTGATTAACTGTTGCAGACCCAACAACGTTAACGTAGAGTCCCACGCATGGTGAGGCTTTAGCATGTCTATGTTAAAGTCCCCCATGAGGATGACATTGGAGTTGAAGAGAGAGAGAGAGAGAGAGAGAGAGAGAGAGAGAGAGAGAGAGAGAGAGAGAGAGAGAGAGAGAGAGAGAGAGAGAGAGAGAGAGAGAGAGAGAGAGAGAGAGAGAGAGAGAGAGAGAGATTCAATGATTCAATGAAGCTTTATTTATCAACGGTTGAGGCATTGACATCGTCATAGACATAGCCATTTTTCAAACCTGCCGTTGCTACAAAACTACGAGACAAAATACAAAAAACTAAGTATGTAGTTAAATGTAAATGAAACAAAACATTGCTAGTTTAGGGAAAGAAAGTCCCATGAGGATCTCACACACCTAAACTGACACACACTCACACACACACCATCACACAGAGTTTGTAATTGGGAGCATACATAATCAGGGTTACAGGGCAGTATATATTTCACAACGTAATGATTACGACTGCTTCGAGAAGTACTCGAAGAGACTGATTTTGAAACGGGCTAGAGAGGAAGCGGATTTTACATAATCAGGAAGCGTGTTCCAAGTTTGCGTTCCCGAGAATGACAAACTAGATTTGTGACTCAGTGCCAAAAGGTGGGGTGCTGGGAGGGTGTTCATGAAAGTTGTAATAAAAACATTATGTTAACATCTGAAACCCGTGTTCTCCGGTGGTTTGTGTGGCAGAATGAATGTACTGATAGTGGGGATCACTGCAAGCCACAACGTTTAGTATTTTGTTCTACACGTGAAATATTGTACAAAATTGTCTTAAAAATCAAGACGTCGAAAACGGACACTGCGTAGGTGGTCCTCAACGAAGATGTCGTGCGCAGCCTAGGTGTGAGTAAAGCGCTGGAAATTAAGCATGTTATCAAAAGATACATCGATTAACATAAACAAACTTGCCGAATGGATCGAAATTTCTTGATGCGTCTTTTCTGGCCGTTCAAATTTTCTGTGTCACACGTCAAACCTCGTTGTAAGACCGCCGTCGCAACTGCGAGTGTGCTTTTTTTTACAAACGGTTTGGGTTAGAGATTCCAAGAAGGCGTCATTGTGTACTCTCGATACGATTGTGAGTCATTATTAAGTTAAAAGTATTGAGCGTATCCTTATCTGTTTTTTTTTAATTGCGATTATTGCCGTCCAGAAAATGTGTTGTAATATTTGACATTCGAAACCCATCCCAGAATATTCCTTCGCATTGCGAAGATATCGCAAATATCGATGGTATTCACTTCCGGTACCCACGGCGGTTATAAGTTGGCTTGTGGTCGCATGCATTTCGCACGAGTTTTGCTGTTGATGAAGAACTGCCAGCACCTGAAGGTATGTCATATAAATTCCTTGTTTTGACGTGTGACACATTTGACGACCGACACCAAAACGTGCAGTATATTGTACAAATATCTTCAAAACAGGTTTTGACGTTTATTTGATTTTGGTCAGCTTCATACAGTAAGCCGAGGAAAATCTTATTCTGACGACAGAACAATGAATAGAGAAATGGTTTCCTTCCTTTCTTACAACAAAGGCGTTTGTGGTAATTTTGACATTCGACACATTTTTGTTGTCATTTTGACGCTCGACACCAAGGTATTATTGTGCGTTAGTTTGGCGCTTTGTTTTATAAAATGTCTACCCGCTAGATGGTGGAGTCAAACTTTTGGTATGCATGCCGTACATTTGAACTAATGATGTAGGATTTTGTTGACTATGGGGTGAATTATTCCTTTGTTTGTGCCGAAATGGTGTCGCACGTCAATGTGACAACACGTGGTGACGGGAAAAACAATTAGTTTCAACTGAATACAAAGGAAACCAGCATTAACCTCTTTAACCCTAAAACCACTTGCATCTCAGTTCAGCAGCGCTGTATGAGGTTTATAGGGTTAAACTTTGATACTCATGATTGTATTTGATAGAGATATAAACATAGCAGTGCTACATTGTATCATTTATCATTAGATGCGTCAACAGTGATATGTAAGTAGTATATGCTTTAGTTTATACAGTCTAGTCCTGAAATAGTCAACCTGTTGAAATCGAATAAGGGCATACTGAATGACGTGTTTCCTTGATTTTTTTAAAATAGGTCCACTATGACGAAGCCCAAACAACCACCTTTGACTAAAGCTGAAAGGTGTCGGAGGCGAAGATTGAAGCTGGCGGAAACGAATCCTGAGCGCTTTCAACAAGAGAAAGAAGAAAATAAAGAAAGGGCCCGAAAGAATCGACAGAAAGCGAAAACACCAGAGCAACGTCAACGACATCGTGAAAAGGCATTGGAGCGCCAGAAACGATATCTGTAAGTAACGTTTGATTATACTTTGACATTTGTGTGTGTGTGTGTGTGTGTGTGTGTGTGTGTGTGTGTGTGTGTGTGTGTGTGTGTGTGTGACGTCATTCATATAAGTTCAAAGACCGCATGAAGGGAGTGTCCATCTTGTTTGTAATATTTTCTAGTGATAATCTGTTCAGGGATCATTCATGGCGGAGCATATCATACTATAGGTCATTTGACCAGGTCACAAAAATCGTAATAGGGGATTTTGGAAAATACTCGGTCTAGATTCTCACCAGCTGATCGCGCGAACAAAAAGTCAGTAAGTCAATTGGCCGGGTGGTTGTAAAAACGATGCGTCATTTCAGATTTGTATGCGTCAGTGACCGCTAACCGACGCCAAAAATGATCCCTTCTGTCTTGCCCTTTTGTGAAAACTGAGCGGTAGGTACTGTTGGCTTAGAGGACCTGATTACGTCCGGTAGACTATAGGTGGGTGTGTATGTGTGTTTAGGGCAAAGAAGGCAGCAGAAGAGGCAGCACGAAGAACGAGGCTAGATGTTGATAAGGAAGTCAAAAAGAAAGAGGCCAATCGACTGGCAGTCCAGAAACATCGCACCCAACAATCCGCCCAAAAACAGCGCAGAGTTCGGGACAAGCGCATGGAATATTACTATCAGAAGGTTGTGAGAGAGGCAGGTCCTATGGAGCAGCAGCGCAACAACAGCAAAGCCACTCAGAGAGTGTCAGGGTGCCCCTACCCCACCACTGAGAGCTTTAAAAGAGCTGTTAGGCGTGTGAAGGAAAAGCTGAGGGCCAGGGGTGTCAGGCTGGCTTACCTTTGTAAAGGAGTGCTGAAGAGCGCAGATAAGGTAGCCCAGTAGACACTTCGGGAACTAAATGTTTCATTCAACACTCCAGAAAAGAAGTCCCCGAGGAAGACGCTGGCAGAACATGTCAGCAATATCAATGCAAAGAGGGATGTGTCGACTCTGAGTCACAAGAGATGCCTTGCCCAAGCCTTTCAGAATGCTGACAGCTCATCCTACAAGGAAATTGGCCTCTCACGCAAGCTTATTCGGGCGTCCAAGACTGGCAAGCTGTACCGGCGAAAAAAAGAATGGTTTGCAGCAACTGGTACAGAATTTCTACGTGGACCAGTCATCTGCAGATCCTTGCCAGTCGCACAAGAAGAGGCAGCTTCTGAAGCCAGTCAAAGAAGTCTACAGGGACTTTAAGAAGAGTCACCCCTCTGCGAAAGTGTCTCTGCGGACGTTTTGTCGTCTGAAGCCTAAGAATGTTGCTTATGTGGGGCGGGCAAAATTTCGTCAGTGCCTGTGTGAAATTTGCCTGAACCCAAAACTTAAGCTTCAGACGATAAATCGTCATCTTGTGAGAAAGTGTGCGTGTGTCAGAGATCTGTTAGTGGAAAGTGTGTACGAGTTTGATGAAGAGCCAAACCGTGAGTGTGTGGAAAGAAAGTGTAGAGTGTGTGGAATTGAGCGAGTGAAGAGGAGATTGTTGGGTGAGCTTGACGTGAGATTGGAAGAGCAAGTGGGCTGATCAAAGTGGCAGCATGTAAAAGAGGGCAAGTCCAACAGGATGGACAAGGTGACGAAAAAGGGCAGTGTAAGGGAGTGTGTGGATGAGTTGTGTGAAGAGCTTGGGCCACTGTATGCACATGTTTTTGTTGCCGAGTGGCAGCGAAAACAGGTGCATGACCTGAAAGAAGATCTGCCATCAGGCTGTGCACTGGTCACTTGTGATTTTGCAGAGAATTTCCTCTGCAAATTCCAAGATGAACCCCAGAGTGCCCATTGGGCATATAAACAGGTAACTCTTTTTCCTGCTGTGATTTTTTACAGATGCCCGCACTGTCCAGAGCATCCCCCGATCAGGCCCATACGGGATTCACACCCACAAACGGCACGTGAGCGCAAGTGGTATGATAAAAAAAAAAAATTCATAAAAAGAAATTTAGAATAATAAAAAAGGAATATATGTTTAGACGACACGAGATAAAATTTACGTTGCCTTGGATAAATGCTTGTACAGTTTGCTTTTGCTTTAAACGGCTCGGGAATTAACTTGTACTGTTGTACCTGCGAAGGAAGGGAATTCCACAGGAAACCACCTGAGTATGACACAGTGGATTTATACAAATCAACGTGGGGCCGTTTAATGCTCAGGCTGCTCCGAGAGGTGCTGTATCTCTTCTCAGTAAGAGTAAAGAGTTCCGATAAGTAGCCGTTGGCCTTACCGTTAAGAGCTTTGTGCACTAGCACGCACTTGTTAAATCAGTAGGCGTAGACTTCCGACTTAAACCAGGCCGAAGTGTATAAGCATATTCTTCTTCTTCTTCTTCTTCTCGAACGCCGTCACACTTGGAGTTTGGCTCTCAAAATGAAATCTGTGGTCTTCTGTAGCGCCTCCACAGGCCCGTACAGTTTCTCTTGTAGAGTGGCGGGTGGTTCCCACAGTCCTGGAGGATGTGCTCTGCGGACTGCTCTGCTTCGCCACAAGGGCACAGGGGAGATGGCACGAGGTGGAAGCGTCTGTGCAGGTGGAAATTGAGTCGGTTGTGCCCGGTCCTCAGACGAAAGATGGTCACCTGCTCTTGTCTGGACAGCTGATGGTAACTGTCTAGGGGCCGTTGTGGTGGTCTGTACACAGACTTAATGATGGTCTTCATCTCTGTGAAGCTGACTCCATTTTCATCTTGTTCTTTCTCTGCGCCCACTTTTGCCATTCTGTCAGCTTCTTCATTGCCGTAGATGCCACTGCAGCACCAGTCTGGTGCACTTGATGTTTTGCAGTGCCTCTTGTAGACGTGGCAGTTTGCTTGCTGTTGCTGCCTCAAGGACAGACATGGCATCAGTAAGGAAGACAATATGGGCATCAGGGTCTGCAGTGCCACTAAGGGTGTTAGCTGCGCGGACTAGGGCTTCCACCTCAGCTCTGTAATTTGTGCAGTGAAGGCCTGTTGGTACTGCCTCTGCCTGCCATTTTCCGTTTGGGTACTGAATGTACACCCCAGCCCCTCCATCCTGAACTGCATCTGTGGCTGATCCATCGGTGTATGCCCGTATCCATGCTTCCTGGGGATACTTTTCTTCGAGCATGGCCAGTGTCAGGGCTTTCTTGCTCACAGTGCTGTGCTCATCTCTGGTGTTGATGTAGGGTACCGTGGAAGAGATGGTGATGTTTTCTGGCTTACTTTCCCAAGGTGGAAGGTCGCTAGCAGGATTCAGAGCCTCTACCTGCGCAGGCAGCTTTGCCTGGTGTTTTCTCTGCAGTGCTCTCGTCTCCTTCACAAAGCTTGATCTTTTCAGTCTCCCTGAGGTTGGTTGTTTCATCCTAGCGTTCATAGGATGGTCTTTGGGAGACTTGACCTTTGTGGACTGTATCAAGGCTTTGCAATCTCTTCTCATGCGCAGGGGTGGGATGCCTGTTGTCTCTTCCATCTTTTCAATTGGTGTGGATCTCATTGCGCCGGTGATGATACGCAGTGCCTGGTTCTGAACTCTGTCAATGGTCTGCTGGTGTGACTGGGCTGCCGTCAACCATGCATTAGATCCGTACTCAAGGTGTGGTCTCACTGTGCCTTGATATACACTTTTGAGGATCTTTTCATTGGCTCCCCATTGTGTTCCAGCCAGTTTTCTCATGATGTTCAGCTTTCTTCTAGCTTTCGCTTCTGCATTCCAAATGTGCGGCTTCCACGTCAGCCTCTTGTCAAGGGTGACTCCCAGGTATGTCTGTTGGTCTTCATACCGCAGCGGGGTGTTGCCCAGTGTTAGGTTGCCAGCCTTTGCCTTGTTGGAGAGAGAGAAGAGTGTGGCTGATGATTTTTCTGTGTTGATGGTCACACACCAGTTGTTGGTCCAGTCTGTCAGCCTGTCCAGGGCTAGCTGCATCGTGTATGTAGCAGTTGTTGCATACTCTTCTGTGCACCAGAGTACCAGGTCGTCTGCGTACAGGGCTGCGTGTACTCCTTTTGGTAGCTCTGGCACAAGGTCGTTGATGAAAAGTATGAACAGTGTCGGTGACAGGACTCCCCCCTGTGGCACCCCCTGACGCAACAGCACTTTTTGGCCACAGTACCCATCCACTGTCACACGGGCTCTGCGATTGTGCAGGTATGACTTGGTCCACCGGTACATATTCCCTTGGATGCCACTGCGAAGGAGTTTCACAAGGAGACCATCCTTCCACACCTTGTCGAAAGCCTTCTGTAGGTCAATGAAGGCAGCTAATGTCACCTTCTGATCTTGAAAGGCATCTTCTATGACCTGTGCAAGGTGTGTTGTCTGGTCTTCTGTACTCTTGTAGCTTCTGAAGCCAGCTTGCTCTGGAACGATAATGCTCTCAGAGTCCAGGTACCACTTCTGGCGCTTGTTGATGATGCGCTCCATGGTCTTGCACACACAACTTGTCAGGCTGATGGGGCGATAACACAGGGCTTTGGACTTATTCTTCCCTTTCTTCAAAATTGGGATCATCCTGGCTTCCTTCCAGCACTGGGGTACCTGTCCTCCTCTCCAGCTGTGGTTAAAGATGTCCAGTAGCTTCATTAAGGCAGTGTTGCCAAGGTGTTGTAACATCTCGTTTGAGATGCTGTCTGGACCTGGAGATTTTTTCTTCTTCAGCTGTTTGATGGCCATCTTCAGTTCTGGAAGGGTGATGTCCTTCTTGATTGCATCATGGATGTTCACATCTCTTGTTCTCTCTCTTTCTTCCTGTCTGATTTCTTTCGCAAGCATTCGTGGGACAGTGATGTCACTTTCTTTCGCATAGATCTGTGCAAACATGTTTGCAGCTTTCCTACCAGTCAGTGCTTTCCCTTCTTCTTCCAAGGTGATCTTCTGTTCCCTGGTGCCCTCATCGTTCAACGCCTTGGTCAGTCTCCACAACTTCGTGGTGTCCCTGTCCATGTTTAGTCTTGCAGTCTTCTCTCTCCAACTTCTTCTTGTGCACTCCAACTTCATCTTCAGATACTGGGCCTTACTGTGTTGTAGCTTGATGTTGTTTTCTTGGCTGGGGTTGGTTTCAGCGTCTTCTCTGGCCCTAGTGAGGTTGTCATGTGCTTTCTGAAGATCTGCGGTCCAGTATGGGGTGTAGTTTTTCCGGACCCCTCGAAGTATGGATTCCTTGGCTGCCTTACTGATAATGTCATTAAACTCTCTGACCACATTGTTGATGTTCCTTCCAGACACAGCGAGGTCTTGCATTAGCTCATTTGTTCGGATACTGAACAAGTGCCAGTCTGCCTTTCGGTAGTTCCATCTTGGCCGGTGTGGCGAGCTAGCTGCTGTGCATCCTTTTAGGGTTAGGAGGATAAGGCGGTGGTCACTTCCTCCTAGCTGTGGTCCTACTGTTCTGCTGAGGCATTTATGAACATCTTCAGTGCAAAGCGCCAGGTACGGTGTAGTGGTGGTGTGCCAGCGGCGAGAGTAGAAGGTAGGTTGGTCCTCAGGGTCATTGGCAAGTATCAGGTGGTTTTCATCTTGCCACTCCTCAATGTCTTCTCCTCTCTTGTCCAGTGTGTCATATCCCCAACTCTGGGACTGGCTGTTGAAGTCACCAGTGATGAGGAATCCACTGTCCGGGACCTGGATAGTGTCGAGGGACAGCAACTTATCATTAGTGCAGTAGTAGTTGACAAGGTCAAGGGTGCTGTCACTGGTGGTTACCTTGACCTGGATGTATTCTGCCTCTTCCATGAATCTCCTGGTTTCGCTGGCATTGAGGTTGTTTCTAACTAGGGTCATAACCCCCCCCCCCCCTTTCTTTCTCCCTTGGCGATCACTTCGGAATACCTGATAGGGTTTCCCTTCTTGCAAGTGTGTCTCTTGTATACAGCAGATGTTTATGCTGTTTTCATGCAGAAAGTGCTCTAGTTCTGTTTTCTTGTTGGTAACCCCTTCGGCATTCCAGTGCATGATGTTCACATTGGCTTTTTCTTTGTCTCTGGTCTTGTTTTTTCGCTGGCCAGTCGCTCTACTTCCCAGTCCCCTGGCTCCTCGAGACAGTTGGGAAGGTCCTCCAGTCGCTGGGGGTGGGCTCTGAAGAGGCGCAGAGCCCGGTACTGCACCTGCCTGGTGAGACTCCACAGGGCGAGCACCATTCCTCTTGAATCCATCTCCAAGTGTCATATGGCTGTATATGCATGGTACTGTGGTTTATTAGAGTGCGCTGTGCAGCCCAGTCCCTCCGTCTTCAGCACTCGGGGTTTCTGTCGGGGTTACCTCACCCTTAGCTCCTGGTCAAAAGGCCTTTCCTGGGAGCACAGGATGGTTTAGTTTTGGAGTATCCTTCTCCTAGATGGATTGCCGACCAAGGCTTATGGGTCCCATCTACTCAGGTTTTTCCTCGGAGTTTTCCTTCTCGAAGGAGATCTGCCAACCAAGGCTATCGAGCATCCCTGCCCGGATTTGTATAGGGTTTACTCCCCTAGCCTTTGCCTCTCCCAAGGCACCCACAAGGCAGTGGGGCTATTTACCCATAGCTGGGGATCTGGTTCATGGGCATCAGGGCTTGTCCACACATCGATGGGCCTGCATGCCGCATGTCTGGGGGCCAGATCTCCTCCGAGTCCTCTGTAGTTCAGCCCGAGTCCGTAAGGTGCTCGGTTACCATGAGTCACCACGAGGAGGCACTACATGAGGCTTGTTGTTGGAGAGGCTGTGTACTGGCAGGGAGAGACTGACATGTTCTGCTCCCCTTTTCGCAAAACTGCTAGCCAGCGGTGGGAGCTGAAAGCGAGAGCGACAAGCACAGACGCTACACTACCACACTAGACGCATCACAACAACCATTTGACCTACGTGTATAAGGATGATGAGGTTGCCAACTGAGTTGGTTGTCTACAATTACCCTTAGTAAACGCTGCTGCTGTACTTGCTTTATGGGGACTAGCTTCAAATGAGAGGTTTAGAGGCGCGGGTTGCAGCTGATGTTTACCGCATGTCTTGTTGTGACTAGCATGCTTTTTGTTTTTAGTTGGATCGACTATCATTCTATTGCCACTGCACCATTCAGAGACTTCTTGTATGCTCTGCTGGAGGCTGTTAGTTATGTCAGCTACAGTTTTTTTCCGACCGCATGTAGCGTCGAATCGTCAGCAAACATGTCACACTCAGCACTAGCACATGTGACATGTAGTGTTAAATCATTAATAAAGATACAGAATAGCAATGGGCCCAGAACCGAACCCTGAGGAACACCAAGCTCCACCTTACACTCTGTGGAATAGTTGCCATTTACATAGACAGCTTGTGTTCCCGCAGAAAGATAAGAGTTAAAAAAATGAAAGGGCTGACGGGCCGCTGTTGCTGAAATAAACTTTAAGTTTCCTCAGCAAGATTTCATGGTTTATAAGACCGAACAAAGCGTTCGTTTTTCAGGCCCAATAATACCGTGCCAGACATTTTGTTATTGTTGATGTTATCTATCCATGACTGAATCAGTCATAAGTACTAATGTTGAGTGGCACGAGTGTTTAGGTCTAAACCCGGACTGGAACTTATTTAACAAGGACCGTTCTTCGAGGTAGTGGAGAAGATGCTTTTAAACAAGCTTCTCAAATGGCTTTGATAAAACAGACAGAAGAGAAACTTGGAGGCAAAGAGAGAGATCTGACGGAGTATCTACAAAATGCAAGGCGCACGAAAGACACACGCAGGGCGCGCAGGCACACACCGCACCACGTATCGATACGTTGGGTACTGGGCTGACGGAAGGGTGGTTAATACACGAGAAGAGTAGCGTGGGAGAGAGAGAGAGAGAGAGAGAGAGAGAGAGAGAGAGAGAGAGAGAGAGAGAGAGAGAGAGAGAGAGAGAGAGAGAGAGAGAGAGAGAGAGAGAGAGAGAGAAAGAGAGAGAGAGAGACCCCAGTAGCAAAATGTATTGGATCCCACGACGACCTCAGAGACGGCCCGCGCACAGCCACGCGCGGGTCCGCGGCGGCAGTCGTAGGCCCGATTATCTTTGCTTACTGGGGAGAGAGAAAGAGAGAGAGAGAGAGAGAGAGAGAGAGAGAGAGAGAGAGAGAGAGAGAGAGAGAGAGAGAGAAATGAAATGAAATGAAATGAAACTTTATTTTCCAAGGATAAAAGAATAGGTGCGCAGACCTGTTTTCATTCTTGTCCTTACATAGAGAGAGAGAGAGAGAGAGAGAGAGAGAGAGAGAGAGAGAGAGAGAGAGAGAGAGAGAGAGAGAGAGAGAGAGAGATCTGACGGAGCTTCTACAAATATGCAAGGCGCACGAAAGACACACGCAAGGCGCGCACGCACACACCACGTATCGATACGTTGGGCACTGGGCTGACGGAAGGGTGGGAAACACGCGAGAAGCGTTGCGTGGTATACGCGGGTTCTGCATTCTCATTGGTCAGCTAATCGTGGGTTATCGGACCAGAGCATAAGACGTTGTGTCAGTCTTTCTTATTTACGTATTTCTTTATGTTGCTTACATGTGTGTGGTTTCGGACCGCGCAAACTGATATCAAATTATACCTCGTATTAGTCTAATTCAAATCGCCGTTTGACGCTTGAAACCAGTTGATGGTACTTCAAAATATGTATTCTTAATTAAGAAACCTTTTTTTTTTTCATTTTCTTAGCATTTTTGTGTGTTACTAAGAAAGATATTCCGGCGTAAAAACTGTGTGCATTGAGCGAGCTTTTGTCAAACTACAGTTTACATACAGACACACTGTAATGGTCTAATATTTGACAGACAGCTCTTCCGTTTTCAAGTTGTTTTATTTTTCCTTTTAATTTTCCTTTCCTCAAGGAACGGTCAGGTGGATTGTCAGCGTAAAGGTACTGTGAACGTTCTTTCTGGATTATAAACCTGTGATCTGTGTATTGGCAATGTTTCTACGTTAACTACCCCACATATTGGAAGAGCGGAAAAAGTCTTAGCAATGGAATATCGAACAGAAGGTAAGATTGTTGTTTTTTTTTCATTCCTTTTCCTTGTCGAAATGACAAAACGCTTTGCAAACCTGAACAACACTTGAAAGTCTTTATACTTTAAATGTCGAGATGTGCTTAGAATACGGAATTAATATACTGACGAGCAAAAGAAATGCGAATTTTCGGAACCATTGGAAACACTGTCCAATGTCCAATGGTTCCGAAAATGTCGCATTTGTTTTGCTCGTCAGTATGCATTAGTGTAGTGAGCATAAAATGATTAACCTCCCTCGTCCCACCTTCGCATTTTAACAGACGTATTTGGATGTAACGTTAACCCTTCGGCTGTCGGCAGCGATTTTTACCCCCTTTGGCTGTCGGTTGCGATTTTTGTCCCGGCAGGAATCACCATGACAAAAAGCGCTACCGACAGCCAAAGGGTTAAAGGGATACGTCAAATGCTGATCTGACATTTTCCCATCCCCCACAGTAATTTTGTATGTGTAAAAATTAGGTTAAACGAGGAGATGTAAATGCGTGTTAATGTGAAAACTGATCACATTATCTTCAATTTATCTGAGTACGTGAACTAAAGTACCATTAAACGACCACGGGTAACGACCCACAAATTAAATATTTAGATGCCTATATAGTGCTTTTGAACAACGGGTGTGTAATTTCATCCAGGAACGGAATATTTGCTATATGAGATAGTTTTATGAGCATGCTTTTGGAGATTTCTTTAAGCACACAAAATTGCTTTTGATCAAATAGAGCGCGTACGAACGCGCTCTATTTGATCAAGAGCAAAATTTGTGTTTGACTATTCTGTTGTTTTGGTCTAAAGTCACAGACCACCGCACGTTTGGCCTATAAATACGAAATATCGGTATTGTCTCTCCAAATTATAAGTAAGTGCTTAACTGACGATACAAACTTGTCATCCGCTAGCAAAGGACACTCGCGTATATGCCTTTAAGCGTGTCGCCTTTATGCGCCATTAAAACGTTTCGAATACAAGGTTTTTTTTTTTTTTTTTTTTTTTTTTTTTTTTTTTTAAGTTTTCGTGTGTCTTTAACCAACTTAACGCCCAGGCCGCATTTCCAAACTTTGAAGGTGTCAAATAACAACATTGTATCAGTTACACTCGATGGATCGACCATGATAATTCACTGGGAGTGCCAGATGCCTGGAGGCGCCAAGCTAATTTGACACTACTCTTGAATTATCATGGTCGATCCATCTCCTGCGTTAGTGCGTCGGGGCTCATTGCATTAAAGCGTCATGTATATAATTATATGCCTTTTCCCAATGAGCAAAGGGCCGTCGGGCCGACGCCGGCCGTTGATGGCTCGCGCACGACCAGTGCGGGCCAACGGCGGCCGACGTCGGCCCGATGGCCTTTGCGCACTGGGTTATCTCATGTTTAAACATGTCTTGTGTATATGCCTTCTTCTTCAACAGACTTCCGTAAAAAGCTTCTACTGACTTGAGCAACAACAATTTGTTGGATTTATCCTCAATGAAAAAACAAGAGACGACGTTGAGTGTATTCTGTCCTCTGAGGAGACACCAGCCTTGTCTTCACACTGGAAATCAGCGCCCACAGTGAATGTGTTACGGGGATAATCTCCTTAGCATTAATTTTCTGTGACAACCAGCAGGCACATTTTTCATCTTTCAAAAGAAAATAGTATTTGCGTGTGTGTGAACATTACTCTCCCAAGAATCGGATAAAGCTACGAATAACAGCTCCCATAACTCCTATCCTACAGATTGCGGATGTTGTGCCATGATATACACTTTTTGTACACCAGGAGTGCTTTTCTTACAGACCACATATTTTTTTTTAAAAGAGGGACAAGAAAAGGCATCAGGAACAGTCATCATTGAGTTGAGAAGAGACTTGTGTAACTAGCGGTATTTATAATCGTTAGACACCGCTTTGCCATGGGAGGTTACGCTAGTAGAAAATTTATAAAGTGATACAGATGTCTATCAATTGTAAATATTGAGAGTATACAACACACAAATGTGTATTATTCTGGGCTTAAAGTGCACGTTAAATCAGACAAACTTTGCAGTCCTCTATTAGAGAGGTCATTTTGTGCAGTTTAAGTGACAGAGCGTCAAACAGACGTAGTAAAATCAGACCATAGCTCATACGACTGACAGTGACAGTACTTCAGAGAGGCGCACTAATAGCTCACGACTATCATTGTCAGGATGGGGGAAACAGATTTCCAGGAGCAGTCAACGTTTCGGACCGACATGACTCCCACAACGACCTCCTACAACGGCACACCTGGAGGGGTCTTCTATTTCTATAAGGTAAGACTTCATGTTGTTAACTCATTCAGCCCGACGGCCGTATTCCCCAAATCTGGGAGGCGTCATCTAATGACTTTGCACCAGTTGCAGGAGATGGATCGACCATGATAATTCAAGGGCAGTGCCAGATTAGCTTGGCGCCGCCAAGTTAATCTGGCACTACCCTTGAATTATCATGGTCGACCCATCTCATGCTGTAGTGCGTCAGGGCTGAATGGGTTATGACGAAACCTCTTTACTGTCGGGAAACCGTAAACATCCAACTGAAAGAGGCATAGATCCTCATGTGCCCGCGCGACTGCGGGGGTTCATGTGCATCTATACCTCTTGCTGCGACCACTTTGCAGCCATGTCCCTTGACGGACGTGATCTTTGGTCGTTGACTGAACATAGACACCAGAAACAATAATTATGTACTATAGAATGGAAGTCATTTAGTTCTGGGATTTTAAGAGTTAGAAATCTCACGTCTGCGAGAGTCGTGGTGTTTGTTTCCTTTTGCTGGCTACATTTATATCCATGTTTCTTGGACATATCAGGTTATTAGACATTGGATTTGGCGTGGTTTCAAAGATAGAGGTAAATACGTGTGGACGCCATCTAGTTGCAGGAAGCAATTAAAGAACCCCATGAGCTCCCGCAGACACAGCCAGGGGTTATGACGTACGTTCTTCGCCTCTTCCTGACCCAGTTTAACCCGTTCGCTGTCGAGAATTTGAAAGTCACTCATCTGCAAGAGGCATAGATCCTTATGAGCCCCTGCATTTGCAGGGGCTCATGAGGATCTATGCCTCTTGCTGACACCACTTTGAATTCATGTTCCATAGACGGTTGGGACTCTTTGGCGTTGAATGAACAACAAAAAAATACGGAAACACGACATGCGTTCACTGGCAATGAAAGGATTTGATTTGCGTTCCTTGAACGATAAGATTCTTCGTGATATTTATGGATATAAAGACACATTTCTGTTCTGTTGGCAATGAAGGGGTTCATTTTTGGAGTACCGTTGTTGAACTGCCGGTCACTTTAGTTTCGATGTGAAGGTTGTTTTGATATCACGCTGTTTGCTTCTTTTTGTCATATTCCGTGTTCGACAAATATTTGTCATTTTAAAATCTGTTTTTAAAAATGCTGGTTAGTTGTCTAGGTTAGCGTAGCGCTAAGAAAATCTTTCGATGCCTGTGTTCTCGTGCGCGAACACGTGAATTATAAAGCTGGTATTTATAGGTGTGTCGTTGCCGGTTTGGTCACAACTTACAAGTCATAAACTACTTTCTTAACACGAGCAGTACACAATTCCCAAACTTCAGGTCATTGTACTTAATTTGTTATAAAAGGTACATTCGGTACGTCATTGGCGTAGCATCAATTGTGACCTATTTCGTACAACTTCGAAAATTGTAATGCGTGATACAGTGTATATAATAATTGATTTTCGTGAGCCCTGTGGTGTCATCCGATTGCTTTCTGCCAACACGTCTGACATACATCAACCTCGATATGAAACGTAGACAGTGAAACGTAGACATAAAGTGTTAACCTAACCAAAAACAGTGGACACTGAAGAGTAACCTTTATATATAGTTCAAGGTAAAGTGACTCTTGTGTGATATTCCCGTTAGGGAATATCACAGAAAAGTCACTTTACGTTGAAGTTATTCAAAAATCTTTCATCTGCAAGAGACATAGATTCTCATAAGTCCTGCTGTTGCAGGACTCATTACAATCTGTGTCTCTTGTTGACCGATATGCGATCTTCGCTGCAGATGATGGTTTCAAAATTATTGAGGACGTCAAGCGTTCAACAGTCGTTGATAATTTATTGCAGGGGATTGAACCGTACATATAGTAATGTTTCCACGTTATTAAAGTCTATTCACTGCACTGTCCTACTCCATCGTATAATAGGCGTACAGATGTCCTTGGAACATGCTATACAATTGCTAGATCTCATTCAGATGAACGGTGCCTTGTTTAATGATGCAGGTGCCAGTGATCACGAATTTCGCGTCTGAATAGAATACACACTGAACAACATTCGCGTGATGATATAGACGTAAATGGGACAATATTAGGCGTAAAGAATATACGACTAACAAGAGACATAAATTCTCATGAGCCCCCCGCGACAGCGGTTCTCATGACGATTTATGTCTCTTGCAGATGGGTTGCGTTCGCCTTGCCCCGGGAGTTAATGATGCAAAATTAATGTAGGCCTATCTATTGTTTCAAGTGCAGCGCCGAATGAAGGGACAACGTCGCGCAAAGGCCTGCCCAGTATCAACTCAAGGTCCAGTGAGCTCAGCGTCTCTAGAGGTGTTGAGGCAATTAGTTATTACGAAGGGTCAATCTATTTTTAGTGACTTGTAAGCTGCGTGTAGCTGGTGAATCAAAAGATAGGCCTTCTATGTTGGTTACGCTATATGATATCATTGGATGAATCCACTAAAAGCTTAGCCCTAAAATAAAAGTTTTTCTCACGTTTCTAGTGATCAGTTCGAAACATCTTGGGATAAGATGTGGATTCAGTGTTTATTCTGTCAAGACATAATTGGTGTTTTGCGCGGGACGGCGTTGCAACTTGACTGATTTCTGCGCGCTTGAGTTCAAACATCAATGAACTTAAGACAAATCAAGAGAAGTGACAAATCAAGAAAAACGAATAGCACATCAAAGAACATTTCGATTGTCAGAGTCATTATCTTGGTCGCTGGGTCTATTTCTACATGCATCTGCTGATGTTTCCTGTTATTTTCTATAATTATACTTTCGAGAAGCACTGCCCTCAATCACTAACGTCTACAACGCCGCGCGTTCGATGGTTGACAGGATATTAAATACATCTTTTCTGGCGTTAATTACCTTGCAGGACAAGAGACTGATCGACCATGAGAGTTCAAAGGTTGTACCTGATTAGCTTGGCGCCTAGGTGCCATGCCAATCTGGCACTACCCTTGAACAATCAGAACCGACGTTGTTGCGTCTTTACAGGTTGTGCTATTTCCAGCTCTTTTGGAAACTGCAGTCTCCGACCTGGGAGTGTTAATGATCTGATGATGGTAGAAAAGGATCTTCAGTGCCGATCTCATCATCATCATCATCATCAGTCCCTTGCCCGAACTGGGCGTTGGGGGGACTGAAAGGCAGCAGCAACAGACAGTGCTCTCCACTGAGTTCTATTTTGGGCGGTGGCAAGCAAGTCTGACATCTCGAGTTCGGTCCATTCTTTTATGTTTGCGACCCAACTCTTTCTCTGACGACCTCGCCGACGACTTCCTTCGAGAGTGCCTTGGAGGATAGTCTTGGACAAGGTGTTGTGTCGGGTCACGTGGCCAAACCAAGCAAGCTTGCGCCGTTTCACGGTTGCCAGAAGGGGTTCATGTGGGCCCACCAGGGAAGTGACGATGCTCCGTACATATTCGTTGGTCTTGTGCTCGCGGTACGAGATGCGGAGCAACTTCCTCAGGCACTTGTGATCTCATTGTCTCCCTAATCATGTAACCCTATCACCGCCGAGAAAAAAGAGGCCACGATCCAATTGCAAGAGTCATAGATCCTCATGAGGCCCCGTAGTTGCGGGGGCTCAGGAGGCTCTATGCCTCTTGCTGACACCTCTTTGTATCCATGTTCCTTGCACGTCTGGTGCCTCTTACATGGCGTTGAATTACCAAACATTTTAGAAACACGTACATTCTGCGTCCACGCGCTGTGAAAGGGTACAGATAAATAGCTACTTAGAAGAACACACTTTTGCCGTCGTGCTATCTGTGAAAATTCGGCGTTTGGGTCCGTAAAAGTAAATATATATTTGTGATCCTAAGATCTGATGAATCCGCTGACGCAAATGCATGACATATAATTAACCCTATTTTAATGAGAATACTGACTTTGTCAGTTTCAGAGGGGTTGCTGGCTTGAAATAGCTGAGTTATCAGCATTGTGCGAGGAGGGATATCCGCTATATATGTCTGTGAACGTCACTGCACTGCTCCATTTCCATTGTTATTTTACGTAATTGACAAATTTCTATTGTGACAAACGTCTTATTACGCAAAAAAAAAATCTACCTGAAAATGCGAATTGTAAAGAAAATCATATCGGTTGACAGAAGCACGAGTGATTTACATTGACGTAAGACGTAATAAGACGTAATATGGCGTATGCCATAATTTAACCCCTTCACCGCCGAGACAAAGTAAAGCGATCCTACTGCAAGCGACATAGATCTTCATGCTTGTGTCCAACCTCTTCACTGCCGAGTTACACAGGGGAAGTGCAAGAGGCATAGATGCTCTAGAGCCCCCGCAATTGAGGATCGATGCCTCTCTGACGCTACCCGGACGATAATAATCCCCGACGGACGTCACGCCAAGGGACGGTAAGCAGTGTGGGCATACTTAAAATAAGGAGTATGGCTCACACAACTCCACAAGCTTTCACAAACTCTGCAAGGTTGTACGATGAATGAGTGACTACATTTAGTTGCTGGGACGTAACGTCGATCAAGTTTCTCAGGCCATCTCAAGCGGGGAAAGAATACGAGACATCACCATGCGAGAATTGATGTAAAACCGTGACACAAGTAACCAAAAGGTTGAATGGTTCCATGAATGTTGATGTGAAGCGTGCTCGGTTTGCTCTGATTTTGTAGGCATTGGCAGCTTGGGGCATAATTATCGCTCGGTTACAATGGCCGACAGTACACTGAGCCCCTGCTGGCTGAGACAGTGGTCATAAGATTACAGGTCAGCCTCATTACATCGCGATAACTCGGAGCCATACAGCGCGTTATTGGCTTTTGCGTCAGTGTGGTGCTAAGCTTACATAGGTTTATGAAGAAAGACGCACATCAGGCAAAAAGTCCTTTGGCCGACTCCAGCCAGCCTTAGTTGGCACGCGCACGACAGTGAGAGGGCCAACTAAGGCTGGAGACGGCCAAGAGACTTTTTGTTCAGTGGGTGTCTACTTGGGGACCACAGGTATGACCGCGTTATCTCAGATTTTGCGATATTTTGATACGCGTAATCCTGAGGCTGGCCTTTACTAAATTAGTAAATAAAGCCGCGAGGACGAAAACAAAGTGGAGATTGAGAGGTAGGATGTCTGTAAGGTTTTGTTTTGTTTGTTTGGTTGGGCGTTTTTTTCGGTGGTGAACCAGCAGTCTTCATTAATTTGTTACAATTAAATAAAGCTGCGCAAAATTATGTATCAGTAAGACGAATGGTCAGCAACATTTGAGACTGAAAATCACACAGTAAAGTTTACCTGTAGAATTTGTTTGTGAACATTGTCGTTTTAAAACGAGTTTCTCTGTCATCCTAAAATAATAATAATAATAATAATAATAATAATAATAATAATAATAATAATAATAATTTTCAAAAATACACCCTTGACACTGCGCGTGAAATAATCATTACAATCCATTGTTTGATGGTCTGTGATTCTGGATCTGATCACGCAGTCCAGCACACATTTAAAATCTAAAAACCGCGGATGTCTCGTAAAACTCGGTCCAGTAATCAGTTTGCCAAGAAATGCTGAGAACAAAATTCACCCCAGGCCCACACCGGCCGCTGTTGGCCCGCGCACAGCAGTGTAGGACGACTTCGGCCAATTCGGCCCCTTGACCTTTCGCTTGCTGGGAACATACATCGCTGCACATTGCAAATTGAAATTTGATGGGGAAAACGAAACGGAAAAAAACTGCCACACACGGTAAACGAAAACCACTTTCAATCACACCATTAAGGGACACATCAAACAACACATTTCCATCACGTTCTCGAAAATGCGAGATTATGCGACGTAAAGCTGAGGCTCGTAATTTTTGTTGATGAAATGGCAGGCGACAGAGGTGGGATTTGGGGCAGGTGGTGGGAAAGGGTGTGTTTGACATGTTTGTCGTGTTAAAGAAAATAAAACATCAACAGTTAACAGTTTAACAGTTGCTGCTGAGGTGCTTAAACCCATTACCACGTTAAACATTTCGTTTTAAAATGGCCGAAGAAAAAAGAGTTGGATACACGTATATTTTAATAATCGTTTAGATATTCATGTACATACGTCGTGGCCTCAGATTTTGAGTCGTAAAATTCTTCGCTCCAGGTGAGTCTGTTACATGAGTGATCTTAAATTCTGCGCACGCAACTAAGCATGGTGCTCCTGCTCAGTATTTAGGCTCACTCATGCAATTGCCCCCCTAAATCATACCTATATCGAAGAACAAAAGAAATGCGACATTTTTGAAATCATCGGAAACACTGTAGTGTTTCCGATGATTCCAAAAAAGTCGCATTTCTTTTGCTCGTCAGTATACATAGTGTGTATCAGCGAATTTCTTCTGCCAGTTTATTTCCTCTACAAAATGCATAGATTCTCATGAGCATCTGCAAGACGCAGGAGCTCATGAGAGTTTACGCTTGTTGCCAACAGAGAGTGTGCATGATCTCCAGAATCTACGCGTTTTGCCGAAGGCGCCTGACGGGCTCAGTTTATGTTGATGCGCCAGTCTGCCCGAGCGCGCAGTCTAACACCCTCTCTACAACAAGACAGCGCGCGCATGAGCGTGCTGACTCGCATATCAACACGCCTAGCGCCTTTGCATTTTGCCATCATCTCAGGTAACCCCCTGTCTATCGTCAGCGTTTTTGGTAGAGGTGATACCAGCTGTCGTTATCGGTTTTGGTCCAGGTGATTGCTACAGGAATCATCTCGACCAAAAGCGCTGACGACAGCCAAAGGGTCAGATAACAAACAGACTGGGCGATCGTCAAGTCCGTGGTCTTGATGAGGACTGTTAATTGTAATGGCGTACTTTGCGTGGTGGGGGGAGGGGGGGGGGGAGAGCAATCGGTACTCACACAGAATCAGTCAGATCAGAAAATACCTCACTAACCGAAGCTGCCACCAAACTCGCTGTCTCTCTCATCTTATCTCGCATTGACTAATGCAACTCTCTCCTTTCCGGCCTTCCTCACTCCACCTCTCTCTCTCTCTCTCTCTCTCTCTCTCTCTCTCTCTCTCTCTCTCTCTCTCTCTCTCCATCGCGTCCAGAACAATGCTGCCCGCCTCGTCCTGAGAAAGAAAAAATCCGACACATCACTCCCCTGCTCAAACTCCGTCACTGGCTCCCCATCCCCCAACGCATCCAATACAAGATTCTGTCTCTCTGCTACAAATCCCTGAACAACTACGCTCCTACCTATCTCTCCAACTTACTTCACTCCTACACTCCTTCCCGCTCCCTCTGCTCCGCCTCCGACCCTCTCCGCCTCATCCCCTGCACCAAACTCAGCACTTTCGGCCCCCGCTCCTTCTCAGTATACGATCCATCCACCTGGAACACTCTCCCACTCTCTCTCCGTCAGAAACACTCTCTCCTCCTTACAGTCTGCCCTCAAAACTCACCTATTTCAACAGTTCTAGCACCACACCACACTCCCCACCCCAAGCTTAACGTCGTAATGTATTTTCACTATTTGTGGTACGTGAGTCATTGTCTAAAGCGTTCGCATGCGTGTGCGAGTTGTGAGTGCGCTCTTAGAGTTATAATTATTATAAGATAAGCGCATTATAAATACCGTAATTATTATTTTTATTATTATTTAGAATTGTGCATTTAGTAAAGGAAGCGCTTGCAGCTCTCTCTCTCTCTCTCTCTCTCTCTCTCTCTCTCTCTCTCTCTCTCTCTCTCTCTCTCTCTCTCTCTCTCTCTCTCTCTCTCTCTCTCTCTCTCATTCTCTCTCTCTCTCTCTCTCTCTTTATACTACCACAGATACTACTAAAAGCCAGGCACTTTCATCTGCAAGAGGCATAGATTCTCATGATGTTACGTGGTGGAGTTGTAGTCGTAGTATGATAAACACACCAGACGCACGCACGTAAGGTTCCTTTTAAATAAACCTCATTCAGCTGCAATCCGTCACACGTGGCTTAGGATGTAGACAATACTGGAGTAACAGTTCCAACAATATTTAATTCAGCGATGCGATATCCACACTGTGCAATTCCAAATGCACAAATACTGATACAAAGTCTCTTCTGCAATGTCCACACTGCGACACAAAGTTTCTCATACACAGCATCTCTCGCAATAAACTGCGTGTCACTACAACTGACAAAGCAAGACAATGTACGAACGGGCTTTCCCAGCGCCCTCCTTATATATACTACGAAATTCTAGAATCATCTACGGAAATAATACAATGCAACCAATCGGAACGAAATACGCAACTGAAACTCTTAAATAAGAATCTTCTGGAATCACTAAAATAGGCTACAAAAACTCGGCTGTTCACTTTAGCTCTAAATCCTAAAGTATAATGAAGACACGTAAAAGTATGGCAGCCCTATCACCACGTTCTATGATAGCTCTAGAAAGTACGAGAACATTCCCAAAACAAAATAAAGGCTGCTCAATTCACGCGCACTGAAAAACAAAATGTAGCGAACTGTTACGAACTGTTGCCAACTACTAGACGTCACACATACGAGGTTACTAGACAGTTCTACCCTTCTAGAACGTTCTGGACTAAACTTAACAAAACGAAATCGGCTCTACTCACGAACAAAAGAAAATCTTACTAAAAAGGCACGTGAAACGTAACCATGATAGCTCCAAAAAAATATCGTATCGTTTCCTACGATAAACACATGCACGCTCTCACAGGATAACACAACCACAAACGTAACATTACCCCCCCCCCCCCCCTCTTTAGAATGAAATTTCACAAAAAAATTTCTTCTCAAATCTCAAAAATACGGTTGTGGCTGTGTTAAACTACTCAGTACCCTAAACAAAAAAAAATAATTTCACATCAAAATCAAATCAAAATAATTGTCTCACAGTCTTGTAAACCGTCCTGAGCATCAAAATGTTTCATCAAAATGTTCTGTTCATTCAAACTGCTCTGCTCAGGTAATCCGCTCCAAAGTTCTGCGAATCCTCGATTAAACTAAAATCAATGTCAAAGTTTGTTTCAGGAACATTACCAAATCATAAGCTACATTTCACAAGTCTAAAGTCATGGTCCTGGGTCAAACACTGTCAGCTTAGGAAAAGTGTCACAGTTCATACACACCAAATTGGATCTCTCTTGTTTCTTCGCGATAACAACTGGCGTTCTGGAATCCTTGTCGAATCTCACGTCCGGCGTCGATCGAACATTCTTTCTCGGTCCTTTACTCGTGTTGCAAAGCCGACGACACGGCTCGATCGATGTCAGGTTAACCTTGTGCTGGATGGTATCTGTTGTCCCTGGGTTAGGTATAAACCGATGCTCGAACTCCGTAGATTGGACTCTCAGCGTCTGTTTCTTCTTCTCCTTCTCTTCCTGCAGCTCCGACATCTCCTGTCTCAGAGGATCTCCATCTCGCTCGCGACTCTCAATCACCTGGCTTTTCGGCGGCCCCATCCGATCATTGTGGCGGCGCTCGGCATCGTATCGCCGACTGTCCAACTCATGCGCCTGTTTTTGCCGCAGATGGTCGATGGCTGCTCGCTGTTCCGCCTCTCGCTCATCTCGTTTGTTGTCCACAGTCGCGTCCACCTGATTTTGCAGTTGCTTCTCTTCCTCTAACGTGTCTCGAATCATCGTTACTGCATGTATGTTATCAGTCACTTTTAGAGGAATGGTTGGTAGCTCTTCTCTTCCTGACCTCTTGTAGTAACTGCACAGGTTCCAGGTCTCCACTCTGGATCTGGATCGTCTGGGTTTCTGGCGCTGTTAACATTTCCGATGATAAGATCGTAGACAGGGGTCTTCACGCATAGCACCTTCACCTCTCCTCTCAGATACGGAGTGTCGACTCTGACATTGGCAAGGGGGATAATTCTTACAGTTCCGTCGGCCAAAATGAGGGTGGTCCACTCCTTTAACTTCTGGTCTTCAGTTACTAGGTCCTCTCTCACGATGATGCAGCTACAACCAGTGTCTCTCAACACTCTCACTGATGCTTTGCCGACAAATCCTGACACCACCGGCATATTTGGCACTTCATTCTCAGGCAGCGCGATGTTTGAGACTGGTAAGAATGTATCACCATCTCCTACTGGGATGCGTCCATTCTTTCTGAAAGATTCGATCAGCTCTGGTGTCACTCGCGTTTCTCTAGACACAAAGTCACTGGATGATGTCAAATCATTGGCTAATACAGCAGCGGCTTTGTGTTGAGACGAAGTATTACTTCTGCCTGCTATTCCGTGATCTTGGTTGGATCTTCTGATGTTGTCGCTTCGGGGTACATCTTTAGAAGGACACCGTATCGCTTTGTGACCTTTCTTTCCACAGAGAAAACATGTCAGGTTCTCCATCGGCTTGTATTTCGGGGTGTCTCTGACATTGTGAATTTCCTCTGCGGCTTACTGGACCCGAACTTCATGTTGTGGGCGTCAAGGTATCTTTGAGCGAAGTCGGCCAGGGCCTTTAGTGACTGGTCTTTTTGCTCTCTGAGGTGGGCGGCCAGGTCCTTAGAACATGCGCTGAGGACTTGTTCTTTGATGATGAGGTCACACAAGTCCTGATACTCTCTGTTTAAACCAGCTAGCTCTATCCATTTCTCCAGGTAGCTTCTGATTCTTTCAATGAATAGGCCGGGTGTTACTCCTTCTTCAGGTTTGCAGTTCCGAAATCGTCGCCTGTAACCCTCTTCAGTGAAGTCGTACTGTCTCAACAGGGCGGTTTTCAACTGCGTATAATCTTTGGCTTCCTCTCTTGGTAAGCGAGTGTAAAACTCAAGCGCTTTGCCAGTTAGAAGTGCGCTCAGTTTAATAGCCCAAGTCTCTTGTTTCCAATTGTTGCTATTTGCGAAGCGCTCGAATCGCTCCAGATAAGCGTCCATCTTATCTGAATTTTCAATGAAAGGTGGAAGTTTTGGCGCACGGGCTGTTTGTTCTCTGCTGGCTAATACTGTTGCTTCAGAAACCCTCTGGCTCTGTGCCTCAATCTCCATCTGCTTTAGATGAATTTCGTGTTGACGCTGCCTCTCCGCCTCTTCTCGCTCCTCTTCTCGTTGTTTCTCTGCCTCTCTTCGCTGTTTCTCTGCTTCGTCTGCTTGGATTTCGAGTCTCCTGATTTCACGTTCTTTGGCTCTTTCTTCTCTTTCCAATCTCTTCTCTTCTTCAAGTCTCTTTTCTCTTTCTCTCTCCAGTCTTTCTTTTTCTTCTCTCTCTCGTTTCTTTTCTTCTCTCTCCAATCTCTCCTTCTCTATCTCCTTTACAAACTCGAGGAGTTGAGCTCCTTCGAGTGCACATTCCTTTCCAATTTTCAGGAATGTCTCCATTTCCGATGTCGCCATCTCTGCCTTTCACTGCTGGCTGTTTTCGCCTGCTACCCTTTCCACTGAATCAACTGAAGAGGTCCCGTCGGAGGTGCCAAAATGTTACGTGGTGGAGTTGTAGTCGTAGTATGATAAACACACCAGACGCACGCAAGTAAGGTTCTTTTTAAATAAACCTCATTCAGCTGCAATCCGTCACACGTGGCTTAAGGATGTAGACAATACTGGAGTAACAGTTCCAACAATATTTAATTCAGCGATGCGATATCCACACTGTGCAATTCCAAATGCACAAATACTGATACAAAGTCTCTTCTGCAATGTCCACACTGCGACACAAAGTTTTTCATACACAGCATCTCTCGCAATAAACTGCGTGTCACTACAACTGACAAAGCAAGACAATGTACGAACGGGCTTTCCCAGCGCCCTCCCGATATGTGACCCTCTCTCACAAAATCAGTCTTAACTCGCATTTTGGATGTTTTGACGTTTTGGATGTTTCTGAACACTACAATGTTTGCTGATTACTGTGATATATGACTGTATGCTGTAGTGCAAAAATTGTAGAAGTTCAGTGTTTAAAATTGGTAAAGCCTCCGGCGGCCATTTTGAGAAAACAGCCTGGGAAGTTTCTGTGTGCAGCATAATTGGGGCCAAGGGCAGACTTTTAAAATCATTTTAAACCTATTTAATGTCATATTTCATGATAAAGATTTTAACCATACGATATTTTGGTGCATGTAGAATACATTTCTGCAAAAAAGTTAAAATGACCCAAATTGACCCCCACCACATAATATTGCGTGTAGTGCTGATCGGATCCCTGCGAGTTAAGACTGGTTTCGTGAGAGAGGGTCACATATATACTACGAAATTCTAGAATCATCTACGGAAATAATACAATGCAACCAATCGGAACGAAATACGCAACTGAAACTCATAAATAAGAATCTTCTGGAATCACTAAAATAGGCTACAAAAACTCGGCTGTTCACTTCAGCTCTAAATCCTAAAGCCAATGAAGACACATAAAAGTATGGTAGCCCTATCACCACGTTCTATGATAGCTCTAGAAAGAACGAGAACATTCCCAAAACAAAAATAAAGGCTGCTCAATTCACGCGCACTGAAAAACAAAATGTAGCGAACTGTTACGAACTGTTGCCAACTACTAGACGTCACACATACGAGGTTACTAGACAGTGCGACCCTTCTAGAACGCTCTGGACTAAACTTAACAAAACGAAATCGGCTCTACTCACGAACAAAAGAAAATCTTACTAAAAAGGCACGTGAAACGTAACCATGATAGCTCCAAAAAAATATCGTATCGTTTCCTACGATAAACACATGCACGCTCTCACAGGATAACACAACCACAAACGTAACACATGAGTCCCTGCAGCTGCAGGGACTCAGTCATGAGAATCTATCCCTCTTGCTGGTGGACCTGCCGTATTCAATTTTTTTGTTAAAGAAAGAGTAGAGACCTTAAGCGCGAACTAGACCATGAGGAAAATCATGCCACACGTGAGACGTGGATTCGCATAGGGCACTGCAAATTCTGGTGCTCATGCATACCTAGGTCACTTTATGAAACAGGAGTCGAGCAAATTGCCGTTTTCGGATGGAGGAAATCGCCAAGACGTAAGTTGAGACTGGAACCGTGTTAACTCTGTCTGTTAGAGGCATAGATTTTCATGAGCTTAAGCAACAGGGACACATAAACATGTAAGCCTCTTTTCAGCACTATGTTCATCAAACGGACGAACTGAGACGTCCGGGGTTTAAATACCCGGGGCCAGTTGCAAGAGTGAGCTTAAATCGTGCGTTCCTCACTTACACTTTGGATGCCGGTTGCGGTTTTTAAAAACTGCCACCGACACCCAAAGAGCTATGCAAGGTGCTTCTCACAGTGGCACCTTGATTAGTGGCGTGCCCATGATCTAAGCCCACTCATGCAACTGGCCCACGACGTGAACCCCATAGTTAAAAGCGGCCGTCTGGGAGACATAGGTGCCACTCATCTAAGAACTAAAGAGGTCTGTACTTAATGGGTTGTTAATTATTCAGAAACAAACACAACTGCTGTCAGTACTTGTGTCCTGTTTCAGGTGGTTTAGCGGTTCCACATGTTTGTTTTCGGGCATTGATGTTCTATCTCGTCCTGCCATTTGCATAAATGTACCAGTTCAGTTTATACTGTCAGTGGGATAAAGGTTCTAACAAAGATGCTTTGTGTAGGTTATCCTTAATGTTGCTATGCACAGATTTTACATACTTAAAATATATGATTGTCAAAAGAAACAAATGATGAATTTGTTGCAAATGTATCAGAAGAGCACAACAGCTTGTCTAATGACACACTTAACGTTTGAACTTAAACATGCATTTTAAAGTTGCCCATTTGAAATAGCCTTTGCTGTTCATTGTATGAAACAGCCAGTTTACTGATGCAATTTTTCTTTCACACATTTTCTGCAGTACCAAAAAGGTATTCATTTACTTTCACTGAGGAGGTGTGGCGTTGAGACACACAACTGTTTACACAATTGACTAAATGAGCAGATATTTCAATGTACAGTTTCAGACCTGTCCGAACCAAAGCGACCGGAACCGCTTCAGCTGTGTGAAAAGCGATATAAGCTGAGGGCTGTACCCCATGCGCAAAAGGCCATCGGGCCGACGTCGGTCGCCGTTGGCCAGCGCACGTTCGTGCCCGACGTCGGCCCGATGGCCATTGCGCGTTGGATATGGACTTCATTTTGCTGTTGACACGTCAAAGACTCTCGAGCGCTGTCGCCTTTCACCAGTTGTCACATCCACGATGTACGGCGAGTCTGAGATGTCGCCAGGGGGATACAATTGTCAGTGTCGTTTGGGAGAGACGGATAGACCGTGATATTTCACAGGTAGTGCGTAATTATCATGGTGCCTCTAGGCGCCAAGCTGATCAGGCACTACCCTTAAAATATCAGGGTCGATCCATTTCGCATAGGTTGTTCGTAATTAATAGCAGATGTCTCTGATAGATGAACCATATATGACCTTTGAAGTTAACACACTTGTGCATGCAGTCATCCGTATTTAAACATCACAGATGGCTGCATGTACAGACGAGTGAGAGGAGGTGGGGTGCCAGGGGATGCAGGTGGAGGATTTGGGGGGGGGGTGTGGGGGTGTGGGGGGTGTGGTGGGTGTGTGTGTGTTAAGATTGAAAACAACAACACCGTTATTTCTTCAGTCATGCCTGGGATATTAACGATTTTGTTTTGTTTTGTTTTTGGTAAAAGACCTAACACATTAGAAAATTCTGAACAGTTTGAATTAGATGATTATTATTTACCCTGTAGTTTGAGATAGATCAGCCACAATCCATTAGGACCCTTCGGCATATTCTAACGTCAACAATTTCATGACACAATTAACACTACATTTTCAATACGAATCTTCCATTTTACGAACATTGCCTATATTTAACGCTAACCCACCGCAGGCGGTGTGTCTGGATTTCCTATCCTGACGTAGCCCCGTTGTGCGAAAACGCAGTGCTTGTAGTTTGATGTGTCATTGGAGATTTATTAAGATGATTACGGCACGACTAAAAATGCATACTTTTATGAAAACATATTTGTGTAGTGGTCAACATGACTTGCACACAGAAACACTAAAAAATATAACTGCCAAGCGTGAAAAATGCAAAGAGTTGCCAACGAAAAAAGAAACACGCTTAGAAAGGACAAGTACAACACAGTCGTGTTGTACTTGTCCTTTCTAAGCGTGTTTCTTTCTTTGTTGGGATTTTTTTTTTGGGCGCACAAACACGCCAAAAGCATGGTGTAATGTACTGTATGTGCACTCACGTTTTGGTACACGCTCAAGCATGGTATAATGTACTGTATGTGCACTCACGTTTTGGTGCTCACACAGGACTCACTTTTGAGTGCTCCAGTGCTCCGAAAAGGTTAATAGTCTCTCTCGCATGATGAAATGGTCCTCAGGGCTGTTGGAAGGTTAAACGTAAGTCTTAAAAGGTTTACTCCGCTAATACGTGGTAAATACATTTTTTTTTTATCTGACATGCGTTATTGTGTCCAGCTAATGATCTTTTACAAAATAAAGGAAAAAAAACAGTTAAATGACAATAATCACTTTGCAGAACACGGAAAAAAAATGTTGATGTTAAAATGGCTATTGATTATCACACAGGTAAATTTCATAACTTCTGAGGCTGTCTATTAACGATCACGTTACGTTTGCACTGAGTAGATGGACAGATTATATTATATTTGTTTAAAGGTTAGTTCCGGATTAGCTCAGCAACTTTGAAATCTGGACTCATTGCTTGAAGTATATCAAGGACAATCCGCTCACTTCTGACGATTTGGAAACCGACGATTAATTTTGGAGACCGGCGATTTGGAGACGACGATTTGGATACTGACAATTTGAAGAACCAACAAGTTGGAGACCGATCATTTAGAGGCCGACGATTTCGGAACGATTTGGAGACCGACGATTTGGAGACCTTTTTTTTTTTTTTTTTTTTTTTTGGAGACCAATTAATTAAGTCTATTACTGACCACAGACCAGAGACCTTTAAACACATAATAATATGTCTTTTATTCTGCTTGAGGTTTTCGAAGTTTTAAGTCTATCAAACTATAATGATTATGAATCTGCTTTGAATCAGCACTATTTTCAGTGTTAGTTGGCCGATGAAGGCGTTTTTCAAAATCGTTACTTCTCTTACGCCTTAACGTTTCAACTTAATTAAATGTCGGTTTGATAAAAATTGATTAAGATTTTTTTAAAAAAAATCTTCCAATGTTCATAAAAATGCCGTTTTCAGACTAATAGCAGTCGGTCTGATGACAAAACGTTTAAGATTTTAAAAATGTATTTCAAAACTTTTATTTCTATTCTTCCAAAGTTACACGTTAATCAGGAGATCAAATATCAGTATTCTGCTGTTAACATGTGCAAGGATATTTTTTTGTCCTATAGGTGCAGATAAAAAAAAGTACGGTTGTGTAACTAGAAAAGTTTTTAACACAGAAAATGTAATCAGCACCCAAGTGCAAAAGGCCTAGATCCTCATGAGCCCCCGCAGTCACGGGGGCTCATAAGAATCTAAGCCTCTTGCTGGATCCATTTGTTTCTTGCATTCCTTACGAAGACGGGCTATTTTAGCCTTCATTGTTCGATGGTTTTTAGATTTCAGTGATTTCTATTGTCAGAAATAACTTTTGTAGTAGGTTACACAAAAAGTGTTCTCCATCATTTCAGATTTTTTTCCCGTGTTTGAACGTGCAGGTGCAAAGAGCATTTTACAATAATTGGATCTTTTAAAAATGGTCCACTGATCACTTTTTGTCAACATTTGACATCGTTTCCATTGTCCAGTCAAGAACTTGAACCCTGCGAGACTCCCCCTGCGTAGAGAGTTACTTTAGTGGGGTTGAGCTACATAGAAGCAAGAGGCATGAATTCTTATGAGTCCCTGCGGATGCAGGGGCTCATGAGAATCTATGCCTCTTGCAGATGGAAGTGTCTAAGCTTATTGACTGCATTGTTTTTAATGCACAGCCGTTATAAACAAAAGCAGGAAATGAATACAACTGCCAGGTGAAGGGACAAGACTAAGTCCGTTTTTGTCGAAAGCGAGATTTTCATCACATCACAATGAAAATCTAGGTTTTCACTAATGTGGACTTACTGTGTTTTGCCTTCACAGATTATTAGTGGGCAGAAGGTTTCAGGCCATTACGTGGGTGTCATTTTGCGTGTATGTGTGTGTGTGTGTGTGTGTGTGTGTGTGTGTGTGCGCGCGCGCGCGCGCGTGTGCACGTGTGCGTGTGTTTATATGTGCGTACGTCCGTGGGTGCGAGCGTCTGTTTGCAAGTTTTGCGGGTTTTGTTTTTTAGTTCGTAAAGTGGGGCAGAATGACACCCGGGTACGCCTGTATTATTGTCTTTATGATATTGCTCTTTCCGAATATCTTTCAAAACGCAGATTTCAGAAACACAGTCTGCGTCCACTGGCAGTGATGGGGTTAACTTAGATAACGTTTTGCGGACCTCACTCCACTGAAAATGAGCCGAAAACCAGACGCAACAAATACAGGACGTTGAAATGATAGCAATTAAGGCGCCAAAGAAGGTTACAATAACCCCCGTAATTGCAGTACCGCCAAGGACCGCGTGACCACCAGAACACGCAAATCTGAGCGAACCTTTTGGACCATGGTTAGTCAGATGAGACGGACTGGCCCAGCAGCTGTCTAAACACCTAAAACACTCTAAACTATGGCCCATCCACTTATCTCCGATGGGAAATTTGAAGCTACAAACCACCCTTCTGGCTGAATCAGGGCCATTCACTTGAACGTTCTGCCCACACTAAAACCACGAGGACTCCCTCCGTCTGACTTGATAGACGGCGATCTGACAGCAAGAGGCATAGATTCTCATGAGCCCCTGCAGCCGCAGGGGCTCATGAGAATCCATGCCTCTTGCAGATGGATGACAAGATGGCCGGTTTAAGGGGCCAAAGTTGGCAGAAAAAGACATCGTGATTACTTGAGTGTCAGAACGTTTCCAAGAGAAGTGTTTCTGTCTAGTCGAAAATGTGTACTTGAAGAACTATGGGTGTCTCAATTTTTCTGGGTTGTGACAAATGGTTCAAGCTTGTTTTCCAAATTGTACAGTCCACAGTGAACAAAATTAATACAGACTGATTAGTGCACAAAGGCAAGACAAGTGCGAACGGTGCGTACAAATATGTCACTGCGTACGTTTAAAATGGAAAATTAAAATAATAAAATAATAATAATAATAATAATAATAATAATAATAATAATAATAATAATAATAATAATAATAATAATAATAATTTTAAAAAAAAGAACGGAACGAAATTGACATCAAAACGGAACGCACCCGAACCGAACCGAACCAGACCGTACCAAACCGAACCGAACCAAAACGAACCGAACTCAAATGAACTCAACTGAACTGAAGAAAACTTTTGTGTTTAGGCAATTTGACAGAAATTATATGCATTGTATTGAGCCTAAGAAAACAAAGGTGGGTTTCTTTGAGTCTTCAAAAATGTAGATCGGGTATTCTCACGACGATGCAACCTGACTGTTCGTCCAGCGCTGAGTGATCTTCCTCGGCATGTGTGCTGTTGGAATTTGAATTAAATAATAGTCGTGATCGAGGTTCTCAGAATGTAGCTTATTATATCCAGAGGATGAAATGATCAATTTTTTAGTTATCTTTTGATGTCTACATGACCGTTCTAGAGTCAGATCGACCATGATAGTTAAAGGGTGGTGTCAGAATAGCTTGGCGCCTACAGGCGCCAAGCTATTCTGACACCACCCTTTAACTATCATGGTCGAACCACATCCTGTCATAACATGTCTTTATGGGCCAGAAGGGTTATGGGAAATTGTCGTCACGAAACCATCTCGAATTACAGAACTATTTTTGCAAGCGCTCATTGATCGCTCAAAACCCTCAACCTACATTTTCGGTTAATCCCCCTTCATCCATAGAGAGCACAGCATATGGCCACCCTTTTTAACTCCAAAATTGTAAAGAAAAAAAATTTTAAAAACGGAAAAGACACAGCGGACTCTAACAGTGTTGTGCTCATGGTCTTCACATCAGCAGGCGATAACGACAGCAAAAGTTTCACAGCCAACGCCTTTCTGCAAATAGGCACAGATCGTCATGAGGCTCTTGCAGCCTCAAAGGCTAATGATAATCTTTGCCTCTTTGTTGTTCGATATCGACTCCGTCTTTTTTTCAGACCAAGGACCGATATCACCGAAACTTGAATGTTCGACTGTCGTAAAGTTTAAGCGATAAAATGATGTTCTTTTATTTTTCATTGTTGCTTCTTATCTGCTTGCAAAACCTTTCTGAGGACATACAGGCCACGTTGCATACCAGTGATGTTCTTTACTTCTTCACTGTCAGTTGTCGCAGACTGTGTTTCTGCAATATTTGTTAATTCAACGCCAGAAAGGTGAATTCAAAGTGGTGTCAACAAAAGACATAGATCCTCATGAGCCCCCGCGACTGCGGGGGCTCATGAGGATCTATGTCTCTTGCATTTGGATCACTGCGTTTACGTCATGCATTTTTAAGACTTCATAGTCGATCGTTATGGTTTGGAAGTTTCAATAGCTCTTGTAAATTTGTGTTTGAAAGAAAGTCGACTTTGAAAGGCTATTTATCAACCTTACTATACATCTGACTTTAAGCTCTCTACAGTTTTGCTTTAAAAAAAAACAACAACAAAAACAAACAAACAAACAAACAAACAAACAAAACAACAACAATTACTCATACTGTAAAGAACGGTGTTCTTTTTCATTTCATTTTCAACCGATGTTTGCATATATTGCACGCCCTCTGAGTGTTGGACGCCTTGTACTCCCCAGACTGACCCACTCGGGGAGTACACCACAAGTACACTTCTATTCAAATGAGATGCGACACCCGGATAGACCTTTTCAGGGAGTACACCACAAGTACGCTTCTATTCAAATGAGATGCTTTGCATCTCATTTGAATAGAAGCGTACTTGCGGCGTACTCCCCGAGTGGGTCTATTTCTTGGGAGCATATTATAATAATAATAATAATAATAATAATAATAATAATAATAATAATAATACCGGCTATTATATAGGCGCTTTACCCAATTCTGCAAATCGGCTCAAAGCCCCGCGAACTGAACCCACCACGCACGCTCACGTGACACACATGCATTCACTACGAAGACATATCCGCATATAATAAGGGTTCATATTATAGACTTCAAGCCTTTCAAAGTCCACTTTCTTTCAAACACAAATTTACAAGAGCTATGATCTACCTAAGCATTCGTTGTGAAGAAAACAGTCACAAAGTTGTTTTTAGACTCTTTTTTTTTTATCATTATGGTGTCCTTTCCGACTATTCTAGACCATCGTATTTTGTTTTCTTCTGTAGGTTGATGCTATGTCCATCTCGGTCAATCCTCTTGTACAAGTCCAAAGTCCTCTTGGCCGGAGTGTGACAATTTCGTTCCCATCACAGTACGGCATGAATAATGACAGGAAGACCCACGCATCATATTTTGGCAGCCCGTCCCCCAGTCACCTGATCCCTCAACAAACGGGCAGATAACTCGTCTCGTATCGACCAATCATCTCCCTTTATTCCTCGGCACACCATTTCCTCTATGGCCGACGTGCCGCCAAAACGCCATAGGAAATATAGCGGGGATACAAAATACCAGAGGCAAACCTCTTCCATCTGCACGAGGCACAGATCTTCATGAGCCCCTGCACCGCAGGGGCTCATGAAGAGCTGTGCCTCATGTTGGGTGCAGTTACATCTGTATCCCTAAAGCAGGAAAGGTTTCAAATGGTGAGGAAAGTCACAGACGGGACAGTCTGCCACGCCGTTGCTTTATTGTTTCGGAAAATGTTTTATCCGTGACTAATGGTAAAACACTGGCATTAGCGAGATTCCGCACTCATCTCTTCTTGGCCTGATAGGACCCGTTGACTGCGCAGTCTAGGAAGAGCCTTGCAGCGCCACGACTTTGTGAAAACACACAAGTCATCTGGTTCCTCAGTCGTCATGAGATGTTGATTATTTTCCTGGAATATGCACAACAAAATATTTGGGTTTGTAAAGTGAAAAAGAAAGGGAGTATGATGTCAGTGTGGCTTCAAATAGGTACATTACAAATTCCAGTCAAA
Organism: Semisulcospira habei; assembly: GCA_036245525.1. NCBI lineage: Eukaryota > Metazoa > Mollusca > Gastropoda > Semisulcospiridae > Semisulcospira > Semisulcospira habei. The sequence continues at coordinate 132,071,349 of BTPG01000008.1, forward strand.
ACTGGATTGATACAAAAGTGCAAATCCAAGGTTTGTCTATTGTGTCCGTATTGGGTAACTTTTCTCCGACAACCCCACTGAACTGGTCAGTTGGCGACGCAAGTTTGTCACCATGCTATTTTTGGTATATCTATATCTGCAAGTGAAATAAATACCCTGTACTCTTATATCTTTGTGACAGTAGAGCAGAGTGCAGAGTACACTAGGCGTAGTATTGCTTGTCAGCCTACTACGTCACCACAATGAGATCAGTAATTCCCTTTTTGACGTAAGATCTAAGTGAACTATTACGATAACCTAAATTGTCTATGTCAACAATGGTCAGCACTAATGAGCCATTTCTCGATCCCGTCACTTGTAGCTCTCCTAAAATACAAATCAGCTGATCTCCGCCAGCAAGATGCAAAGATACTCATGAGCCCCTGCAGCAGCTGCACGAGGATCTGTGCGTCTTGGACGCGCGACGTGCTAACAGTATCTTATTAAAGACAAGACAATAGACTGATTAGTTTCGCGCCAGAACTGGCCACATACATCTCCCGTTGAAGAGTGTCATAAAATCAGGTTGAAGCTTAGTGTTCCCAGGGAGTGGGTGTCGGTTCGAATGAGGGGCTGATGGTAGCTACAATTAATCCCTTCGCTGCTGAGGAAAAGTGAACGCGATCCAACTGCAAGAGGCATAGATCCGAGGCTCATGAGGATCTATGTTTCTTCCTGAGATTACTTTGTGTCCAAGTTCTTTGGACAAGTCGCGGCTTTTGGTCGTTCAATGAACGCAAAGTTCTTAACTCATTCTACCCCAGACACACCACAGGAAGACAAGGATCGACCATGATAGTTCAAGGGTGATGCCAGAATAGCTTGGCGCCTATAGGCGCCAAGCTATTCTGGCATCACCCTTGAACTATCATGGTTGATTATGTCCTGCACTGCAATGCAGTCTTCAGAGGACAACGGCACAATTTAAGGATTTCGGTGTTGGGGTGGAATGAGTTAAACAAAATGTTCGTTCATCGGCAGGGAAGGGGTTAAAGTACGCGTATGTTAACTGAACATTGCACTTTCAATCAATAGTCCTTTCACTGCCAAGTGGATGAGGACTATGATTCTGAAACCATCGTAAATTCAACATGGGAAAACCCCCAGCCGTCAAAGGAACACGCATGCAAGATGATTTCAGCAAGAGGCATGTGTCCCCTCATGAGACTGGCTGATGATGATCTGTGCCTCTTGCAGTTGGGTACTGTTCCGATTTCTCGGCAGTGAAGAGGTTATTCCACAAACCTATCTCAGTGCGCATGTACGGGGTAATAAAATACTAAAGGCCTTCTGGCTAACCTCAACTGTGCTGTACACGATCACGTCAGTAGCATTCACTTTAACCCATCTTACCCCAGACACACCACAGCCAAATATGGATCGACCATGATAGTTCAAGGGTAATGCCAGAATAGCTTGGCACCTATGGGCGCCAAGCTATTCTGGCATCACCCTTGAATTATCATGATCGTTCTGTGTCCTGCGCTGCAATGCAGTCTTCAGAGGACAACGGCCAAATTTGGGGATTTCGTTGATGGGGTAGAACGACTGCACGCTGACCGATATTCGCATAAAGAATTCAGAAGTGAATGGGACAAACGAAAGCATAAAGAACGGTTCAAGATGGAAATGTCACAAATGGGAAAAGGACTCTGTATAGGCTGTTCGACTGAGTTAATTTGTGTCCAGCGCCTAAAGGCCCCAACTGACTCACTAGCACCCACATCTTGTCGACGTGGGACGTGTTTTTTTTTTTTGGGGGGGGGGCTTGGAGTTTCTAATGCGCTCAATATACATGGACATTGGATTGGATTGGATTCGTCATCCCACTGACAACTACTGACGATACTGTTTAGCGGAAAAGACGCGTAGTTACACGCCTTTTCCGCCGAGCGGTATCGTCAATAGCAGTCAAGGGGCTGAAATTTATACAGCTCCCCTCCAGTTCGCTCGCTCCCCCCCCCCACCACCACCCAACCCACCTCACCCCACCCTCCACTTCCTTCTCCCTTTGACACATGGCTGGTTACCGGGAGATTTGTCTACATCAAGCCGGTAATCTTGCTGTTTAATGCGGCCATTTTAGCACCCAAAGCGGAAGGACATCGGCCATTTCCTCAGTGCCTGTCGCGGCTTTTCATTTTCTGTCTGTGATTTACCGCTCATCTGTCAGAACTGTCTGGTTTCTCTTTAATATTGTCTGGTAGAAAGGTGTACGCCGACTTCTTTGTCTTTCCTGTGATCTTGTAATAATAATAATAATAATAATAATAATAATAATAATAATAATAATAATAATAATAATAATAATAATAATAATAATAAAATAATGAGCATTTGTATAACTAGAGCTCTAGGCGCTTCACAGGAAACCGTAATTATTCAAAATATTAATTACACACAATCCTTGCAATACTTGTATAAAAAACAAAATCCTTATAAAGAAAGTGACTGCCAAGCGCGGAAAAAGCGAAGAATTTCCCCAAAAGAAGAAACATGCTTAGATAGGGCGAGTACAACGCAATAAAAAAAAACATCTTAGAAAGGACAGGTGCAACACAATTGTGTTGTGCCTGTTCTTTCTAAGTGTATGTCACTATTTGTTGGAAATTTCCGATTTGCGTTTTTTTTTTTAATTTGGAGTTCGTTCTTTGACAAGTACATACCAGATGTGGGAACTAGGAGATGGATCAGAATGGCAGTTCAAGAGTAGTGATAGACTAGTTGGGAAAAGGAAATTTCAGATAGGTCGGATGGAGCAGCTGCTTCTGTTGTGACCCCTTCCCCGGGTAAGACAGGCGAATTTTTAAATCAAGGGGCAATAACTTAAGGGATGTAGATGATCGTCTTGTTTTATACCTGCGTATTTTTCTGTGGGCTGGCGATTGGGTGCCTGATAGACGGGGGCAGCGGATCTAACTGTTTGTCTGTCCAGCGCTGAGTAATTCCCTTTGGTATGTGTACGATTCTACCAGCGTTAGCCTCACATATCTGGTTTGTGAGTAAGGGGCAATAAAGTTGCACAAGAAAAAAAATCTAAATGCATACATGTGCAATACTCAGCTTGCACTGCCTTTGAACAATCATACTAGATCTATCTCCCGCTGTTGGGCATTAGGCATAAATAATTTAACATATTCGAATCATTTTTTCCACTTAATCAGCATGTTCATACGTAAAACTAGTCTGACTCTACACTTAGAACTGCAAGGGTTGATCCCAACATCACGGTTGTCCTTTACCAGTCAAGCGGTTGGTCTTTGTGTCCAATTGTGTGCTGGTCTGTGATTTTGGACCTTACGGTTGGAAGCCGTAAGGATCAAAATCACAGACCAGCACTCATGTATTCGCGCGCCTATTGCACTGTAGCTGTGACTAGTCACAGACGTTATTTGAAAGGTTCACTCGTACCCGTAAAACCTTGACAGACTTGAATGGGTGTGGCGATCGTGCTTGTTATTGTCTATCTTCTGCGGAAACAATGCCAATTAGGTCATCATCCTTTTGACAGTCTGCGTGAGGTTTAATTGCTGTCTGTAGTTTGAATCCTATATAATGGATGTCCTTTGCAGTTACACACGCTTTAGAGGTTGTTGTACTCCTTCTCCGTCTACGGTCCATCCACCTGGAACACTCTCCCACTCTCTCTTCGTCAGAAACACTCTCTCTCCTCCTTCCAGTCCGCCCTCAAAACTCACCTCTTTCAACAGTTTTAGCACTATATCACCACACTCCCCACCGCAAGCTGACCGTCGTAATGTATTTCACTTTTTGTGGTACGTGAGTCATTGTCTAAAGCGTGCGCATGCGTGTGCGAGTTGTGAGTGCGCGCTTAGAGTTATAATTATTATAAGATAAGCGCATGACAAATATCGTAATTATTTTTATTTTATTATTATTATTGAGTTTCAATGACGTGCATCAAAAGCATACCTTTTAACTTCAGCTTTGAACTTTTTAGTTATGTATTTTGTAAGGTAACAACAACATAATGGACGATAAAACAATGTCAGTTTTAGTCTTTGCATGTGCAATATGGAATGCATTAATTGGTATTGCCCGTTTTGTCTGATTAGACATAATCGACATACGGGACTGAACAACATAATCGTTTAAGCGAATCTTTGTAATCATAGATAATACAAGTACACTTAATCAAAATACATTTATGAGACAATCATATGATATCTCACAACGTACTATGATTATCTTGATTTACAGTAACAACAACAAGAACCACAACAATTACAGCACTTTACCACCGGGATATAAGAAACATCTTTAACTCCATCACTGCCGGTGATCAGGAGTGGCGCATCTAAACCACTACACACTGACCGACGATTGCGTGAAAAACACAGATGTAAATGTGACCACACATAGGCATAAAGAACACAGGACTAACAAGAGACATAAAACCTCATGAGCCCCCGCGACTGCGGGGGCTCATGAGGTTTTATGTCTCTTGCACATGGGTAGCGTTTGCCTCGATCCGACAGTTATTGGGTTAAGGGAGGTCAAGTGAGCCGGGGAAAACCAAGTACCAGTTTGTTAAAGTGGAATTGTTTTGTTCTGCTTGAAACGATTTTTGGGGTACATCGTGCTGGTGTCTGGATCGCCTGGTTTGGCTGGCCTGTTGTGGTTTGGAAAGCTTCATTGTATTATTCAGAAACCGCTGTTTCAGGTAATAACCAGATTTGCTGGTAAACAAAAGTGGACTCATGACACCACTAGAGAGTTTTCGAGTCACCGTACTGGCTTTGAACATTGAATTAGTGATCGTTGCCACAACTGATTGTTGATATTCACTATTTATTATATTATATTAAGCCAACATTTTGCTTGATATAGTGCCGATAACAGGCAGATGTCAATACGAGACCCGAATCAAAATGTCCGAGTCGTAAGACGATGACATTTTTATTCGAGTCAAGTAATCACATCTGTCTGTTTATCGGCACTATATCAAACAAAACTGTTGCTCAACAGAATTCATGTACCCAGTCGAAAATAAAACTATGCCTCGCGTCATTCATTTTGCGGCTGATCGCGATGTTCAGACAAAACACGTGAATGGCAGACGACTGCATATCGCTGTCGACTCAGCGCGTAGATTTCGTAGGACTATGAAGACATCAGTACATTGTATAACCGTGCGTGTTACTGAGTAAATTCTACTTGTAGCTAGATCACGCATAATTGCGGAAAATGCCAGCAGGTTTGTTTAATTATTTTTTTTCTCAGGTTGTCGATATCGCCAGCTGACATCTCGTCAATTTCACATGTCAGGAAAGCGACTCGCACATTTCCTGGCGTCTTTTCTCCGTTTGTGTGTATGTATATGATTTAATTTCGAGCGTTCATACGCACGAAGAAGTATTTCATTACTACTACACATTAGGAGCTTGTTAATGTTGCAGTGTGAGCATATTTCGCGTTTCTGTTTTGAAAATGCAAGTATCAAAATCGAATCTTCTTGGCGCGCAAGGGATTTTGGGAAGGAAAGTATGTCGAGCAAATTCATGAATATTAATTTGTATGTTATAAAATATATCAATACATGTGTCAAAGAAGGGGAAACTTTATGGAGTGGGTACATAGAAATATGCAATATGCAGACGCTTTGCAACACGATACATCAACAGTTTGCATAGTCTGTTGCATGATTTATTTTTAGCCAACACGCTGGGTAGTCCGTCAGTCCCCCCCCCCCCACACCTTCTCTCTCTCTCTCTCTCTCTCTCTCTCTCTCTCTCTCTCTCTCTCTCTCTCTCTCTCTCTCTCCTCTCTCTCTCTCTCTCTCTCTCTCTATATATATATATATATATATATATATATATATATATATATATATATATATATATATATATATATATATAATATATATATATATATATATATATATATATATATATATATATATATATATATATATATATATATATATATATATATATATATATATATATATTCGGTCCATTATTATTTCCGTCCGTGGCGCAGTGGTTAAGGCGCCTGCCACCAATGCCAAAGGTGCGCGGTTCGATACCGGGTTCCGGCGTTGGACTTTTCTCCTCTGGTAAGTGTCACCGTTAATTCGGGCGGACCGTCGGGGGTTCTTTCTCCGGGTACTCCGGTTCTTCCACCCCCCCCCACCCCCCACCCCCCCACACTTTGGTACCGGTCTCAGGCCACTTTACAAATTTCAAATACAAGCGATCAAAAATCTCTGTAACTTCAGTAGCTGACTGGCCCTTCGTTTGTCTTGTACTGTGTTTGTCTTAAATGGCGTAAAATCCGTGTTTGTTTCGTGAGTGTGTGAGGGTTTCAGGCGCGGCGCTTTGAGTCGATTTCCCCAAAATTGAGAAAAAGCGCCTATATAATAACAGTATTATTATTATTATTATTTCCAGTTTTTATAAACGATCTTCCCTTACATATATCCGACCCCCGTGTAATCTGTAGTCTCTTTGCTGATGATGGAACTCTTGACGTGTCATCGTCAGATGCATCCTGTATAACCCAGTCCGTACAAAGCGGCCTGAATGATGTTTCCACATGGTGTCAAAACAATTATATGATTCCGAATCCTACTAAGACCAAATGTATGTTAATTACTACTAGACAAAAGCATCAGCTGAACCCGCCTCTTCTACAGCTCAATTTGAATGGGCAGTCTGTTGAGCAAGTCAAGGAACAGCGTGTGCTTGAAATCATCATTGATGACAAACTGTGTTGGCAAAGCCATATTACCAAAGTGTGTAAAACAATATCAAAAAACTTATTCTCACTATCAATTAAGATATTTTACTAACGAACCAACAAGGAAACCTTTTTTTTACTGTGCCCATATTCAGCCACATTTGGATTATGCCTCCTCCGTTTGGGATGGGAGCAGTGATGCTAATCTCAAAAGGACGAATTCGCTTCACAGGCGGGCAATCAAATTAATCGTTGACAGACCCATGCAAGTCATTAGTACTGATTACAAGGTCAAGCTGCTGGATATCCTGCCACTTGACAAGCAGTTTATTGGTACTCATGCGCAAAATCACCCTCTCAGACTCACCAGCCTAAACAATACAATACAATAATACTTTATTAATCCCTCATGGGGAAAATTCACATTTTTGCCACCACATGTGCTGCTTACATTCACTCACTCGCTCATTCCACAAATTACAATAACAGAGCTACACAGTGGACAATGACTCGGGACGGGTGAAGCCCACAGATCTAGTCCAACATCAGGGAATAATCTGGTAGTACCAAGGCCCCGCTTAGATATTTAGAAGCCGTCCCTCGCCTACTCTGGTGCAAAATTATGGAACCCAGTTCCTGCAGACATTAAAGCAGCACCTTCTTTACGAACGTTCAAGAACCAACTGCATAAATTTATTAAGAACACGTGAAAACATATTGTTCATATTTTTCTTTCAGATACCGTCATTGACTGCAGAAATATTTTCTTATTCATATTCATGTATCATAATACTTTTGACTTGCTGAGGTGTTCTTTGTCATTTCTTTTGCAGCATAACATCATACATTTTTAATGTTTAATGTTCCTTGATTTGCTTGGTGTCAGTGTGTGTGTGTGTGTGTGTGTGTGTGTGTGTGTGTGTGTGTGTGTGTGTGTGCGTGTGTGTGTGTGTGTGTGTGTGTGGATGGACTGATATAAATCAGTACGTGTGTGTGTGTGTGTGTCTGTGTGTGCGGACTGGTATATATCAGTGTGAATGTGTGTGTGTGTGTGTGTGTGTGTGTGTGTGTGTGTGTGTGTGTGTGTGTGGTATAATGTGAGCAGTGATTATTTCAAATGCAATTATTGTTGCCTATACTTTTCACTATTATGTGTACTTTTATATATAAAATTATGTGTATGTGTGTACGTGCGTGCTATAGCTTAGCAAGGACATGATTGAAAAAAAGTTCATTGAAGGTACCTAATCATTTATCCTTCAAAAATAAAGTTTCATTTCATTTCATTTCATTTCATCTCTCTCTCTCTCTCTCTCTCTCTCTCTCTCTCTCTCTCTCTCTCTCTCTCTCTCTCTCTCTCTCTCTCTCTCTCTCTCTGTATGTGTGTGTGCGTGTGTGTGTTTGTGTGTGTGTGTGTGTGTGTGTGTGTGTGTGTGTGTGTGTGTGCGTGTGTGGTGTGTGTGCACTATTTAAAAATTCAATATTTAAAAAAATTGTTTTATACATTTAATATAATATTTTCGTAGTTTTTATATCAGACTGTCCTTGTCTTAGTCTCTGGCTCAAAAGCCTTCCCCGGAGACACGGGGGCTTTGATGTCAGGGGTTTTCTCCCTTAGCCTTTCCGCAGCCAAGCGGCCAGGCCTGCAAGGCAGCAGGGGACTCGTGGGGGCCGGGGTCGTCTATGTCCCGTGCAGATGTGAACATCTGCCCACTGCCCAGACGGTGACACACCAGAGGAGAAAAATCCAACGCCGGAACCCGGTATCGAACCTCGCACTTTTGGCATTGGAGGCAGACGCCTTAACCACTGCGCCACATCCCCGCCCCTAGGCACCTGGTACAAAGTCCCCTGCGAAGCGCTGATGGACAGGCACTCCTCACAGATAATACCTCCATCTTGAACCGCTGGTCGGAATACTTTCAGGACCTCTTCGGCGCTGAGCACACTGTTCAAGAAACAGTCATCCTCCAAATCCCACACCTTCCACTAAAGGTTGAATTGGACGAACCGCCCACCGCCGAAGAGACCCTCACAGCCATCCACCAGCTCAAGAGTGGCAAAGCAGCAGGCATTGACGGAATCCCGCCATAGATCTGGAAACATGGAGGCCCAGCACTGCACAACAAGCTCCACGACCTCTTTCTCTGCTGCTGGGAAAAAGGAACACTACCAAAGGATCTCCGTGATGCAGTCATCATCACCCTGTACAAGAACAAAGGAGAGAAGTCTGCCTGCTCTAATTATCGTGGAATTACCCTGCTGTCCATTGCCGGAAAAATTCTCGCAAGGTTGCTCCTGAATCGGCTGGTACCTGCCATCGCTGAAGACCACCTCCCAGAGGGCCAGTGTGGCTTCAGAGCCAACAGGAGTACCACCGACATGGTCTTTGTGCTGAGACAGCTTCAGGAGAAGTGCCACGAGCAGAACAAAGGGCTGTACGTAACTTTTGTCGACCTAACAAAAGCGTTTGACACTGTGAGCAGGCAAGGTATGTGGCAGATCCTGGAGCGACTAGGTTGTCCCCCAAAGTTCCTTAACATGATCGTCCAGCTCCACGAGGACCAGCAAGGCCAGGTCAGACTAAACCGTGACCTCTCAGAACCATTCCCCATTCGCAACGGCGTGAAGCAAGGCTGCGTGCTGGCACCGACCCTCTTCACCATCTTCTTCAGCATGATGTTGAAGCAGGCCACAGTGGACCTCGACGATGACGACGCAGTGTACATCAGGTATCGTCTCGATGGCAGCCTGTTCAACCTCAGACGACTACAGGCCCACACGAAAACCCTAGACCAACTGATTCGTGAGCTGCTCTTTGCTGATGACGCTGCCTTCGTTGCACACACAGAGAGAGCCTTGCAGCACATTACGTCCTGCTTCGCAGATGCCGCCCAGCTCTTTGGACTTGAGGTCAGTCTGAAAAAGACCGAGGTCCTTCATCAGCCGGCACCCAAGGAAGAGCATCGCCCTCCCCACATCACCATCGGCGAGTCCGAACTGAAGTCTGTACACCAGTTTACCTACCTTGGCTGCATCATCACGTCAGACGCCAAGCTGGACAAGGAGCTGGACAACAGGCTGGCAAAAGCGAACAGTGCTTTCAGAACAGAACAGAACAGAACAGAAGTTTATTGCAGTAGGCTAACAGCCCTTATGCAAGGGGGGGGGGGGGATATGGGGGTTACAAACCCGGACTTCAAAATATTACCATAAATGGACATCATCAAATTTGACTGGAAACCAGTCAGACCCGAAATGGTATGCCAAATCAGTTCTTTTATAGTGCGACTCTACGCCGCAAGGCGACAATGTCCGATTGACGAAATAGACCGTGAAGCACTGTCAGTCACCCTAGGAAACACATGGACACGTCCACAATAGTGCGCATGGACTGCAGTCCGCCAGTCAGCTGTTCGATCAGTTTCTCCCTGTCAGCATTGGGCCAGTGATCTAGATTGTGTAGAATGACCCGTTCCTCCTGGGTCAGGAGATCAGGGACACGCTTCACAAGCCAGTAGAAAGGTTTCCTGTTGTCAGATGACCAGTCAAAGTGGAACACAAAGTCGTCCGTCTCACATATAGCATCTCCTTTGCTGTCATCGGGATTGAGAACGACTCTGTGGAACTCACGATTTCTTCGTTTGTCTCTGATTTTCCTTTGTAAGGGCACATCTGTCAATGTTGCAATATAGTCCATGATAATGTTAATATTATAGCCTTCTGCCATTGCGTTCATTATGACACTGTCAGTCTTACTGCCACACGGATCGGGTACTGTACTGTTCTGGGGTGCACTTGCACCTGCTGGAAGGTCAATACTGCACGGATTTTCCGGCACGGTAGCTGTACCCAACACACCGTCACCAGGCAGTAAGCGGCATGATGCACGTGAACTCACTGAGCGATCTGCTGGCGTGTAGTTGACGTGTTGTGGCGTGTCGGTTTCACCTGTTATTGTTTCAGTTGATGGTGTTGCCATAAATAAAGAATGCAAATGATCATGTTCGTTTTCACTTGCCTCAGTCTCTTGTTGTCCTCGGCTCCTCCTTTCCTCCGCCCTTTGTCTGTCACGGCGAAGCTGACTGGGCGACTTTTTCCTGTAGTAGCTGTTGGCGGGTCGGTGTGTAGGAGCCATGTTGTCAGGTGGCTGGCCGGTCGTCAGTCTCAACACGACGACCGTAGTGTTGTTTTCCCCGGCCACTTTCCACGATGTTAGGTGGCTATTTTGCAGCAGGGCCTCTAGTGTGGCTTCCAGTGTTGGCGGTAGACCGGCAACAGGCATTTTGTCCAAGTAATTTGGAAAAAAGAAGATACTCGAGGACAGAGGCAATATTTTGCTGCTGACGTAAGGGGAAGGCACTCGACTCTCCCGAACAGTGCTTTCGGGCTATTATTCAAGCGGGTGTGGCACAATCAACAGCTGAAAAAAGGCACCAAGATCAACGTGTACAGAGCTGTCGTCCTCACCACCCTGCTGTACAGTTCCGAGTCCTGGGCCCTCTACCGCAGCCAACTACGACTCCTCGAACGCTTTCACCAGCGCTGCCTGCGTACCATCCTCAGCATTCACTGGAGTGACTATGTCACCAACGTCGAGGTCCTTGAACAGGCGGAAACTGTGAGCATCGAGGCTTTGCTGCTGCGGACACAGCTTCGCTGGGCGGGGCACGTCTCCAGGATGGAGGATCATCGCCTACCCAAGATCACTCTGTTCGGCGAGCTCGCCACTGGACCCCGAGACAGAGGGGCACCAAAGAAGAGATACAAAGACGGTCTCAAGAAGTCACAGTGCCTGCCAAATCGACCACCGCCAGTGGTCTTCGCTTGCTGCAGACCGTGACACCTGGCGCTCCACCATTCACAAGGCAGCCGTCTCCTTTGAAGACTCTCGCAGAGCTAACCTTAAGGACAAGCGGGCTCAGAAGAAAAAACAGAGTTGTCGTAATTCAGAACCCTGACCAGACCTTCCCCTGCCGCCACTGCGGTCGAACCTGCCTGTCCTGGATTGGCCTCCGCAGCCACGAAAATGCCTGCAGACGACGTGGGCAAGCCCTATAGAATCTTCGTTCGCGAAGTCAAGCCAAGAGATAATATTTTCACACTTTGTGCATTATTTGTAGATTAGGTTAGCAACGGCAAGTTCGAAAATGATTGTGCCAGCAAAAACTTTAACCGTTGTAAAATAAAAAATCATTGTCTCATTGTCTCTCTCTCTCTCTCTCTCTCTCTCTCTCTCTCTCTCTCTCTCTCTCTCTCTCTCTCTCTCTCTCTCTCTCTCTCTCTCTCTCTCTCTCTCTCTCTCTCTCTCTCTCTCTCTCTCTCTCTCACATTATGCTATGAAAACAAGATAGGAAATGGTAAGTACTCCACAGAACATTTCTAAAACAAACATTCATATTAAGCTATTGTTGACTTTGTGTCAACATGCATTTGATATTTCGTGTACAGGCCGGAGGCCTCATAACGCATTTTTTTTCTGATTCCTCTCTCTCTCTCCTCCCCCGCTTCTCTCTCTCTCTCTCTCTCTCTCTCTCTCTCTCTCTCTCTCCTCTCTCTCTCTCCTCTCTCTCATCTCCTCTCTCTCTCTCTCTCTCTCTATCTCCTCTCTCTCTCTCTCTCTCTCTCTGAGAGCAGAAGTGCTTCACTGAATTTAAGCGTGAGCGCAATCGCGTAAAATCTCTTGTGCGACAGGCTAAAAAATCTTTCATTGATCGCTTGATTAAACAAGACAAAGACATGTCCACGCTCTGGCGCGCTATGGCCGTAGTGACTGGAGGCAAGTGTAATAAATCTCCTTTAATCCCTTCTGATCTGACTGCAGACATGTTTAACGACCATTTCCTCTCAGTTGCCGAGTCTCTGGTCCCTTCAGAAGCAAGTTTTCAGCCCTACTCTTGCTCAGACAGACTAGTTGACTTTTGTAGAACGCGAACTGCAGGATCTGATCCTTTCGTGATTCCACCACTGGCAGTGCACGAAGTCGGTAGGACAATTAGTTCAATGAAGAATAAGAAATCGTCCGGGCCAGATGAAATCAGCCCCAAAATACTTAAATTAGCTATTCCTTATGTTATTGAAACAATAACCTTTATTTATAACTTATGCATTCAAACAAATATTTTCCCAAAGGAACTTAAAAAAGCCAAGGTTATACCCCTCCCGAAAACAAGAGTTATGACTGATGTTAATAACTATCGCCCCATATCACTATTGTCCATCCTTAGTAAACCACTTGAACGGCATATCCATAAACATCTCTTGGAATATTTAGAAAATCATACATTAATCCACCCCCTTCAGTCGGGATTCAGACCAAAGCACAGCTGTCACTCGGCCCTAGCACGTCTAACTGATGTGTGGCTACGCTCAATAAATCAGGGCGAATTTACCGGCGCTGTATTTATTGACTTACGAAAAGCCTTTGATCTTGTGGACCATAAACTTCTACTTTCCAAGCTAAATGTGTACTTCGGTAGTTCGTTTGGCAATAAATGCATTTCTTCCTCAATTAACTACAGCCAGAAATCTCTTTACCACCATGGCACAACTCCACTTTTTGCCTCATATCTTAGCGACAGACAGCAGCGCGTCATGGTCAATGGATCATACTCCTCAAGCGGATTAGTAACACGGGGAGTTCCCCAAGGTTCAGTCCTAGGGCCTCTTCTGTTTTGCCTCTTTATAAATGACCTGCCGCTACATTTGACTAGCGACAAAATTTCATGTGATTTATTCGCTGATGACGCCACAATTCACACCCCGGACAAGAGTATTGATTCTTTAAATGGCCGTTTGCAGAAGGGTTTGAGCGAAATTTCCACTTGGTGCGCAAACAATGAAATGATTTTAAATCCTTCCAAAACGGAATGCATGACGATAGCAACCCGTCAGAAGCACCAGCTCAAGCCACTTACACTCAGCCTGACTATCGATAATGACATCGTTAATCAGGTCACGGAACACCGATTACTTGGTGTAATTGTTGATGACCAGATGAACTGGCAATCACACATAAATGCTGTATGTAAAACTGTTGCTAGAAATGTTTTTATGCTTTCAAAGTTGAAGTACTTTATCGATGTTGATGCTCGCAAGTTATTTTACAATGCACATGTCAAATCCCACATCGATTATGCGTCCACGATATGGGATGGCAGCGGTGACACACACTTGAAGAGGCTTAACTCCCTGCATCGGAGAGCAGCGAAACATATCCTGCCTGATTCAGCCCTAACAACTGATGAAAGACTTGAAAAACTGAAAATGCTACCTCTTAGCAAGCATCACCTCTTAAACAAGGGTGTGGTTATGTATAAAATCTGGAATGAGATTCACCCAGAATATCTTTGTAAGCTCTTTACCAAGGCAAGTTCAGGTTATTCTACTTCAAGACGAAACTTTATTACACCTCGCCCCAGGATAGATCTCTTTAAAACCAGTGTATCTTACTCAGGCGCATCTTTCTGGAACACACTGCCAACATGTATAACACACGCTAGCTCCCTCTCCTCTTTCAAGGAATGCCTCCTCAAGTACTTGTCTGCTGATACATAATCTACCACAAGTATTCGTATCAAACATGTGCTTATCGTATAATCAGTGCATGCTGCCGTATGGTTTGTGCATACTAATAATAATCGCCTAATTACATAATTCAACTTTCTATTATAATCCAAATAATTTTTGCTGTCTGAAGTGAATTTTCACTATGATCCAAATGATTTGCTTCGTATATAGGTCAAGTTATCATTAGCGCGTGTCTGTGTGTGCGCGCGAGCGTGTATGTGTCAGTGTGCGCGCGTTGCATGTTCTTTCTATTTTTCGTTTGTTTTTTGTATGACCGAATGAATGAATGAATTTTGTTTAATGTCTCTTCATGTGTAATGTTTCCTAATTTTTCTTTGTGTAATTTGGTACTATTAGTATTACAATTATTATCCTGTGTTTGTAGAGTAGCAACGGCAAGTATGAAAAATGGCACACGTGCTAATTACTTTATCCGTTGAGAAATAAAGTTTCATTTCATTTCATTTCATTTCATTTCATTTCTCTCTCTCTCTCTCTCTCTCTCTCTCTCTCTCTCTCTCTCTCTCTCTCTCTCTCTCTCTCTCTCTCTCTCTCTCTCTCTCTCTCTCTCTCTCTCTCTCTCTCTCTCTCTCTCTCATGTATTAATGTAATGTAATTGCTGTGTTTGTAGATGTAGCAACGGCAGATTTGAAAAAAATGGCATTGCCTCTGGCATTTACCGTTGTAAAATAAAGATTCATTGATTCATTGATTCTCTCTCTCTCTCTCTCTCTCTCTCTCTCTCTCTCTCTCTCTCTCTCTCTCTCTCTCTCTCTCTCTCTCTCTCACTCACTCACTCACTCTCTCTCTCTCTCTCTTCGACCCCATCCTTCACGTTTCCAGACGGCATAATTGCACAGTGCTGACTTCCAGACAATAAAGTTTCACGCAAGAGTTCCGTAACGAAACAGAGGGCTTTGAACCTGGCTGCAGCTTGAGATTGATTGGGTGATCATCAGTTGCCTATCCTTGGCGCATAACGTTGCGTACACTGGTCCCAACTTAATTTGGCCGTACTGTTCACGATGTCGGAATTCCCAGCTCTCGTCTGCTACTCTTTGGGCGGCTGTTAACTGTGTGCTGGTCACACAAATAGTTATTTTTAAAACATAAACAGCTCCCCCCAAACCCCCCCCCCCAAAAAAAAAAAAACAAAAAAAAAAAAAACAAACCCAACAACAACAACAACAACAAAAAACAACAACAACAAAAAAACACACACACACACAACAAAACAACAACAACAAACAAAACAACAACAACAACAACAAAACAAACAAAACAAATACAAACAAAACAAGAACAAAAACAACAACAGAAAACAAAAACAAAAAAACCCAACAAAAAAACGAAACATCAACAAAGAAGAACAAAAAACAAACAAACAAGAAACCTAAGAAACAAACAACAACACCGACAAAACCAACAGCAACAACAACAATAATAAACCCTATGAATCTGAAGATCAAGGACAAAACAACAATGTGCAGATTTACTGATTTAATTTGATACTTCTACATAATGTGTATTATTCTGGCACTACCGTACAGCTATCATGGTCATCGCCCGAGGATGGCGCAGAAGCTGAAAAAGCCGAAGCGCCTGAAATGTACAATTACAACTAGTTCTTCAACAGCAGGGTGATGGAGACAGCGGTAAACCACTGACTGATGTGTAACCTAGTTACATCAGACACTATTGGGTGCGTGATCTTTACTGATTTGTAGTATGTGAGGTTCGGGTTAGGAATTGTTAGGGTAGTCTGACAATCTTAGGGAAGGGTAGCCAGTTAAAGATTATGAGCAGTTCAGTGGAGAGAAAATCTGAAAACCACCCAACTGCAAGAGGCATAGATCCGCATGAGTGTTCGCAGTTGCAAGGGGTCATGTGGTTTTATGCATTTTGCTGACACCACTTTGAATCCTAGAGTTTTGTGGTGTTGAACTAACGAACACTGCAGAGACACAGTGTGCGTCAACTGGCACTTCATGGGTAAAAGGTCAGCCATTTTGTGGAGGAGAGAGAGATAGACGAGGTTATGCCTGGGCATCGTGATTACCTCATCAACCAAGATAAGACTCGACCAGATGCCGTTAACTTACCTCAAAGGTGGGTGGGGGCAGAAGTAACAGTCAAACTGAACAGGTGCAAACAGTTGTCATTGGTTTAATCAAGTAATACAATTATCAAGCAGGAATCTGCCAAGTATCAGCTGTCGATTTAGTGGCGAAAGAATTGAAACACGAAGACATTCAAACACAGTATGCTGAAGATTTATTTCCAAATTTATTGAAGTTCTTCTGTCTCCCTCTTAGCGCATTCGCTACAGTTAGCAAACTCCATCGACTTCGTCAGAATTTTTTCCTTCTTGGCTGGCCAAAGAATTGTGTGTGGGTTCACGGTGATTTTGGACCTCACGGTCAAATGATCAAAGGTGCAGAGACTATTTCTGTCTCTCTCTTTCTCCTTCCTCCACCTCAACCACCCCCACCCCCTTTCTGTGATATGTTGATTTCAATGCCTTTGCTCCCTATCCTGGATGCCAAATGTGTAGACCCAGGGGCCACTATGAATCGACAATCAGAGAAAAATAGGTCATGATAGTGCCCCGCACAACCCGACACTTCCCAGAGGTGACACTAATCCCCTAAAACATCAGAAAAGAAACCACGCATACTGTTCCGTTCGTTTCACTTGCAACCAAAAAAGGCAGGTCATCCGCAGTAATACGCGCTTCAGTTTATACCGCGGTATCGGTTAGTAACGCCGGTGCACGGGTCAAGGACCGACGTCAGCCTTAGCTGGCCCGCGCACGGCCGTGCGCGGGCCAGCTAAGGCTGACGTCGACCCGAGGAACTTTTGCATAACAAGATTTGTTTCTTTTTCACAAGCCTATGTATATTCAGCACTAAAACACAACGCGATCGCGAATAACGCTGTCTGGGTGAATTTTCTACCGGGTACCTTGATATATAACTGAGGCTGACCTGTTGTTAGACTACTTCCAGGTCAAACTGCTGGACTCATATTGGGACGTCGCCCCTGCACTTCACAATACACGTATTTCACAAACTATACCTTAAAATGCCGGAGGCGGATCATCGACCGTGATCTGTCAAGAGCAGAGCTAATCAGGCACTACTCTTGAGCTGTGAGGAGTTGCGCCACGCTAATCCTGCATTGCACAGGAGCCAACATGGTCCGTTCGGTCCCCTACACGTGGCTTTGGTGATAACTAGGTTGGAATTACTTGTTTAGGGTGCAAAACATTGACCACAGTAGGCCCAGTTCAGCGGTACTCTTTGGTACCATAAATATAATTTATATATGTAAACATGACAACTAACTTCGTATCTTGAATATCTTAGAGGGACTCGACATTACCATTTTGACACCTCATCGACCGACCTCGTTAGCATATGTCATTAGTTGTGATTTGCTTCCACCCGTTTTTGATGTGTGCGCTGTTTCTCACAGCCCTGAAACGTCAGTCATAAAAAAACTCTATCGGAAATCGGCATCTCAGCTTTCTTAGGTTTGAGGTTTAACCCCATCCTTGTTTAACCCCATCCTTGTCGGTGGTCGCAAATTGTGTTTCTGAAACTTTGTTGATT
The DNA here is from genome assembly GCA_036245525.1 of Semisulcospira habei. Taxonomy (NCBI): domain Eukaryota; kingdom Metazoa; phylum Mollusca; class Gastropoda; family Semisulcospiridae; genus Semisulcospira; species Semisulcospira habei. The sequence continues at coordinate 132,089,273 of BTPG01000008.1, forward strand.
CAACGCCAAAGAGCCCCAGCTGTCCAAGGAGCACTGATACAAAGAGGTGTAAGCAAGAGACATAGATCCTCATGAGCCCCCGCAGTTGCGGGGGCTCATGCGGATCTATGACTCTTGCAGGATTGTGTTCATTCTACTCTGCAGGGAAGTGGTTAAGATACATGTACGTAACAAGTTTAGGTGTGAGGCTCTTTGGTATACCTCGTTCAGAATTTGTGTTGAAGTTAAATACACATTAAAAAAAAAAATCTTTTTTCTTTTTTTAACAGAAGAGTGCACGCATTACACAAGACAAACACCGCAATCAATGCTGAATTAGATTGCTTTTGAAAGCGCCCGTTTTTTTGTTGTTGTTGTTCGTTTTCTTTGTTTTCGAATCATTTTTTTTACCATGTCCGTATTCCATCAAATTCAGATTAAAAAAAAAAGTTGGCTGCTAAGCGTGTAAATTGCAAAGAAATTCCCATAAAAAAAAATTAGCCACGCTTGGAAAGGAAAAGTACCGCACAAATGTGTTGTACCTGTTTCTTGTAAACGTGTTTTTTTCTTTGTTGGAAATTTGTTTGCTTTTTCAAGTTGTTTCGTTTCTCTCCACAGGGTGTCCTTTTCTTCAAATGTCAGTGAAAACATTTTCCTATCCGGACCAGACCTTTTCACGATAAACTGCACTGGCCAGTTTCTCTGTCGTACCCTTAACTATCCAAACGCTTTGGCCGCTGATTGGACTATTCACGTTTCATTTTGTGCTTGTTGCGTGAGTCCCTTTCCCCATCTCCCATACTGATCCCTCTTGCTTCCAGGGCGCTGATAACTCCCCGGTACCGGAGATAACAATCGACCAAAGTGTGCTGGTCTGTGATTTTAGGCCTTACGGCATCCAGGCCGTAAGGCCCAAAATCACAGATAAGCACAGTCCGCTCAAACTCATTTGCTGAAGTCGTTGACGCTGATTTGTAAAAGAGAAATCACATTTTGTTTCTTCGACGATCATTTTTACTGTACTTGTCTAGTACAAGACTGCAGTCATGACCATATATTTGCAAGGGGCTTAGATTCTCATGAGCCCTTGCAGCTGCATCTGCAAGGGCTCATGAGTATCTATGCCGCTTGCTAGAAAGTCAGTATTGAATCGATTCTATTCACGTGCGTGTATTTGCTCCTCACACGATGGAGATAACGGTGGCATAAACCCGTGATTGTACAATTATCGCCACATCGCAGGAGGCCAGCGGTATCGAGTGTTTCACCCCAGTCATCACATTTCGGAAGATGTTACGGTCTGACAACTCTTGCTGAGTCCGTTAGACATGACGATGTTTGTGTGTGTATGTGTGTGTGTGTGTGTGTGTGTGTGTGTGTGTGCGTGTGTGTGTGCGTGTGTGTGTGTGTGCGTGTGTATGTGTGTGTGTGTGTGTGTGTGTGTGTGTGTGTGTGTGTGTGTGTGTGTGTGTGTGAGTGTGAGTGTGGGGAGGGTGGGGGCAGAGTGGGGGGACGGAGGGGGAGAGAGGGGAGGGCATAAAACGGTCTGCAGCACCTTTTTCCCATTTTCGTATTATTCCCCTATATAGAGTAGATTTATTGACATAGACGTGTTTAGTGAATCACAGAGCCAGTTTATATTCTTACAAATTTACATCGCAAAGTCGTGACTTTTAACAGTGCCAGTGGACGCAGATTGTGTGTCTGAAACCTTTGTAAATGCAGAGCCAAAGAGCCCCAGCCGTCCATAGAACATGGACACAAAGTGCTGTCAGCAAAACATTGACCACAGTAGGCCCAGTTCAGCGGTACTCTTTGGTACCATAAATATAATTTATATATGTAAACACGCAAATGTTGGGGCTCATGAAGATGTATGCCCGTCTGCTGTTCAATAGCGCTGGGTTTTTTTTCTCGGCAGGGAAGGGATAACAAAATTTAAAAAATAAATAAATAAAACCCATAAAACCCCCACCAAACTATTGATGCTCTAACGTGAGACTAGCAATAGTAGCATCACTGTAATATCGAATGCAGGTCTAAGTGATTGAACTAAGCTGACCTCTAAATTAGCATAACTGTGCATCGTCTGTTGCCCATAGTATACATACCCCAGGTTTATACTGTCTTGTATACAAACGCACATCATAGATCTATTGTTTGATTGTTGTTGTTGTTGTTGTGTATTTGATGTTGTTGTTATTGTTGCAACTGTTGTTGTTGCTGTTCACGTTCCTGCTTGTTTGTTCGATTATTTGATGTTTCCATATTGACAGTCTTCGTTCATTCTAGTCAGGAAAACGCACAGTATTGTAACACACGATCAATCAGTTTTGACCCTGGGGATGGAAAACAACCCAGCAAACAATGGCCATCGAGCCGAGGTCTGCCGCAGTCGGCCCGCGCGCGCGCTGCGCGCGGGCCGACACAGCAACCGACGTCAGCCCGAGACCTTTGCGCAAGGCCGGGGACGACCTGTTGTACCCATGCTATATGAAGATGAATTGTGTGGTTTAATTGCTGATTCACTCAGTACCTTTCTTACACTTCCCCGGGGCGCTTCATTCGTAACGTACGTTAATGCAACAATGGTTTGCAAAAGGCTTTTTTGCTCGTGTCTCGTGTCTTTAGTTATTGATTCATCTCTTACTTAGTGTTCGTTTCTAAATGTACAGAGATCACTGCATTCAGGCGCTGAATTGATTTTCTTTTGGTGCCAATACACTCAGAACAGTTTTAATGATGATTACTGTTGTTAGTGTCCCGTCCGTATGATAACAGTGGGGTCAGATAGTGTTCTGTATATCCACATATGATCATTATGCGAATTACTCTTGTTCTTTTTCTTAAGTGTTTGTTGTGTACGGAAGCTGGTCATCATATTCAGCCCTTTCACTACCAGTAAAAGAAAAACAATTTCAACACCGGAAAATACGTCAATCTAAGAAACAGGCAACATGCATAAGGTCAGCAAGAGGCAAAGATCCTCATGAGCCCCCCATCTGCGGGGGCTCAGGAGGTCCCTTCCCTCTTGCAACTGGGTGTTGTTGGCATCTTTTTTATAATAGTCTTTGAGAGAGAGAGAGAGAGAGAGAGAGAGAGAGAGAGAGAGAGAGAGAGAGAGAGAGAGAGAGAGAGAGAGAGAGAGAGAGAGAGAGAGAGAGAGAGAGAGAGAGAGAGAGAGAGAGAGAGAGAGAGAGAGAGAGAGAGAGAGAAACAAACAACACGCCAGTAAATTACTTGCTTTTATTTTCAGACGATGCATTTGACAACTTGCCGGCGAGTATCTATCTCATAGCTTCGGAGTTTAAATCCAGGATATGCTGAGGTCAGCAAGCGGCACAGATCCTCATGAACGTTAAGACTGTTGCCAGGACTCACGAGGATCGGTGTCACTTGCTTGCATTTGCTGCACAAGTGACCTCGACAAGTGACAACAAAAGAGTCATCGGGCGATCCGGGTCCGATTGCATGTGACTAGAGAATTCTGCAAGAGGCAAAGGTCCCCATGAGCCCCCGCACCTGCGGAGGCTCATTAGGATCTGTGCCTCTTGCAAAGAAATTAACTCCGGCATTTACGTTGCAAGTGACTCCACGCTGTGACCCTGAGACCGCAAGGGAGTCATCCCGGGTAGGCTGTGTCTGATTGCATTTGTCTCGTCCAGCATGTGCAGGGTCACCTAACTGATCACCCGCCCCTGATTGGACGACACTCGCACGTGCGCCGCTCAATTCTAATTGGACGACACGGCCACGCGCAGACGCCATTAAACTCTCATGGGTATATGTACGCAAAAAGTTGACCAAGTTAGGAAATTATATTTAATCAAATTTCCACAATGTCCATATAGGCCTACAATACATATATTTGTATGCGTAAAGTTTAGATTTCTTGTTTGTTTTCTGTTTGTGTGTTTTTTTTTATATTATTCAAATAAGGTTTATCATAATTATTTGAGTGATGTATGTGTGTAATATTCAATTTCAGTTTAGTATGTCCCTAATGTAGTGATCATTTTGTATTTTGAAAACTGTCTTGTGCTGTTTGTAAAGAAAGCCAAACCCAGAAGAAGGACGCTTAGGACAAGATGACCAATGGAAAAACGCAGCAAAACAAAAGCAACAGCAGAAACAAACAACAACAAACCGATCCGTAGAATGACAAAAACTATGAACTATGTTTTTATAATTCTAAAAAGTTTTTCAATTTCAAATTCAAAATACTGAATTGTCCAACCGGCTTGGAAATGCGTCTTTGGCTTTACAGCACTAAAAAGCATATGTAAACAGACGAGTATCATAAAGACATAGATTAAATCCGCAGTAATAACGTTTAACTAAAAATACATTAAACAGCTAAAACTAAAGCAATATGCACATATATGTGTCTTCTGTTTTTGCGCCTATCTGAACGTATGTCATGCGTTCGTTTTTCTGGCATGGTTGTCCGTCGTGCACTCTGGATTTTCAAAGATTACAGTACCACAGGTGTTGGGATGGTAACTCCCCACGTGTTGTCCAGGTTCGTTACCATATACACACAGAAGCGGGCAGCTCAGGAGGGCTTTGTGTTTCCCTCACACGCACTCTCATTTCCGCTTATGAGGTCCCCGTAATGAAATGGGTTATTCCTAAACGGTTCACTGTTTAGGGACAGTCAAGCAAGCAGTGGTTTACTGGCGTATTACCAGCAAGCAGAAGGTCCTCGGACCGACGTCGGCCGCCGTTAGCCCGCGCACGGCCTTGCGCGGGGCCAACTACGGCCGGCGTCGGCCCGAAAAACTTTTGTGTGTAGCCTACTGACGTTTTGCTGGTTTAATGCAGACACACAGGGAACGATTTTATCGATTTCAGTTACTTTGCTCGCCTCACCACACAAGTCAAATCCGCAGAAAGGCGCGGGTACTTCATGCGAAGAGTTTAACCCCTTTCCTGGAAGATGGAACCTTCGCAGATTCACGGTCTATTACCCCTGCGTGCCTGGGGCGTATAAGTATAAACGAGGCCATCAAGAGACATAGATCATCATAAGCCCCCGCATCTGTGGGGGCTCATGAAGATCTATGTCTCTTGCATTCAAGTGTTATTTGCTATGTTAATGCTCCCGCAGTCAATGTATTAAATCTGAACCCTCACTCATATCATTGTGTTCGCTCTTGATTGTTATGCCCGCACAAAAACAAAGGGAACATGATTCGTCAGTTTTTAAAATCGGGTTTAAAGAAGGGGGCTTGAGGACTCTCTGTGTTAACAACTCTGCGAACGTTTTGCCCAAGGTGACACTTAAGACGTCGACGATAGAGACCGCCACTGTTCTAGGTCAGCAGCTCGTCTGCTTGAAGTGTCCCAGGACAGGTTAGGACAAACTTTCTCTGGCACTAGTAATATCTGACACTGCATCTGAACTATCATGGTCGACCCATTTCCCACATCAGGTACACAGCCATTTGTAGACGTTTTCCAAAAAAAAAAAAAAAAGTGCGAAAGGCTTATTAGGTTGAAAGGTGTGCCAATATCCTCTACGATATTTTGTCCTCAACCTCTTCACCGCTTAGAAAATTGAACCCCACCCAACTGCAACTCTGGGAGATCATGAGGATCTCTTGCTGAAAGTACTTTGTCTCCACGCTCCTTTGAACGTTTTCACGTTGCTGACACCGATTTCGATGCCGCATTTTCTCACCATCTCACGATTTCTATAGACCGAAATAATGTTGACGTGAACCTATACAAAAGTCCGACAGAAATGCAAAAGGAGGTGTCTATTCAGAATAGTCCTAGACGAGACAGGACTTCAGGCTTAGGTCCAAAGGGCCAACGCTATAAGTGATGCTAGAATTTGGTCCTCCACGGAAGTCCAGAGCTAAGATTGATGGCGAAAACCAAAGGCAGAGATTGGTCCTTACTCCTAAAGTCAAAAGCTAAGATTGATGCTAAGTCCCCAGCTGCCGATAGTGTTTTGGTCGTTCTATTCGCGCCTCGCTTTGGTTGCTGAAAGATTCCTAATCGAAACCTTTTGTGATTGTAACTTGTCTCGCTTGCCGAGCTCACAACCCCTTCGCACGCCTCTTCAATGCTGATAGGTCCCTAATCGAAATACTTTGTGACTAAAAATGAGATGGTCGTAGGCCCGTACCTGTCTGGTGATGTAAATCTGCCCAATCCTCTATTCACCAAGATGGCATGGATTCTCATGAGCACCTGCGACTGCAGGGGGTTATAAGAATCCATGTCTCGTGCAGATGGAAGGGTATCCCAGATAGACCCCCCTTAAACGAAAGCGTTTGTGACTGAATCTCTCTGGAGACCAATCAGTGATTGCTTTATGAATACTTCGCTTCCTTTCGGTGGCGGGACTGCTCTAGCGAGGCAGTATCGACCGACTGTGATTTACCGTGCTAGGGTCAGTGTGGTCCCTCATTCAATTCACACTGGTTTTGCTGATGCCGTCGGTTTTGTTTCGTACCCTACTCAGGACCGAACTTTTAAAATTATTATTTTAAAGCGACCTGATCCAGGCTTCGTACCCTACAAGGACTTATTTTTGCCGCTTTAAAGCGACCAGCTCCAGACAATAAAAGATTAACTTTTCAAATGAACACGATCCAACTGAAAGAGGCACAGATCCTCAAACGTCCCGGGACTCATGATCTATGCCTTTGTGCGGACACCACTGTTCATAAATTCATTGGACGGATGGGGCTTTTTAGCGTCGAAGGACACATTTGAAAAGGGCAGTAGTGTTAATAAAGACTTGATAGTTCGCAATAACCCATTAATAGATAATTCTATTATGTCCCACAACAATGCCGGAGGAAAGGGCTCGCTTAAATTTTGAATTGTGAATGTCGCAAAGTAAAATGCTATTCTGGTCTTCTTCTCCTTTGTACGTAGGAGAGCTTTAACTAAACGAGCTATGGGCAGTAGAAAAACCTCTGCGTGCCACTTATACGTCCATGGTTTGTGAAAAGAATAGCAAAACAGTCTTAGATGAGGCAAGACAACAGTGAGAACCCTTTTTATGGCGAATGTTAGCAATCAACATCCGCCATAAAGCAGATCGCTTTATCCCTTTTAGGCCACGGAACACAGTGCCGTTTCCGTACTGTACAGTCTCTTAGCCATAGTCAGTCCCAGGCATCCCCTAATATTTCAATCCCCTAAAAAACACTACTGCCCACCAGCTGCACATTTGCCATGCACAAAATAACAATAAAAACAGCACATTGACAGTCTCATTTCTTGGCTATGAACCTGATTCCTTACCAACCCCACACCCAAGCACAGCTGAAATCAGCGTGCCCCTCAAATCACTACGTCAACGGCAACTCAACATAGGCCCACAATTGTCCACTGGATAAGCTCAGGATGGTATGAATCAAAGCACCAAACATGTCTCCTCTCATCTAACCAGAAATTGCCAACACATTCTAACATTCAGCCCTACTACAAATTTTCAAACAAGGCAAAAATTATTTTTAAAAACGTCCTCTTACTGCCTGAACTGGACAAATTTGACTATGTAATGTGACCTTTAGCGCCATGGGCGCATTTCCTGAATTTTGGAAGTGTTTCTTAACGACTATGTACCACATGCAGGAGGTGGATTGACCATGATAATTCAAGGGTAGTGCCAGATTAGCTTGGCGCCTTTACGCGCCAAGCTAATCTGGCACTACCCTTGAATTATCATGGTCAACCAATCTCATGCTGTAGGGTGTTGGCGCTGAAAGGGTTAATGTAAGTTAGGCTCCTTCACATGAAGAACCTGCTACAAAGGATGGATCAGTTAAAACACCTCGGCGCCTAAACATGCCATGTGACATCACGAGCCAGGTGCATGAGTAAACTTAGTCCTGCACCAGGCACTAAGCAAGGTGCTCCGCTGTATCCTGTAGCAGCCACTAAGCAAGGTGCATAGCACCCAGCGCACGGATTGCGTACTAGAAATGCAGCAATTGCAACATGTCAGAATTTCCCTTGCGGATGCACCAGATCGACCCCGGTGCAATTTGGCGTGGCAGTTTACAGTAGGGTCCTAACTGACGCACCAAAGTAACTCTCACCCCAGAACAACCGTTGTCGTATGCCAGAGTGATTCCGGTCAGTTCAGACGTGAGTCTTTCATAAACTACCTCAGGTCGATTAGCCGTCAGCCATTTTGCGTACACGCGAACTAGCAAAAACTGTACAGACCGAAAATGCAAGTAAACGCCCTAGTACGGTCACTGTGTCGCGTCGACAGCGTGAAAACGAAGTTCTTGTCTACCGACCTTGTTACGTTCTATTGCCCGATGTAGAGTAGATACTCATTGGAGCAGCAGCGTTTATGGGAGACCGGGGCTAACTGTGCCTATTTGGGTGTCTGGACATGTAGTATAAAACTCGTTAGCGTCAAACGAAAAAATTGCGGTGGACGTATCAGCTCTAACACACCAAGGGTAGTGCCTGATTAGCTTGATTATATTAAAGTCGATCAGTTTTGCTCTGCATAGCTGTACATATCTGCCGCAAAACCTACCTGATTCAAAAAAGACTATTTACGGATATACCTGAAAGCATATCCTAAGACGGTTAGGTGAAAAACGATTATACAAGAGGCCATTCTACGGGCAAACTACGGTTTCTGAAAGCATGTATTGTTAATATAAAAATACATCTACATGCTCGTACATAACTGTTATGAGTTCATAAAATCTTTCTAACTGAGCACATTATACTGAAAAGCGTTTCCTAAAATCTTTATATTCTTTACAGTTTTCTTATTCCAGTAGCTTTCATTGTGGTTATGTCAGAAAGGTCAATGATTTTGTTTTTCTACTTCTATTTTGTGCCGAGGAAATTTTCTGCACAGTTTCTGCACTAAGCCAAAAAACGTTTCTGTGCACTGGCTTATCATCTTGAATTAGGTCAATGATCATCAGTCCCTTTCAAACGCACCTGACTTCTTTGTTTGCTAAACGTCTTTGGTTTTCTTCAACACACAATACCAATCGATGCTTGAAATTGTCAAACCACCCCGTCTGCATCAGGACAATAGATCTGAATATGGTCAACAAGAGGCATAAATCCTCATGAGTCTCCGCATATGAGGGGGCTCATGAGGATCTATGCGTTTGCAGATAAGTGGTGTTTGCTGTGATGGTGTTTCGCCAAACATGCATTCTCACGATGAGGCTTTACATGGTGAAAGGCTTTTTCCAGCCGCAGACTTCAAAGGCCGCGATCTCCTCGAATCGAAAAAAAAAAAAAACTCAGACTTAAATCAGATGTCTTCTTGCCAGTATGAGGCATACTTTTTAACGAGCTTTGCCATCCTTGTGAAGCTTTTGGTGTTCTATGCCTTTTATTGGATGTAAAAAGTCTGGCTTTTGTGCTGTTTCCTGGTGCTTTCAGGTCGTGTTAGAGGAAACGCAAATTCCGTGTCTTCTCTTCAGTTGATAGGAGGGGAAAGCTTGCATGAGTGGATTGAAGACCAAGATTTGTTTTTCTTAATACCTAGACCTGCATACTGGTTCCGTTTGCAGAAAACGTTAAAGCAGGAAGTTACAAAATGTGACAAGTCATCAGCGTTATTTATTCAGAGGGTATCTCCGAGCACAGATAAAACTAGGAAAATGCTCATACGCGATCCAACAATTAAACTCCTTATATTCTATATAGTATTTTCTACTTTGATATTTTATTATGTACATTGTCAAATACTTTATATTATATTATTTCAGACAATTCCCAACAGTGACGCGGACAACCGTTTGCCAGAGTTACGTTAAAACTATCATGCCCTCGCATTGAAATGCTGCCATTGTGTAGGTATGCCTTGCAGATCAGCTAAAAAAGGTCTTGTCCAAGTTTAGCACTAGGTTAGCATTAGGATAATTTCCATCGTGAGTGTGCGATCTCTAAGAAGTTTCTAAAACGCAAAAGGGCAGCGCGAACGAAGTTTAACACAAAAAGAGGTATGAAAAAGAACTTGTAAGGGAGAGAACTGTGTGTTAGCGCCTTTTCCGAACTACACTTTACCTTATCCCGGATGTAAGCGCTAACACTCACCCTTGTTTCCTTAAAAGAAAATAGAGTTGCAAGCAGCGTGAGTGTTACGTGTACTATCTACATCTTACGCCCGACGTATCCACCGTACAAGAAGACATGGACACCGTTTCTTCGCTGGTCTGGCTGGCGTTAGTCCTGGCACCACAAAACGTCAAGAAATGTGTGCTGGTCTTTAATTTGGACCTTGCGGCTGCCACACTTCAAGTTATATGACAGATCTGGAGACCATTGATAGGTTTTGTACCCCAGATGCAGATCTCAACAGATATGGATTCAACAGGCATTCCAACACAGACTTGGCCCTGATAGAAAGCATAGTTCTTAAACTCTAACGGATATGACGAAGGCAAGGTGTGCGTGCCTTTCTGTAGAATCATTGATAAGGCAAGGTGCGTACGTAAGGATGCTTGTTCGCCGTGGAAAATCATCTTAATTCTTATATTAAAATGCCTACAGTCATGAGGGTCACAGAGCCAGTAAAACGACAACAGCCACAACAACACTTGCAATAGGAGCTTATATCACTATGTATCTGACTTGCTAATGTGCACACATGTTGTTTCCCTCGTTTCGCTGCCGCTGCAATTAGCGGCAGCGAATCGAGGCAGGGCAGAACAATCACGAACTTGCGCTTTGCGGACGACATTGACGGCCTTGCAGGAACAGAGAAGGAGCTAGCTCAGCTGGTGGAAAAGCTGGATAGTACAGCCATTGCATATGGGATGGAAATCAGTGCAGAGAAGACCAAACTGATGACCAATAACGCCAGTGGCATTGGCACTGAAATCATGGTTGGAGGCCAACAACTGGAAACAGTAAAGAAATTCAAATACTTAGGAGCCATTGTGACAGATGAGGGATCAAAACCAGAAAACTGTCCAGGATTGCGCAGACAACAACAGCACTGACAAGATTAAAGACCATATGGAAGGACAGAAACATCACGCTCTGCTCCAAGATCAGACTGATGCGCTCCTTAGTCATCTCAGTGTTCTTGTATGTCTGCGAGTAATGGACCCTCACAGCAGACCTTGAAAGGAGGATACAAGCCACTGAAATGAGATGTTTTCGAAGGCTGCTTGGCATTTCATACAGAGATCACACCACGAACGAGGAAGTGGGAAGCAGAATCAGGCAAGCCATCGGGCCCTATGAAGACTTATTAGCCATTGTGAAAAAACGCAAACTGAAGTGGTATGGGCATGTCACGCGTTCAGCAGGGCTTGCCAAAACAATCCTGCAAGGCACTGTGCAAGGAGGACGAAGGAGAGGAAGACAGAGGAAAAGATGGGAGGACAATATCTCAGAGTGGACAGGACTGAAGCTGGGCGATACGCTGATAATGGCAGATAACAGAGAGGAATGGAGGGAGCTGGTTGCCAAGTCATCAATGGTGCCCCAACGGTCGGCAAGACTACGGGAGATAAGATAAGATAAGATAAGATAAGATAAGATAAGATAAGATAAGATAAGATAAGATAAGATAAGATAAGATAAGATAAGATAAGATAAGATAAGATAAGATAAGATAAGATAAGATAAGATAAGATAAGATAAGATAGGATAGGATAGGATAGGATAGGATAGGATAGGATAGGATAGATAGATAGATAGATAGATAGATAGATAGATAGATAGATAGATAGATAGATAGAATCGAGGCAGACAACCATTATGACTAAAGTCTAATATATAATATGCGCTCTGTAGAGGCAACCTGACATCCAACCTGCGGTTGAACGCGATCGTCCTACTGGAGAGCAGGCCTGGCCTACTTCACAATTTAAGATTTTAAGATAAGATAAGATAAGATAAACTGTTTTGCCAGATGCATAAACATTAGGAATTGTTTTTGCGGCGTAACTGACGAGCGTCCATATTAAGTTCAACACATAAAACATACATATATCACAATCAAGCAGACTCAAAAATACCAAACCACACATATGTATAGCAGTCATTGTACTACGTATGCACACACATATAAGTAAGTAAAATAAAATAAATCTATAGCATAATAACCATATTATGACAACAAAAACCGCCAAGTGAGCCGCCGCGCAACGAAAACAGAATAGCTAAATTCATATGTATTTGTAAAGTGACTGTACATCTTGTTTAAGAAGTGGTTTAATAGAACATATAAAGAACTATAAATAATTAAGATGGGCTGTATGTAATTCTAAAGGGACTTTACCTGAATTTACCTGAGTGGCCACTGAGCGCGGCCGACGGGGTAGGAAGTTTGAGAACTTATTTTAACCCCCTTAATAATAATAATAATAATAATAATAATAATAATAATAATGGGTATTTATATAGCGCTTAATCTTACTCAAAAGCTCTAAGCGCTTTACAATCTGTACACAAAAATAAAATACAATGACATATGCACATAACAAACAAAGCACAATGCCCGAACACACCACTTTTACAATAAACTAAACAACAATACATACATAATAATTTATATTCTAATTAACATTCAGTCTAAACAAGGAGGATTGCAGAACTACAACTAAGGCATCAAACACTGGCAGTCATTCAAAGTAAAGCTTAAAGAGGTGAGTTTTCAACGACCTCCTGAAGTCAGAGACAGACTCACTGTTTCTGACCTCAAGAGGAAGTGTATTCCATAACACTGGGGCTTGATAAACAAAAGTGCGCTGACCAAATGTTTTAGTTTTGACAGAAGGTACACACAGCTTCCTGACAGCTTAACTGTCTCTTTATCATGGCGGTTCTTGAACTGGTTGACAGTTTCAGCTTCGACAATTGATTGTTTCAGAGAATTCCATGGGTTCACAACTCTTTGGGAAAAAAAGTTTTTTCTAAGATTCAGTCTGGACCTCCCTTTGAACAGTTTGCTGCTGTGACCTCTATGGTAAAATGATGACTGGCATGAAGTAAAAAATATGTCCGCAGAAACTTTTTCAAGTCCCTTTATGATCTTGAAAGTCTCGATGAGATCTCCCCTGTCTCTCCTTTCTTCCAATTTCTGCAAATTGCAAAAGGCCAGTCTCTCCTCATACGGCAGGTGAACAATCCCTGTAATCGATCTTGTAGCTCTCCTCTGCACCTTTTCCAACTCTGCGATGTCTTTTTTGAGGTATGGTCGCCATGCTTGGATACAGTACTCTAAATGTGGTCGTACAATTGTTTTGTAGAGTGGGACAATAACTTCTCTAGTTCTGGCTGTAACTGTTCGCATGATCTGCCCCACTGCTCTGTTGGCTCACGCAGCACTGGCGACTGACCGACAGTGACCTGTGCATGATGACGCCTAGGTCCCTTTCTTCCTCCACTGCTCCAAGTTCTTGTCCTCCACGCGTGTAAACCTGACAAGTGTTTTTTACGGCCTGCATGCAGAGTCTTGCACTTGTCCACGTTATACTGCATCAGCCACCTCTCTGACCATCTTTCTGCTACCTTAAGGTCATGCTGTAGTTTGTCGCTCCCCGCTGGGTCGGAGACGTCGCCGTAGATCTTAGTGTCATCAGCAAACTTTAGAACGCTGGTCAGCATATCGTCCTCCAAGTCATTAATGAACACCAGGAACAAGGTCGGCCCCAAAATGGATCCTTGTGGAACTCCGCTCGTCACATCTACCCATGGAGAAGCTTGTCCGTTGACCACAACTCTCTGCTTCCTGCCACGTAGCCATTCTTCCATCCACTGCAGCACTTTTCCGTCTACACCGTGCGCTTTCAGCTTGTCCATAAGCCGTTTGTGAGGGACCTTGTCGAACGCCTTGGCATAGTCAAGGTAGATGACGTCTACATCTTTCCCTTCGTCCAGCATGCGTGTCATGTCCTCCAGGAAGACGAGCAGGTTTGTCAGGCAGGACTTTCCTTTTGAGAAACCATGTTGGCTGCCTCGGATCAGCTGATGCCTCTCAAGGTGATTGTTCAGAAAATCCCGCACAACACTTTCAAAGACTTTCCCAACCTGAGAAGTCAGCGATACCGGCCTGTAGTTTCCTGCTATACATTTTGCACCCTTTTTGAATATCGGCACAACATTTGCCTCTTTCCACCCCACTGGCACCTCTCCGGTGTCCAAGGAAGCCTGAAAGATCAGTGACAGGGGATATGCTACGGATTCTGCTGCTCCCACCAGTACGGCTGGAGAAATTTCGTCAACCCCTGGCGCCTTGCTAGCGTTCAGGTTTTGCAACTTCTTGAGGACTATGTCCTCTGTAAAGATCACATGTACCAGTCTTTCCTCTGGTAAGCCCGTAAACTTACATTGGGGTTCCGGTCTGTCACCATTGCCCTCCACCGTGAAAACTGATGCAAAGAATTTGTTCAAGATGTCCGCTTGTTCCTCATCATCAGTGTGCAGCTCCCCGTCGCTATCTTCCAGAGGACCAACCTTGACCTTGCAGCGCAGCCTGTCTCTTGCGTAGGCGTAAAAAGACTTTGCATCCTTCTTGATGTTTTGTGCCAGCATTTCTTCAAACTTCAATTTACTATCTCTGATGAGTTTTGTACTGCCATTCTGCCACTGTTTATATACAAGAAAGTCTTCTTGCCTACCACTCTGCCTGTATTTTTTCCATTTCTTCCTCTTCTTCTTGACACTTTTGAGTGCCTCTCTGTTCATCCACTTGGGCTTCCTAGTGCACCTCGTTTTCTTCAACGGTACGAAACTTCTCACCACCTTCTGCAGCATTCGATGAAACAAGTCCCACTGTTGACTGCAGCTCTTCCCTTCAAATTCATTGTCCCAATTCACCTTATCTAACTTCTCTCTGAGCACTTTCCAGTTTGCCTTTCTGAAATCCCTTATCTCTTTCCTCCTGTCGCTGTTACTGTCTCTAGGCTCGGAAAAGGCCACTTTGAAGTGCACAATGTTGTGATCGCTGTTGGCTAGAGGATCGCCTATCTCGACCTCTTGCACCATCTCTTCTTCAGAACTGAACACCAAGTCCAACACATTTGCTTTTCTAGTGGCTACAGCCACATGCTGAAACCAAAAACAGTCACTTACTGTATCGCGCAAACCTTCCCCTTCTCCATCACACTCATACGTATTCCAGTTAATACCAGGACGGTTGAAGTCTCCAGTAACAACCACATGCCTGTACTTTGCTGCCTCTTTTAAAACTGCAAACAATTTCTCCTCATTTTCCTGACTAACACCGGGTGGATTGTACACAACACGAAACAATGTTTCTTCTTTGTCGTGACCATATAAAACACACCAGATGCTTTCTGTATAGTCCTGCTCCTCACAGAGTTTCACTTCTCTAACCTGCAAATTATCTCTCACATACATCAAGCATCCCCCTCCTCTCCTTCCCACTCTATCACTTCTAAATGTCTTGTATCCATTGATGTGAATTTCACTATCTGAAATGTCTCCATGAAGCCAGGACTCAGTAATGGCACTAATGTCTAATTCCTCGCTTAATACAAAAGTGTGAAGATCATTAAATTTATTAACAACACTGTGTGCGTTTATTGATGCGCAATGCAAAAAATGTGGTGAAGAGGTAGAAACAAATGATGCATTATATACATTATTTTGTACAGATGCGGCAGGTTCAGGATAAAAACTTAGTCCTTTTTTGATGCAGAGGCCACATTCAGCTCAGATGCTGATGACGCCTCATCCTCAGATTCTTTTGCTCTATGATGGTTACTGACTCTCATCTATCATAATCACTTCATTACTCTTGATCATGTATTTCTTGCCGTCCTTCAAACTGCTTTTCTCTTTCAGTTCATCTCTCAAAGCCTTCTGTTCTCTTTGCTCTGATTTTGTCAAGTCCCTACTGACATACACCGTATTGTACTCTTTAGTTCGAAACAATTTCTTGCTATTCATGAGAATGTCCTTCTTCTGCTTGGCACTAGTACACTGCACCTTGAGGGGTCTGGGTCGCTCACCTACCTTCCTACCTAACCTTTCCAAGCCAGTTCCCTCTGCCGCTTCCTGACCCAGCCCCAGTGCAGACACCACATCAGCAAAAGCTTCCTTGTCTGGTTTTGTCTCAGGCAGATTCTTGATGATAATATTCATCCTCCTTTCCTCTCTGAGCTTAGCTTCGTACACCTCCTCTCTAACCACCGACCTGACAGAAGTCGCAACTCTCTCTTCAAAGCCATTATCCAAGTTGTCCACTTTGCTTTCCACAGACTCCAGTCGATTTCTAGCTCAACATTTTTGTCTCTGACTTGTTGTACAAGCTTCAAAACATCCATAGCTTTAGGATTGCACACATCACAAAACCAGTGACAACTACCACCACTTGCTGAGCCAAACTGTTTGATCATGTTGTAGTACTCACTAGACACATTTTGGCATTCTCTGTGAAATATTTTCCCACAATATTCACACTGCAGGCAATCTGTTCTCCTGTTCATTGATTTATCACAGGTGGCACACTTGTTAGAAGTACCTTGACTAGATCCAGAGATCGTTTTTTCACTCATTGAAACTTTTCTGCAACTAGAGTCCGCCATTGTGTAGGCCTAACTCACAACACTGAGCGCTCACAGCTGATTGATTTCTGGGGTTAAACACACTTCCTACCCCTACCACACCGTTGCAGATGCTGCAGAATTGCTCAGGACCACTTTAGGCAATTCAGGAGATGCTGTTACTGTTTCTTTCTTGGGATATTTGTTGAATTTTACATTTCAATGGAAGAGCTCTTTCAACCACGTCCGCCATTTTCAAGGGCGACAACTCTCCTTGAGGCAATCTGTTTTATTTATGCGCTCATGCTGCTCTGTACTCAATTTTGAACATCTCGGCTGCAAAATAACAGAACAACACACGAATAGCTCGAAACATTTATCACGACGTAAGGCTCGTGACGATTATTATGATGATGACGACGATAGCTATTTATATAGAGCTTGTATCAATAAATGAAGTACTTTCTCAAACTGCTTGGAAAGATGTTTGAAACATAAGGATACCAAGGAGCCGCATTTGACAGTATACCAAAAAAAATATCAAAGTAGAGAGTTCCCTGCTTTTATTTATTTATTTATTTATTTATTTATTTATTATTTATTTCGAGGGTGGGGTGGGGGAGTGGGGGTGGGGACGTGGAACGTGGGAGGGATAGGAAGTAGTGGGGAGGATAATATTTATGTCAGCACAGCTGCTCACACATGAAAACCACACGAATTTGCGTATTACAGTTATTATCACACACCATTGGATATGACGATGCTGTGCGTAGAAACGCTACATTGAGGGATATTTCAGTATCGGGCGAATTCGTATCAGCGACATCCCATTTTCACTTGCTTGAATGTTAATTTTGTGGTTGTGTTATTCTTTTGAGAGTATGTGTGTGTTGATCATAGGAAAGATCCGATATTCATTTGAATTATTTTGGATAAGAATTACGTACCTTTTTAGTATGATTCATTTTCTGTTGCACGGAGAATTGTGATCGATTTTTGGTGTGACGCGTATTTTCGCGACAATGTTGTAAAGTGTGACCCACATTAGCCTGGAAGGTTTGAGCAGGGTCGCGATCTTTCTAGTGACTCAGATATGACGTCAAAGTAAATACGTTTCGCTACAGTTAGCAACAATTACAGAAATCACGGATTTTCCGGAATTAGTCTAAGTTTGTAGAAAGCTGTAGGCAGATCTAAAGTGTTTTTTCCTCATGAATATTAATGAGTTTTGGTTACGTTTTCTTTTCTGATTGGTTGTGTTGTGTGAATTTGCTGGATTGTTTTGGAAACCTGTAATAGTATAAAAGACGGAGTTAGGAAATATGTGTTTACATTGTATGAGAGACGCAGTGTGTCAAAGGTGTTGATGCATTGTATAGGAGACAGCGTATCAGTGTTGGTGCATTTGTGGACGGATTGTGCTGAGAGTGCATCGTGAGAATAAAATATTGTTGGAACTGTTACTCCAGTGTGGTCACCTTGTGCCACGTGTGACGAGTTGCAGTTGAGTGAAGTTTATTTACAAGAACCCTACATGCGTGCGTCTGGTGTGATAGTATCATACTACGATAACGGCTACCACGTAACATTAAGTCAGTGCTAATCGAGACGTCGCCAAATCGTAAATCGCACGTGAAAATGGTCAATGCTGTGAAAATGGATCGCAATGGGGGTAATGGCTTTCGTGAATATGTGTGCTGTTATGTGATTTTAGACCTCACTGCCGTAGGACGTAGGGTCCAAAATCACAGAACAGCACACGCGCTTTTACAAAGCCGTAAAGACTAAAATTGCAGACTGGTACACAGTGGACGCGTCTGGACTTAAGGATTGTGACGTTAGCGCAGTGGTCTCGTAAACTAGACGGTCATGGGGAGTCAAGTTTCATTTCAGTCCGGTTCATAGGCGAGACAGAGTGTGGAATGACCACACGCGTTTCGAACAGCATAGTTATATTATACATGTGTAGATGTTCTTGAGCCCCAGTTGCTTTCAGGGGCTCATGTCGACTCTATGCTAGCCCCATGCG
>BTPG01000008.1:132112761-132130261 GCA_036245525.1 Semisulcospira habei
TAATAATAATAATAATAATAATAATAATAATAATAATTTTATAATAATAATGATACTAATAATAAAATAAGAAGAAGAAGAAGAAGAGGAAGAAAAACTACGGATAAAAACACAATAAGTGAATTAATGAAAGGAGAAAAAATGACATTGGAGAATTTGTAACTGCCACCAATACAAAAAGCAAGGGAAATAAATGAGTGCATAGCATTAAGAGAGAGAGAGAGAGAGAGAGAGAGAGAGAGAGAGAGAGAGAGAGAGAGAGAGAGAGAGAGAGAGAGAGAGAGAGAGAGAGAGAGAGAGAGAGAGAGAGACTCAAGACTCGATCACTTTATTGTTTAGGCCATTGGCCCATCACATGAAAACTCTATTAAAACGTACAACAACAACAACAACAACATTAATTACAAAATGCAAATAAGTTGTGCACACACTCCATGCGTTTTTCATGCCGCGTCATGAAAAACGAAGCAAGTTCATTCTTGCCAAGAATGGACCAGCTGCGTTTTTTCAAAACAGAGCAGTGTTGGCAAGCCCGTGAGCCACACAAATATCAGCGGACCTCACGGCGGCGTTTTAAACTGTAATAAATGAATCGGGCAACATTCTGTACCGACTCTCTGTCATTAAGCAGACGACTAAGGGAACCATATTTGGCATAAAGAGTGTATTTAGTAGGAATAAACTTTTGTCTAAGGTCTTCAAGTGATCTGCAATGAAACAAAAAATGCCTTTCGTCCTCAAATCGGCAGTTGCATAATGGACAAGGCCGAATTGGTATCATTAGTATATCTGAATTTGTGCTATTAATTTCTGAAGCCCCAATTCTAAACCGTATAAGAAGGTCC
This sequence comes from Semisulcospira habei, assembly GCA_036245525.1. Lineage (NCBI taxonomy): Eukaryota > Metazoa > Mollusca > Gastropoda > Semisulcospiridae > Semisulcospira > Semisulcospira habei. The sequence goes on from BTPG01000008.1 coordinate 132,113,607, forward strand.
CGTAAATGTTTATTGTGAATATCAAAGAAGTAGGTTTCTAAATATAAAGATGCTTTACAGTCCATATAACCGTGACTATGTCAGACCTGCCCAAACGAATCAATCAATCTTTGTTTGTATTCTAGCAGAAACCTGCCAACAATACCAACACCTTGTTTTACCATACAAAACCAAAACCATACCGGTACAGTTCATCATGAACACGAGTGACCCAACAGTCTTTTCTACTATTTTGTAAAGCTAGCAACATTTTGTACGCTTTGGAAGGAAGTCTGTGAGGCTCCAGAGAGAGAGAGAGAGAGAGAGAGAGAGAGAGAGAGAGAGAGAGAGAGAGAGAGAGAGAGAGAGAGAGAGAGAGAGAGAGAGAGAGTGTGAGAGAGAGAGAGAGAGAGAGAGAGAGAGAGAGAGAGAGAGAGAGAGTGAGAGAGAGAGAGAGAGAGAGAGAGAGAGAGAGAGAGAGAGAGAGAGAGAGAGAGAGAGAGAGAGAGAGAGAGAGAGAGAGAGAGAGAGAGAGACACAATGACAATGACAATGACAATGATCCTTTATTTGACAACGGTAAAAGTTTTGGTAGTAACAACCATTTTTCGAACTTGCCGTTGCTAATCTACTGATTACAGAGTTACTATCGTACTAATTGTTTTCTACTACTAAGAAGGAAAAAAAAAATTACATGACACAGCACAAGCCAAGAATGAAAAAAAAAAAATTAAAAAAATAATGTTGGGGGGAAGTGACATAGGAATTACCAACTTTACTGGTCGGGCATAATGACATGTTGTGAGGTTTAATTAAAATAATATAATAAGAATACACACAACCTAATACGCATACATAACGCATGCACATTTGAGCACGCCACTCTCTATCTCTAAAATACACGTGCGCACACGCACACATGCACAACGCACACACGTGCACACACACGCTTACGCGGCTTAAGCTAGTCAGTCATTTGAGTAGCTGGCTACATACAAGCTGTACCGAATAAATATGAGTCATCAGTCGAAACCTGTGATACACGCAATTAATGATCTAATGAGAAATAGTATTTTTCAATATGTGCACAGTCACGGGGATGCTGCTGACAAAAATAAGTACTTGATGAGACTGACTTTAAACGAGGAGAAAGTAGCTGATGTCGTGACGTTTCTAGGCAAGGCATTCCAAAGACTAGAGCCAGAGAACGTCAAACTCGTTTTATAGAGATCAATTCTAGGTCGCGGCACAATAAGGGATTTTCTTGATCTGGAGTATGTTGATGACTGGACGGTAAATAGTAATGTGATATATCGGGGTAGCTTATCGTTTAATGCCTTGAACATAACCATTCCCTTATTGTAAATTAGATGATCTTTCAGGGGCAGAATTGTTAAGGCTGCCAATTTTTGGTCAGTAGTTAATCTGGGATCAGGGAGTATTAGTTTGGCAGCTCTCCGATGTAGAGAGTTCAATCTTTTCAAATTGACATCTCTCGAACCATCCCACACAGTAGAAGCATAGTCTATATGCGATCTAATATGTGCATTGAAGAACAGTTGACGTGTCTCCATATCAGTAATGTGTTTAAGTTTTGCTAAGATGTACATATTTCTGGAGACAATTTTACAAACGTTACTGATGTGTAGCTGCCACCTAAGCTGGTTGTCCACCGTGACTCCTAGCAGGCGATGGTTAGTAACTTGGCTGATGGTTTTGCCTTGGAGGGACAGACTGAGTGAGAGAGAGCCAAGCTGGTGTTTTTGGCGGGTTGCTAATTACCATGCTCTCCGTTTTTACCGGGTTTAAAATCATAATATTAAGACTGCACCATTCATCAATATCTTGCAGTGTGTTTTGCAGTCGTGAATTGATGTTTGATATATCCTTATCTGGCGTGTGTACAGTAGCATCATCTGCAAACATATCACATGTAACGCTTTCATTTTTTATCGCAAGAGGAAGATCATTTATGAACAAGCAGAATAGAAGGGGACCAAGAATAGAGCCCTGTGGTACGCCATGCTTCACTAAACCTTGATCCGAGTATGAGCTATTTAGTAATACCTTTTGTTTTCTACCTTCGAGGTAGGATTTGAGAAACGACGCCGAGTTGTTGGTGTACATGGATACTTTCTTGATCAGTATTTCGTGGTTTACTAGATCAAAGGCTTTACGAAAATCTAGAAACATGACTCCTGTAAGTTTTGAGTCGTTGATGGAAGATAACCAGGTGTCTATCATCCGTATCAGCGCAGTGTGACATGAGTGTTCTGATCTGAAGCCCTACTGCAATGAACAGATTAATTTTCGGCTTTCCAGGTATATAGATAGATGCTTGTGAATATGCCGTTCTAAGGGCTTGGACAGAACAGGTAGAAGTGATATGGGCCTAAAATTATTAATTTCACTAAGATCTTTAGATTTAGGTAGAGGTATTACTTTCGCGTCTTTAAATGCGTCTGGAAAACAATTAAAATTAATACAGAGGTTGTATATATAAGTGATACTCTCTACAATGTATAGGAGGGATATCTTGAGTATTTTCGCACTAATCTCATCCAGTGCTGATGATTTTTTATTTTCCAAAGATGTAATTAATTTACCAACTTCATGGACCGCTATAGTGGGTATGATGAAAGGTTTTGTGCCGGCAGTTCTCTGCTTGCAGAAATCGACTAAGTTGTCCGGGCATACATAGTCATGTGACTCAGTTCCCGGCGGGATTAATGATTCTGCTACGGAGACGAAGTGGCTGTTGAAGCTGTTTGCTGTGAGATGCGGCGGTAAAGGAGTTGTGCTTTTATTCGTGCCTCTAGTAACTAAATTTATCGCACGCCATATTGTGGCACAGTCTTTACTTTCGTGAATAACTTTAGAGAGAGAGAGAGAGAGAGAGAGAGAGAGAGAGAGAGAGAGAGAGAGAGAGAGAGAGAGAGAGAGAGAGATTCAATGATTCAATGAAGCTTTATTTATCAACGGTGGAGGCATTGACATCGTCACAGACATAGCCATTTTTCAAACCTGCCGTTGCTACAAAACTACGAGACAAAATACAAAAAAAAACTAAGTATATAGTTAAATGTAAATGAAACTGACAAAAACATTGCTAGTTTAGGGAAAGAAAGTCCCATGACAATCTCACACACCTAAACTGACACACACACACACACACACACACACACACACACACACACACACACACACACACACACACACACACACACACACACACACACACACACACCATCACACACAGAGTTTGTAATTGGGAGCATACATAATCAGGGTTACAGGGCAGTATATATTTCACAACGAAATGATTACGACTGCTTCGAGAAGTGCTTGAAGAGACTGATTTTGAAACGGGCTAGAGAGGAAGCGGATTTTACATAATCAGGAAGCGTGTTCCAAGTCTGCGTTCCCGCGAATGACAAACTAGATTTGTATATATCAATTCTTGTTTTGGGGACTAAGAAAAGTTGCCTAATATTACCAAGCCTAGATTCCGACTTAGAGAAAAGAGTTGTGATATATTCTGGTATTTTCTGTTTCCACACTTTGAACATAAAAATAGCCTTATTGTATTTGAAGTGGTCTTGCAGCGGCAGAAATCCTATTTTGGCGAGTTTTTCTTCTGTTGTGAGTCGTGGGTCAGGAAGGATTAACTTTGCTGCCCTTCTGTGTAACGAGTTGAGTCTCTTCAAGTGGACTTCACTGCATCCATCCCACACCGTTGACGCGTAATCAATATGAGAACGTATGTGAGCATTATAGAATAGTTTGCGCGTGTCCGAGTCGGTGTAATATTTCAGTTTGGACAACATGAAAAGATTTTTGGCTACCGTTCTGCATAGAGTGTCCGTATGAGCCTTCCACTTAAGCTGACTGTCAATTGCAATCCCTAGTAGGCGGTGTTCATTAACGTGTTCTATTTGCCTGCCCTTTAATAAAAGGTTAAGTAACAGGGGTGCCAACTGGTGTTTTTGACGAGTGGCGATTATCATAGATTTGGTTTTAATTGGATGAACAATCATAGAATTCCTGTGACACCATTCAGACACTTCATCAAGACTATGCTGCAAGTTGGAAGAAATTACTTGTATATCTTTGTTAGTCATATGAATGGAAGTGTCATCAGCAAAAAGATCACATTGTACGTTCTTGCAAGTTATATGAAGTGGCAGGTCATTGATGAATAGACAAAATAGGAGGGAGGGAGAGAGAGAGAGAGAGAGAGAGAGAGAGAGAGAGAGAGAGAGAGAGAGAGAGAGAGAGAGAGAGAGAGAGAGAGAGAGAGAGAGAGAGAGATGGTTGGTTGGTTGTACATTGCTTAACGTCCCGACAGCAACAAGACTTTCTCAGGACGTGTCTGCAATGCTTGTGAAAAACAACAACAACAACAACAACAACAACAACCCAAAAAACCAACTCAACAGAATATTGAATGTATGTCGCCAGCCGGTTTAATACGCTAAATACACATAAGACTATTTAGCAGCACACATCCAATATCAAGAGCTACAGACAGTGCCGACAATAGGGAGAGTTTATAAAAGGAAAATACAGGTGAATGGACCAAGGGTAGACAGATACACATGCCCCAGAATAGAGGGGAAAACCCACCCTGTGGGGCTGACCAGGGTGACCCTGGGAACTAAAAAGTAGTTAACCCAACCCAAGTCGCCCAGGGCAGACCTGGGTGGGGAAGAGATGATGATGATGATGATGAAACGTTTTTATTCAGGATAAAAAGTTTTAGGCATAGCAATGCCTATCTTCCAAACTGCCCTGCAGAGAGAGAGAGAGAGAGAGAGAGAGAGAGAGAGAGAGAGAGAGAGAGAGAGAGAGAGAGAGAGAGAGAGAGAGAGAGAGAGAGAGATGATGATGATGATGATGAATCTTTATTTATTCAGGATAAAGCTATTAGGCAACTCAATGCCTGTCTTACAAGCTGTCCTGTAAACAAACAACGTAACAGGAAAATAAACAGAGCATGCAAATACTAACAATAATAATAATAAGAAGAAGAAGAAGAGGAAGAAAAACTACGGGAAAAATCACAATGGAGAATTTGTAACTGCCTCCGATGCAAAAAGCAAGAGAACGAAACAGAGAGAGAGAGAGAGAGAGAGAGAGAGAGAGAGAGAGAGAGAGAGAGAGAGAGAGAGAGAGAGAGAGAGAGAGAGAGAGAGAGAGAGAGAGAGAGAGAGAGAGAGAGAGAGAGAGAGAGAGAGAGAGAAATGAAATGAAATGAAATGAAACTTTATTTCTCAAGGATAAATGATTAGGTACACAGACCTTTTTTCAATCATGTCCTTGCACACGCACTCATACAACAATCTCACGCGTTTGACTAAAACCAATAAAATTGGAAAGGCAAAACGTGATTAAAAAAATAATTTAAAAAATCACAGACAAACAAACAAACAAACAAACAAACTAGTTAGCAGTCACTCACTCACACACACACACACACACACACACACACACACACACACACACACACACACACACACACACACACACACACACACACACACACACACACACAAAGAACCTGATTAAACATGAACGTTAAAAACTTAGTTTGAACAGCAACAGCAAACTCGACAATACAACTCAATGCGCTCGAGTAACGCCGACACAACTACACAACTATGGGCTTAAGTTTCTTTCAGCTGCCGAAATAAGCGGGCCCTGAATGTGGACAAAGAAGGAGCCCCAGTAATGTCGATAGGCAAGAAATTCCATAGTTTGGCTCCTGAGTAAGACAAACTAGGTTTGAATATATCGAGGCGCGGCCTTGGTATGGATAGATTGTTCCTCGTCGTTTTATAAGGCGTATGCGCAGGGCTAAATAGATCTGTTAAGCATGTTCTTAATTAAACGAACTTTAGTTCGCGAACTGTGACGAACTACAGTTCACGATCTCGGACGAACCAGGTTGGCTCTTAATTGGACGATCTAAAGATACGGCGAACCTAGTTCGAAGTAGTTCACGAACCTGGGCAAACCATAGTTCGCTGTCAGAAAAGGTTCGCTGAACGTGTTGAGCAAACCAAGGCGAACCTTTTGTCTGATTGGTCAAAACTTTTACCCTCTTCTGCGTTGGAGATAAGAAGACAGTCACCGATACAAACAAATATGGCTGACGGCGATATTTCACTCGTGCGAAGAACAAGACCTATTTTTATTGATTTGTGGGAGGCGCAACGCTGTTTGTGGGGTCGCTACTGCAAGGAGTGCAAAAAGAAACATCGTTCAAATCGCGAAGCGGCATAGCGGCAGCCATTTTGAACCAGTAAGTACGCCGAATCGAGCACTTCAGTTAAGAAAGAGAATCATGGCAAACCTGGTTTGCTGAAGTTCGCCTAGGTTCGTTCAACCTCAATTAAGAAACAAACCAAAAGATCGCCGATCTTCTCCGATCTAGGTTCGCTGAGCAGAAGTTCGTCCAATTAAGAACAGCTCTTAGATAACTAGGCGTTTTAGAGTGGTAGATTTTAAACATAAGTACGCCTTTATTATACATAAATAACTTACGCAGAGGCAGCATGTCAAGGGCTTTGAGTCGGTCGGTGCTTTCTTTACTATCAGGGTGAATTAATTTGGCTGCCCTACGATGAAGAGCATTAAGCCTTTTTATGCATGCATCGCTACATCCATCCCAAACTGTTGAAGCATAATCTATATGGGATTGAATATGTGCGTTATAAAATATTTTCCTTGTCGGTGTATCTGTAAAATAACGCAGTTTTGAAAGAAGATATAAATTCCTGGACACTGTTCGACATACGCTGCTGACATGCGCGTGCCATGTGAGTCGTCGATAATGACGCCTAACAAGCGTTGCTCTCTAACTTGTCTAATCGGCTCAGAGTTGAGAGAAAGGCTAAGCGGGGGTGGATGTAGCTGCTGCTTTTGTCGTGTAGTTATTAGCATGCATTCTGTTTTAGACGGATTTGGTACCATATAGTTATTGTGACACCATTTTGTTAAGCCCTGTTGAAGCGAGGAATTGATTGTGGATATTTCCGCTGACGACACGTCGAGAGTAGCATTATCAACAAACAGGCTACAGCGTACGTTTAGATCTGAAATATGCAATGGCATATCATTGATGTAAATGGAAAATAAGAGGGGCCCTAATATTGAGCCCTGAGGCACGCCGTGCTTTAGTATGCCTTCAGCTGAACGTTTTCCGTTAACAAACACATACTGACGTCTTCCGTGCAGGTAGGATTTGAAAAAGTCCAAGGATGCTTTGTTTACGTGATACATTGATAGCTTTAGTATCAACATATCATGGTTTACTAGATCAAAGGCTTTAGAAAAATCTAGAAATACAGCACTGGTCATTTCACCTTTGTTCATGGACGTAAGCCAAGTATTGGTCAGGTGAGCTAGAGCTGTGTGGCATGAGTGGCGAGGTCTAAAACCTGACTGTAGTGGGTAAAGCAAGTTATGTTTTTCAAGAAAATAGCTCAGATGCATGTGTACATGTTTTTCTATTGGTTTTGACAGAGCTGACAAGAGCGAGATTGGTCTAAACTTATTAGGGTCTGAGAGGCAGAGGAATAACTTTGTCTAATTTCCAGCTGTTTGGAAATGTACCATGTTGTAAAACGAGATTATAAATAAATGTCAAAGACTCGACCACATACGGGGCAGCAAGTTTTAAAAAAGTATGTATTTATCCTGTCGTGACCAAGCGAGCGCTTATTTTTGAGTTGGCTAATAGATTTGCCAACGTCAAATACAGTAAGCGAAGGAATACTAAAGGATACGTTTGGCGCGAGTTTGTCCTCACAAAAATCTGTAAGCTTTTCGGATATAGATGGTGTGTGAGGTGTCGTGCTGCTTAACAACGAATCAGCAGCAGACAAGAAATGGTTGCTAAATGTGTCTGCAGATATAGATGTACATGGTGCTGTTTGTCGTGATTTAGTGAACGCATTAAGGGCGCGCCAGACAGATAAGGTGTCTGTTTTGTTGTCCATCAATCGCTTAAAGTGGGTTTTTTTGGCCTCTAATACCATGTATTTAACACGATTTCTCTGCTTGCGGAAAGCACCAAAATCTTTGTTGCGTTTTAGTTCATTTCTGACAGCCATGGCCTCTGTAATGTCATTGCTTAACCATTGGGGTAAATGCACATGTTTCACCCTCTTTTCACGCAGCGGCGCATGCTTGTCAAGAACCCGACGGAACAATCTATACCAATCGGCCAACGCATCTTCAGGATTCGTATGATTGTAAACCGAAAAAAAAAAGAGGTTTTATTTAGTTCGGCTAGAAACATATCCCTATTAAACTTTTTAAACGATCTATAATAGATAGTGGTATGCTGTTTTTTTTCCGATTTTGTTTGTCCACCCTCAAAGCCCAGCTGCAGCACTTGAAGAGCACAGGAACTAAAAACCCTTGAATTGTTGGAGGTGTATACATGATCAATTAGAGAGAGAGAGAGAGAGAGAGAGAGAGAGAGAGAGAGAGAGAGAGAGAGAGAGAGAGAGAGAGAGAGAGAGAGAGAGAGAGAGAGAGAGAGAGAGAGAGAGAGAGAGAGAGTTTTGAACACGTTTAACACATTATTACGGTTGGTATATGGGGCGGTCCGTGGCGCAGTGGTTAAGACGCCTGCCACCAATGCTAAAGGTGCGAGGTTCGATACCGGGTCAGTTTCGGCGTTGGATTTTTCTCCTCTAGTAAGTGTCACCGTTAATTCGGGCGGACCGTCGGGGGTTCTTTCTCCGGGTACTCTGGTTCTTCCACCCCCTCCACTTTGGTACCGGTTTCAGGCCACGTTATAAATTTCAAATACAAGCGATCAAAATTTCCGAAACATCAGTAGCTGAGCTGACCCTTCGTACCACGTGAATGTCCTGTGTCTGTGCCTTCAGAGTGAATGCGTGTGTCACGTGAGCGTGCGTGTTGGGTTCAGTTCGCGGCGCTTTGAGTCGATTCGCAGAATTGGGGAAAAGCGCCTATATAATAACCGGTATTATTATTATTATTATTATTACAAGAATTTTCAGAATATTTGACGGAGCTGTAACTGTCTTTATCACCTGGAGTGGATCTCTCAAGTAGAACACTGAAAAATCGCCTCTTCCTCATTGCCATCTCTTGTGTCTTTTATCCGTACTGACTGGAACAGCTCTGTTGAAAACCTTTGAAGCCTTTCACTACTAGCACGACGAAACATCGACACTCTCCTACTCCTGGGAAAAGAATATGTAGATGTGGGTAACCCTTCTCGGCAGGTGGCATAGCTAAAAGAGAAACAGTCTCGTGAGACTATTTGCGGGCTGGCTTGACTGCGCATTTCCCCAGCAAAACTGTTCCATAAGCAAGAAGCACAGATTATCGTGTAATTCTAAAGCCGCTTGGTTTAATGAAAATCTATAGCTTCTCGCTGGCAATTGCCAGCTCCATTTACATCCTTGGATTCAGGGAATCATACGGGTTTGAGTGCAGAACAGGGAAGGCCAAAACGGACCTTCATGTCAAGATCTGCAAAATGCATAGATTCTCATAACCCTCGGTATTCCCAAGGGGTTATGAGAATCATGCTCTTTGTTGACAAATTACCGTTTTCATTTGCATCTTCAGAAATTTGGTGACTCTTCTGGGTTTCAATGCACAATGGACTGATGGACCTTCACCACATGCACAGTGTCTGCAAAAAGCATAGATTGTCATGAGCGCCTGCTTGCCCCGGGCACGCAGGGACTCATGACAATCTGTGCTTCTTGCTGACTCGTTGACATCCTCAGACCGAGAGAGCCATCTGAGCTGAAAGACATGGCGTCAACCACAGTTCTGTCCTAAACATAGCCAGCGTCCACACTTCATTATCATCGGTATATTTACTTTCCATCACAAACTGGCACTCGCGGAATAATTCACACTCTCCTGTTGACACAGTTTATTCCAGCAGCAAACAAATAACGGGCTGCAAGGGACGTAAGTACCGAGCATTGACGCAATTTCCACTCTCCCGCCACGAAGGGAGAAAAGGTCGCACTTCCGGTGGAAAATATTTCCAAATATTCCCCGGAGATTTGAATGGATGCCTGCTACACCCTTGGGCCGGAGCCTTGCAAAGGAGGCAGGCAGATTGAGATGTTTGTCTTGAGACTCTGAGAGTAAAAAAGACATTCATTGGTTGTTTCATTACCAGCGCCACCTGGACAAGGTGTATCAACCATGATATGTAAAAAGTAGTGTTGGATTAGAAGTTTTCATTAGCGCCATCTGCTTAACGTGATAGTTCAAGGGTAGCTCCAGATTAGCTTTTCGCCTATTCAGGCGCCAAGCTAATCTGGCACTACCATGCATCTGTCACAATTGATAAACTTAGTGTTAAACAGATTTAATATTTCAACAGTTTGACCTGGTGCTCAAATACGTAAATGAAAAGAAAACGAGAGTCACCTAATATTTTTCGAGATTCTCTTGAACTTGGCCTTGACCGCGGATTCAGTTCCACAGAAGGAAAGTTTGGATATATGAAATAGAAAAGACGCACCAACAGTTTCTAATAGTTTGTTCAAATACGGTTCGACAGCCCGAACACGATAGATAAAATTACAATTGCAACCATGATTAACCAACATCACGTGCTTTTAAATCACAGAAAGCATGTAATTATGTCAATGACGCTATTTAGCTCATTCAGTCCCGACGCACACATCAAGATATGTATCGACCAAGATAGTTTAAGCGTGGTGCCAGAACAGCTTGGCGCCTATAGGCGACAAGCTATTCTGGCACCGCCCTTGATCTGTCATGGTCGATCTGTCTCCTTAATTGTAATGCAGTCCTCAGAGGACAACTCCAAAACGTGGGTATTTCGTACCCGGGACACAATGGGTTAAATGTTTAGTGGCTGCAGATTGAACGCATTGGCGAACATTGTACGCCCAAGCCGTTTGCAACAACATAGACTTAGATCTCCAATTCTCTGCGCTGCACCTAAGTCATCTTCAAGTTAATTAAGTGTGTATTAGCGTGAGTAGTTCCTAGTTGTCTGCTGAGTAGGGGAAGTGCACAATTAATTTGGTCAGCAAATAGCTTGCAAATGACCTGACCGCGACCAAGCGGTGCCAGACACATCCCACTCAGACCACGATGGATTTGATGCATTGATGATTGGTTGGTTAGGTCGCTGATGGATGGACGGATGGACGGACGGGAGAATGGATGGATGGATAAATGGATGGATGAATGGATGGATGGATTGGATTGGATTGGATGGATGGATAGATGGATTGACTGGCCATCTAAAGCGTTACAGCCTGTAAACAGTACCGGTGGTTGCGTGCACGAGGGGGTTAATTTTAAGTTATGGACGGATATCTCACGCTGTTGCGCTTCAGACCTGCAATTTTATCTTCCGAGATGTCCTCGCAGCTGGCTGGCTAATATTAGCTAGCTGCCTGGACATCTTTGACGATGATTGTTTGAGAACGGTTTATTTTTTGTCCTCTCAGATAAACATTCATCAGCATCCTATCAGCACCCATAGGCACGTCCTCGCCACGGACACGCTGTGTCTTGATGGCACGTTCACCTTTCAGAAGGCAGGAACGCGTGTTTGTTCAAGCCGCAGCGGAGAGCACTGAGATGTATTTTGCATGCTGTACAGCCTCAGCTAAGCACATGACTCTCCACAACACTGGTTGTCTCCCTCGATTCGTTGCTACTGAACAGTGGCAGCGAATCGAGGGAGACAACCCTTGTGGACGCTCCAACGAGGGGTCAGTTTCATGAGTTAACGTAAATCCTGCGCAAACCACAAAGCAAGGTGCTCCGCTATACGTTAAACCCTAAGCAACCCATCAAAAATAGTGTGTTCCGCTATAGCTTAAATTCTGCGCAAGCCTCATTGCAAGGGGTTTCTTGCATTACTTTTGAGATGTCGATACGTGGTTATTTTGAGATGCTTGAGTATTTATTTATTTATTTATTTGTATTTTAACGCGCGGATGCCTGCTATGGTGGTGTTGATAAGCTAACAAACATGAGACTTCAAATATTGTCAATTACCAGATGTTACCAACGATCAGGTTTGGTTGTGGCTGACAAATTTTGACTTCAGTTCCGCTTAATCGAAACCGACGGCAAGCAAAACATTTTACTACTTACGGCTATTCTACAATCCAAGACTGAAGGTCGAAATGTCCTCCTTCCAGCGTTTTACAGCATGGTGGCTGTGAAATGCATACGTTTTACATGTAATGCTCATTTCCCGCCTAGTAAAACGGTTCTCTTTTTACAGTGAGGACTCGAATAGGGATGTGGCGAAAGCGCTAAACGGCATTCGTCTGCAAAAGGCACAGATCCTCATGAGCACCCGCACTTACGGGGGCTCATGAGATTTATGCCTTTTGCTCGCCATATTTGCATCTGTGTTTTTTTCGGACGGAAGAGCTTTTTATGCGCTCAATCTGCCATATAAAACGACTGCAAATGCAGGAGAAAAAGATGCATTCTATCGCAGGCGAAACTCTCCACAAACTCTGTCCACGTTTTCAGGAACATGGATATAAATGAACTCTACAATGGGAGAAAGGTCTTTATAAGCCCCTACAACTTATAGAGCTCGTGGGAATCTATGTTTCTTGCAGAGGGACTGCTAGCAGAACAGGAATGCAATCGCAGCCATGATGCAAATGCAGTTAGCTGAATGCCTTTCGAAGCTCTAGAAGGGAAACAATTCAATGAGAAGATTGAGCAAAGGGACGTCAACGCCGAGAGTGATGAAAATACGTTAATCTCGGGTGCAATTGAAAGGAAATTACACAAAACGTTTTTTCTTCCCCTTCTAATTTTCTTTTTCTTTACGGCAAACAACCCATGGCACTGTACTTTGAAATATTGAAAAGGTCAATGACTTGTACAGTTTGTCTTTCACTCCCACTTCGTGCAAGAACTGAACGGAGGCTGTGAACTTCCTACAGGACTCATCTCGACAGAAAGCATTACCGACAGCCAAAGGGTTAATATGCAGGAATCGTCTCAAATAAAAAGGACTCCCGACAGGGTTAACATCGCTAATTTATCTCCTCGCAGTTCGCACTCTGCAGGAATCTCCTTGATAGAGGTTAACTTCGCAAAGGTTATGCTCGATAACTTTCTATTCTAAGTTAACCCATTCAGCCCTGACGCACTACAGCAGGAGATGGATCGACCATGATAATTCAAGGGTATTGCCAGATTAGCTTGGCGCCTGTCGGTGCCATGCTAATTTGGCACTGCCCTTGAATTATCATGGTCGATCCATCACCTGCAATTGATGCATAGTCTTTAGATGACGCCTCCAAAATTTGGGAAATACGGCCGTCGGGCTGAATGAGTTAATATACGTATTATTACATCTCATGTCAGCAAACGGCCCTTGTAGAATATCTAGTTTCACCTGTTACTGTCAGGATTTCCGGTTCGGTTCGATTCTAGTTTAGGGGGGATCTTGCATATTTGCCGACCAGTCTCTTGGGAAAAAAATTATTTGTTGTTAGTTATTAAGAGCACTTAAGACTTAACCACGCCTGCAATATCAAAGCAATAACCGATGAGCAAGGTAGGCAATGCCTGTGGCATAAGGAGGAGGAGGAGGTCGAAAGAGAGAGAGAGAAAGAGAGAAATAGATGGAGAGAGAGCGAGAGAGAGAGAGAGAGAGAGAGAGAGAGAGAGAGAGAGAGAGAGAGAGAGAGAGAGAGAGAGAGAGAGAGAGAGAGAGAGAGAGAGAGAGAGAATAATGAACAATGAACCTTTATTTTATAACGGTAAAATTATTTGGTAACAGGACCAATTTTCAAACTTGCCGTTTCTACCATTAAGCTAAGAACTACCATTAAACACTATCACAGACAAAGCAGAGAGAGAGAGATGATGATGATGATGAAACTTTATTTATCAACGGTAAAAAGTTTTGACAGAAACAAATCGTCATTTTACAAACTTGCCGTTGCTAACATCTACAAGATAAAATAGATTAAAAGATAATAATAATAATAAAGAATTATATTTACACATATTATTTCATGCAACAATAAAAAAAATTTAAAAAATGACACAAAATAATAACACTTAACATTCATCTTATATCATACACACACACACACACACACACACACACACACACACACACACACACACACACACACACACACACACACACACACACACCAACAATATAAATAAATGCATAATTATATTACATAAAAGCATTAACCATCAGGGTTTGTTTAAATGCCCAGTGTTGTTATGTTTGGCTCATCAGGTAATCGAAAAGTTTCGTTTTAAAGATTCCAAGTGAGGCTATAGTCTTCAAATGTGCAGGAATAGTGTTCCATACAAACGGTCCAGAAAAGGATAAACTAGTTTTAAAGATGTCAATTCTAGGCAGAGGTAGGGGTAAAGTATTGTTCCTTGAGGACCGTTCGCGTTCTTGCTGTGGCACAAATTTGGTGGTTAGATACTGCGGTGTCATGTTATTTAATATCTTGTGCATGAGGATGCATTTGTTGAAACTAAGTTGTTGACGCAGGCCGAGAATGTTTAGATGTCTAAATTTGTCTGTGGTAGGAATGGGCCGCGTATCTATCATTTTGACAGCTCTTTTATATATAGAGTTTAACCTGTTCATGTGAACACCACTACAACCGTCCCACACTGTGGAGACATAATCAACGTGAGACTTGATATGGGCATGAAAAAACAGTTTACGAGTATGTGTATCCGTTACTTGTCTAAGCTGGGACAACAGGAAAGTGTTTTTAGCAATGGTTTTACAGACTGTATTTATATGCGTCTCCCAACATAATTGTTCGTCAACGTGTATTCCCAAGAATTTACGCTCTGTGACTTGTTCTATTGGTTTAGCGTTCAGTTGTAAATGTAACGGCTGTGGTCGGCGTTGGTGTTTTTGTCGTGTAGTAATTAAAATACTCTTTGTTTTTCCTGGATGAAGAACCATATGATTCTCTCTACACCAGTCGGAAACCTCGCTGAGACTACTTTGTAAGCTAATGGTAATGTCAGCTGTTTTTTTTACCTGAAACATGGAGGCTCGTATCGTCCGCAAACAGGTTGCAATTAACATCAGTGTTAGTAATATGCAAAGGCAAATCATTAATGAATATTATAAATAGAAGAGGTCCCAAGATCGACCCCTGGGGGACACCGTAGTTAACTTGTCCTTGTTTAGAGTATTTTCCATGAGTATATACCTTTTGTTTTCTGTCTTTTAGGTATGATCTAAAAAATGCTATGGCAGTTTCACTTATATGGTATGCTGCTAGCTTCTTTAAGAGAATGTCATGGTCGACAAGATCAAATGCTTTTTGTAGGTCTAAGAAAACAGCTCCAGACATCAGGTTTTTATTTATTGATTCCAGCCAGCTGTCTACAATGTGTGCCAGTGCTGACTGACATGAGTGTTTCGGTCTAAAGCCGGACTGATGAATATATATGAAATTGCCCTTTTCTAGAAAATCGAGGAGGTGTTTTTGTATGTGTTTTTCAAGGGGCTTTGACAGGGCCGACAAAAGTGAGATAGGACGGTAGTTATTGACATCTTCAAGATCTTTTGATTTAGGGATTGGAATTACCTTGGCCTCTTTGAAAATAGTTGGAAACGTGCTGTGTTTTATACAGAGGTTAAAGATATAAGTGAGTGCCTCTACCGTATATGGTAGTGACATTTTCAGAATTTTGTTGTCTATACCATCCATCCCGGTGGACTTTTTGTTCGGCATGCTAGAGATGAATTTGCCGACTTCAGCGACGGTAATATCAGGAATGATGAATGTCTGCAGTATATTTTTGGCCTCACAGTATTTTTCCAGTACACTAGGAACTTGGTACTCTGTGTTACTACTTGCAGCTGACTGAGCAAGTGTTTCAGCTGTCGATAAGAAGTGCTTATTTAATATATCAGCTGACAAATGGGATGGTATTTCAGGGGCTGATTTACCCTTTGTTATAACGTTCAGGGCTTTCCACACCGATGCTGTATCTTTTTTGTCCCTAATCATTTCCTGGAAGAACAGTTTTTTTTGACGCTCTCACTAAGTATTTAACACGATTTCGTTGTTTCTTATATTCATCAAACTGTTTTTCTTTCTTAAGTTTGTCTCTAAATGACATGGCCTGTTTGACATCTACTGTTATCCTGGGTGGCAGGGTAGAGTGCTTAACTCGTTTTTCTCGTATGGGCGCATGCTTATTTAGGACTCCAAGGAATAGATCCATCCAGTACGACAGGGCACTGTCAGGAGAAGTGTGGTTATACACGTCCCTGAAAGGAGTATTGCGCAGATCCCGCAGAAAGTCGCCGTTATTAAATGTTTTGAAAGAACGATATTTAATTGTTTTATGTATCTTTTTGTTCTCTTTGTCTAGTTTCATGGAGACTGTGCAACATACTGGGTTATGGTCACTGACAGCTAAGGAGGGAACATGTACATTTGATATTTTATCATCATTTGTCACATAAATATGATCAATCAGGGTTGAAGATGTACATGTGGTTCTAGTGGGGGTTTTAATTAACTGTTCTAAACCGAATAGTGCTGTTGTTGACGCCCATGCAGCATTGGACCCTTTAGATTTAGAAAGATCAATATTAAAATCGCCCAAAAGAACAACGTCAGCTTTATTTTGAT
>BTPG01000008.1:132135261-132170069 GCA_036245525.1 Semisulcospira habei
TGTTCTGTCTTTATTATCCTTTTACATGGTGAAACAGTCATGTCAGTTTCGGTCTGTGCTGTCTTTATTGTCTTGTTAAAAGGTGAAACGGCCATGTTAGTTTTGTTTGTGTTCTGTCTTTATTGTTCTTTTTTCAAGGAGAAACAGTCACCTTAATTTCGTGTTGTTCTGTCTTATTGTGCTTTTACAAGGTGAAACCGTCATGTTGGCTTCGTTTTGTACGGTTATTTTAAAAGCGGACTAACAACCGTACGCACTGCATACATGTTGAATGTCTTTGATAACAAGACAGACTTCAAGAGACATAGAGCCTCATGAGCCCCCGCAGGTGCGGGGGCTCATGAGGATCTATGCCTCTTGCTGAAACCACGTTGTACCCATGTTGCTTGGGCGGCTTGGGCTTTCTGGAGTTAAATTTACAATGAATTCAAAAACACATTCCGCGCCTATTGGCAGTGAAGGGTTAAGACGTCGTTGCTTAACCCTTTCGAAACGTACCGCATACGGATACGCGGCAACATACCGCATATCCGTATGCGGCACTTCTCGAATGAATTTAAAAGCTGTACGGGTCTATTTTAGTAGCGTCACCTGTCTTTGTCCCCCGAAAATTAGTCTGGCTCGAAACGAATTGCCGCCGTGACTACCACTACTTTCTCAGACGATCGCTTGGGGGAATGGATTGAATGCGTGTCGACCTGTGATTCCGGACCTTATGGATCAAAGCCGAAATCACAGATCAACACACCAACCACAAAATTATTTTTAACGTGGCTGGGTCCGGTTATCTTACTTCCGGTGTGAGCAGAATGGTGTCCAGATCTTAAGGCCAGAGGTTTGTGGTGGAATCAGCTGTGTACGATCCGTAATGTGCATTGTCTTTCAAGTTAGAAGGTGCAACCGAAACCGGTTTAAAGGGATCCTAGAGATACAGAAGAAGACTTGAAGCATATGCTAATGTGTGTGGTGCTCTAGTCTGTGACCTAGTCAAGAATACCAGATCAGCTCAAAGTAGTCCATTGCCCACGCAAACCAGCGCAAATTATGGAGGACTTCAAGATAAAATGAGTCGTACTAGCTCCCATTACTTTCTGATCGGAAAGCATTCAAAGTATTTACCACATTGTTAGAACCAAGAACGTACCTAAATGAGACTATAACAAGGAGCATACATCTTAGTCTATACCCCCGGGCTGAGACATGAATCCTCGTAAATCACGCAACGGGATATGCAGTGATCCTCTCCATCTCTTTGCAGCTGGCGTGGGCTTATGTGGGTTCAATGCGACAATGGTTGTCTCCCTCGCTGCGCTGCTCAGCGAATCGATGGAGACAACCAGTTTGATGTAGGTCGATACCTTCTGTAGATCACAAGTGTTGTCCGCTGACGAGCAAATGAAATACGACAGTTTTGGAATCATTGAAAGTAGTGTTTCCGATGATTCCAAAACTGTCGCATTTTTTTTGCTCGTCAGTATACCTTTATCATCTCTTTTCTTTGGGAAACAGTTCAAGGCTGTATCACTGGATCACTCCAGCACCCTTGAACCGAGGTGTGACCGCGCTTATTCAATTAAACGTAAAACCCCAGATGCTAGATAAGTCTAGGGATGTAAAAGTGACGTCAGAAATGCATGAACCCCCTCCTCGATCTGCTTGACGCAATTCTGAGGCTATTACAGCGCAGCCTATCCAAATGCAGAAGACACAGATCTCCATGAGCCCTTGCTGCAAGCGGCAGCAAGGACTTATAAAGATCTATGTCTCATACTGCACTGGCATTTGTTTCAGCATCCCTGCGTTCCCTATAGAAGACAGGTCTTCGGAGTCCCAGCTTTGACTTAGCGGCGTCCTTTGGCTTGGGTCCCGACGTGCTAGGAATATGCCAGACCTATTCAGACATTGAGTGAAAACCATATAATTTCCTGCATCAGAGGCACACATATCTAAAGAGTTTTCTTCATCGCCACGCAGGGGCTCATGAAGATCGAGGTTTCATGAACACAGAGGTAGCTTCAGAAGGATTTGTGTTATCTTTGCTGGATGCAGTTCTGTTGTTGCAAACCTCTAACTCCTTACTCGGATACGACAAATCTAATTTTTCAGTTCCAGAGATACGCTCACACACCCCAATGCGCAGAAGGCCATCGGGCCGACGTCGGCCTCCGTCAGCCCGAGCACGGCCTGGTGGCGTTTTGCGCATTGGGTCAGTATAGCTTTAGTCTTGCGCAGACGCTTCCAGTTACAGTCTGAGGTATCAAAATGAAATTCTTATGTCCCGTCTCCAAGATATTCGAGCGTTGACATCAGACGTGACTTAAATTCAATTTACTTCAGTGTCGGTATTACGTGTCTACATCGGCACGTATAAGACCGACACCAAGGTAACATGCATTTCAAATATTAATATTGTGTCTGTCACTGCCTGTCGTGTCAGCAACGTCAGTGATGTAATATGTCAAAAGAAAGGAAAAAGACATGATACATTTATTTAGAAATTTATGCAGTTTAAAACATCTGAGCAGTTTTAAAGAATCGTTGTTCACTTTTTTCCCCGGCTCTTAGCAAAGAGTTAAGGGCTCTCAAACAAAAGTCGTTTGTGGGTGGACATAATCTGTGCAGACCTCGTCGTTAAATCACATTCGTGGTGGTGAAGGACTTTAATCGGGAGATGCTTCACTTTTTCCATCATTTTCCTAGACCTAATTGTTCATCATTGATGAACCATTTGGTCTAGGAAAATGATCGGAAAAGCGAGGTCAAGTTTCGTAACATTGATGACATCAGTGTTATGAAATTTGACCTCGCTTTTGCCGTTCCGTGCGTCCGACCGTATTGGAATCTCTCTCTCCAGTAGAGTTGCAGCACGAGTTATCGTGCTTTCTAGCATTTAAGAATCTTCTACCATTAGAACTCTACATTCAAGTCGTGGCCGTGAAATGAATCGACCCTGATAGCTAAAGGGTTGTGCCAGATTAGCTTGGCGCCTCGAGAGGCGCCAAGCGAATCTGGCACGACCCTATAGCTATCGCGGTTGGTCCATCTACCGCGTTCTGGCGCTTGCAATGAACTTTTAGCTTGGCAAGCAGTCCTTGAAATTCTCAACAGAACATTCAGTTAGGACTCACTTCAGGAAGTGCATGTCTGACATACAAAACTAAGTTCAACTCTTCAAAGAGTTTGCATATCTATTTATCTTGATTGAATTTCACTAAATCAGGTTGACATGCTCCTTTCTCTTTTTTGTGTGTTGAGGTCCTTAAAATAGCCTGTTCCATCTGCAAGAGGAATAGATTTTCACGAGCCCTTGCTACCGCATGTAGTAGGGGCTCATGAGACTCTATTCCTCCTTCCAGGTGATATTCCAATCAAATATTCTACAGTGAGAGAGTGTAGTGTGTCAGGTTAACGATTTTTTTCGTTTTCGTCGTGGGAGTTTATTTGATTATGATGTTATTTCATCAATAGATCTGTGGAAGAAGGAAGGGTAACAGAGCATGTTACACAATGCTGCCTAAACACCAGTTTTGGAACTTCGTGACAGCAAGACCGAAGCTGTTTATAGTTGCTTCTTACATGTTAAATTTAGTATATTTTTTTACGTTTCTTATTATTGCTGTTGCTGATGTTGTTGTTACTGTTGTTGTTTGTCTTTCTGTTGTTGTTGATGATGCTGATGTTGTTCTTGTTGCTTCGTCGTTGAGACGTTCATTATCAATGGATGTGTTTACGTCTTGACTCTGAAATTTGTTCCCTATACCGAAAAGGTTTTTCATGGACTCTATTTCCGGATGCAGCTACTCCGGCGGTACGCAAAAGGCCATCGGGCCGACATAGGCCCGATGAACATTTCACACTGGGTATGAACAGATTTGGCTGTGGCCGTAGTCAGATGCAGCAGGTCCAGATTAGCACCTTGGCACCATTAGCTACATAGGCTCATAGTCGATAAGCGTGTGTCTCATCATGTGCATCAATAGGATTTATTTCTTATTTACGATCAGTAGGTTGCGCCTCTTGATTGTAAGGACGTGTACGCAGTGATACCGGGACCGTTTCGCTGGCTCGTCCCTTTCGCTGCGGCACGCGACCTCGCAACAGTTATACTATTAACGCCGGATCAGCAACTCAGACTGCTGATGTAAATGAGACAACCTGCGAGCAATATGTATAAATTCTCAAGAGCCCAATCGGCTTCAGGAAGACAGACGAATCTATGCCTCTTGCAGACGGAGCGGATGGATGAATTTACTGAATTTCTGAAGTCCGTCCAATTTTTGTTACCTACTTCTTATTAGGTATAGCTACATGGTAAAAGACGAGTCAGTTTTTCGACCCATGCCAGGGTACTGGTTACAATAATCTACTCAACAGGCCTCATTTGCTTTAATGAGTTTAGTCCTGCGCGAGCCACTAAGCAAGGTGCCCCGCTATAGCGGAGCACCTTGCTTAGTGGCTTGCACAGGATTCTCACGCTTTCATGTTGCAACTGACCGCAGTCCTATATGTCTTCGTGGTGTCAGGACAGGACGGGTCCAACGATCCAAATAGCTGCGGAATTATCGACTGCCTCATCTTTATGGACATCGAATTATCACGAATTATTAGACCTTTCTTATCGCACTACCTGCTCTCTCTCTCTCTCTCTGTCTCTCTCTCTGTCTCTCTCTCTCTCTCTCTCTCTCTCTCTCTCTCTCTCTCTCTCTCTCTCTCTCTCTCTCTCTCTGTCTCTCTCTCTCTCTCACTCTCTCTCTGTGTCTCTGTGTCTGTGTGTGTGTGTGTCTCTCTCTGTCTGTGTCTGTCTGTCTGACTGTCTGTCTGTCTGTCTGTCTGTCTGTCTGTCTGTCTGTCTGTCTGTCTCTCTCTCTCTCTCTCTCTCTCTCTCTCTCTCTCTCTCTCTCTCTCTCTCTCTCTCTCTCTCTCTCTCTCTTACTGTCTTACTATGGGAGCACATACACAGACCGACAAAAACAAATGTACCTAAATAGCTTTGTTTGTTAATTTAAAATAGCTTTATTTGATTTTACTTCATTTTTTTTAATAACATTTTTACTTATTTTTTATTTTGCATTTTTTTTTAAAACTTCATTTAGTTCTACAATAATCTCCGGATATAACAAATCGTCTGGGGCCCAAATGTTTTCGTTGTTATATCCGAAGTTTGTTATAAGCGACGATTTTTTTTTAAAGCAGCTTCGAGATCTTCGAAAAAGTGTTGTTATATCCGACGTTTGTTAAATCCGACATTGTTATAAGCGGAATAGACTGTATTTCATTATCTTATCATTTTATTTGTAACTGTATGTCTAATTTCATTTTATTTCAATTTGTTTTATTGTGCACTGTTGTGCAGGATCAAGAAATTATACTTTTATTTTAATTTGTGTTTTAGTGGCCCGAGGCATAAAATCAATGACATGGCTCGCTCGTATGTATCGATTTCACTTCCTGTTTTATTTAATTTGTTTGAAGTTGTTTTTTTGGTTTTTTTTTTTTTACTACATTTTCTATTTCCTTTAATTTTCACCACATTTATTTCATTTTTAGGTATTCGTGTTTTATCCAAGGATTCAAAATATGTCGAATATGCTGATGTCTCCACAATGCGCAAACGGCCATCGGGCTGACGTCGGCCGCCCGATTGGCCCGCGCACGACCGTGCGCGAGCCAACGGCGGCCGACGTCGGCCGGGTGGCTTTTTGCGCACTGGGTCTGTCTCGCCTACAGTGTCTGTCTCGACTCACAGAATTTTCAATAAAACTTGTCCAAATAACCTATTTTCGCACCCTTCCCCATTACACAAATGTCACTGAGTAAAAGACATGAATCGCAGCCTTTCTATCATCCATATTTGCTTGTACGGCAGAGGCAAAGCAATAAAATCAGTCGGTCGGAAGAAAACCAAAGCCCGATCCATATCGGTCTCACGGCCATGACGGACTAGTGGCTGATGAGATCAGAATCACGTGATCGCTCGTCTTTTTACGTGACGGTGGTATAACTGATTTTGTCCAACGTCTGGCGGAATGGATATTGGTTCAGATCTGCGTTCAGTTTTCTTTAGCAAGAGCCTTTCATCTACAAGAGGCATAGATTTCCCATGAGCTGCTATACAGCAGGAGCACACGGAGAATCTATGCCTCTTGCTTGCACACACTAGCTCCGTGTATTTACGTATAGGCTGCTAGGAATGCAGAAGGCATCTGGCGTGGCCTTTGTAGACGTTTTTCCTTCTCAGTGACGGATAGTTTCTTGACGAGGTCTTTCTCATAGTTCCAAGGATAGGCACACACGCTGAACGTCCAGCGACCTTCTCCCGCCACTGAAATAAAGACATTGATGTAAATGCCGCCATCAAGAGGCAAAGACCCAGTCGAGCGCCCGCAGTCTGCGTGAGTACATCTAGATCCCTTGCAGATCTGTGGTATTTCACTAACAAACATGTAGATACAGGACCATTGCAATCCGAGAGTGGATTCTAGACTGAACGTCCAGAAACCTCTTCCAAACTGATATAACCAACCATATATAATGACTCAGCAAAGGCATAGATCCAGATGAGCCTCCGCACACTGCGGGGGCTCATCTGGATCTATGCCTCTTGCTGCGGAGCGCCACTGGATCTGTGTATCATGGCGACGTGCTGAGTTGACTGAAGAAATGTATACAGAGGCCCGGGCAACGGCAGACGGAGAGAGTTAGTCCCAGAAATCGGACCGGAATCCCGTACGCAAATAACCCGGTTATGATTGAATCCGAGACCGCTGTGAACGCGGAGAAAATGTGTTTTGGGTGTGGATTGCCTGTGATGGCCGCAATGCATACACTTTCATATCACTGACTGTAATAATTCAAATGGAGGCCGAAACTCGCGCGATCTTCCCTGGCGTAGAAACTCTGGTGTACATCTGGCGTATATTCTAGAACAAATTGCTTGGTGATTCCAAGTACTGTATGTGTTTGCTGGCCTGTGATTTTAGAAATTACGACTCTAGAGTTGTCCTAGTAAGCAAAGGTCCACAGGCCGACGTCGGCCGCAGTTGGTCCGCGCACGTTCGTGCGCGGACCAAATGCCGGCGGACGATGTCGGCCCGAGGACCTTTTGCTAACGGATAAAAGGTTGAAAATCCATGACGAAAACACATATATCAGTTATCTCTGAAGTCGACGCGAATGTTCTGTGTTAATGGAACTGATTTCATGGACTGATTTCATTTTTGTTTATGCCAATGTTCTCCCACAAAACAACAACAACATCAACACAACAATAGCAACAGCAACATCGAAAGCAACAACTTTATTGTGGTCCGTTAATGGCGTCAACCTTGCCCACTCCCTCACCCCCCACCCCACCCCACCCCACCCATCCACCCACCCACCCATCCCCCACCCACTCCCACCCCCATCCGCTCCCACCCCTTTTCAGATCTGCTTAAATGAACATCTTGTACAGAGCTATACTGGCAGATTCCCACTATGAACCAACATGAACCAATATCGATCTGCTTTTAGACAGATTTATGGATGTCTGACTCAAAACTGTGTTGGTCGATATCCAATTTGTTTCAAATCGCAGACCCCCCCCCCCCCCGTCCCCCCCTCCCCCCCCCCCCATGTCCTCCTCCCCCTCCCCCCGACCCAATCACCCAGTAAGTCCTTGCCCCACCTCTACCTAATAATAGATACTTCCCTTCCCCTAGCCCCTCATTCATACCACCGCACCTCTCCCACCCCCCTCCCAACCCTCCCCCCCACCCCAATTACAAACACCTATCAGCCCCCCAAGCAGCCCTATCTACTTCCGTCTTTATCCGCCTCTTTCTTTTCCGTCTTTTAAACAAACCACATTCAAGAGACATAGGTCGTCATGAGCCCCCACAGATGCGGGGGCTCATGACGATCTATATGCCTCTTGTGGTATCATGTGCGTCTGTGTTATTAGTACCATCAGCGAGGCATCAGATCATCGATTTGTCGACGGTATAATCAAATGCGTAGACGCCTCTCTCAAAAATGATTTCCCTTATTTCATTTGGTTACAGAGCTACGTCTGGCGAAGCGAACAGAAAACGTTCCCATTCCTACACGCCGCGAGACATGCCCATATACTGCATATTCGAGACTCACTAACGGAAATGGCTTAGTCTGGAAATACAGTTACATGCCATCACACATCTGTATGAGTCAAAACATAACTACCCTTGAAAGAAGGTAGATCGACAAAGACAGCCCAAGGGTGATGCTTGTAATATACACAAATAAGTGAAAATCCGTACGGATTATGTCTTTTCTTTCTCCCGTGTGTTCTTTGCTGCTCTACATTGTTCCCATAATCTCAGATCCGAAACGTTGTCCCAGTGCTCATTTGCCATCGCGCCGTCGTCGGCCGCCGTTGGCCCGCGCACGGTCGTGCGCGGGCCAACGGCGGCCGACGTCGGGCCGATGGCCTTTGCGCACTGGGGTGTCTTCGTTTGTCATGTACTAAAAGGGTTTCAACTTCTCGTTACAGTTTTCTTATAACTTATATTCGTGCAAATTGAACTTACCGTCTTTCGCTTTCACGAGGAATGCCGAAAACTTCGCTTTTCACAATAATTATTAGACTTACAGTCCTTTGCCTTCGCGGGACAGTCTGGTTGTGGAGAAGATGAAACCTGATATCTTTGAGTTGTCTCTCTTGGGATATCTCGTCAGACAAAACCTGCCAACACCCGGCCTCTGGCCTTGTCTCCATCGTTACGGTCACTTGATAATGAAAGATCTGAGCAGCGCATGCCATCTTCAGGAGGTATTCATTTTTCAATACCTCACGATACCTCATCAATACCTCACTTCACAGACTGAGAGACATAGAACGCTCTTTTACGTGTAGCTGCACGGGCCGTGTATGCCTTTCATTTGTGAGGTTTTGTTTGAAACGAAAGACTACCGACAACGAACGAGAGCGAACTCACGGTGGACAACCAACCAGTCTCTGCCATAGGCATATACACCACTCCAAACATCTCCAAGAGGCATAGATCATCATGAGCCCGGACGGCTTATGAGGATCTATGCCTCTTGGAGATGTTTGGAGTGTTGTCAATGCTTACGGTTGAAAGAAGGGCTTATGAGGATCTATGCCTCTCGGAGATATTTGGCGTGTTGCCTATGCTTATGGCGGACGCTGGTTATGCGCCGTGATTTCGCTTTCGTTCGTTGTTTGGAGTTGTTCGTTGCAAACGAACCCACACTAATGGCTCACAAACCAGATAGGTGAGGCTAGCGCTGGCAGAAGTGTATGCAAACCAAGGGGAATCACAGCGCTGGACAGACAACAGTTAGATCCCCTGCCCCTGCGGGGCAGGGGATCTAACTGTTGTCTGTCCAGCGCTGTGATTCCCCTTGGTTTGCATACACACTAATGGCTGTATGATGTCAGAGTACTGACTACGACATAAACAGCACCAGTGACAGGGGACTCAATTGTTTTGTTATATATAATCCAGACGTCTTACAAGCAAATTAAATTAAAGTGTGGAAGCATCTTAATATTGCTGTTATATCCTAATGTGTTACATGCATATTAAATTAAAGTGTGAAAGAGTCTTAATATTTGTCCCTGTTATGGGCAACGTTAACTATAGTTACCTGGTAAAGGACGCCACAACAGTGTTTTGATGCCTCTGAATAATGTTAGTGAACTTCACAATGTTCAGTGTAGGCCACCTCTTGTATATTAAAATACAGTGGATTCAGTTGACGCGTTTCTGAGGCGGAGGATGTGTTAGGTAGTAATTTTATGCAGATAACTACTCACGAGTTGGTTTTGAAACAGCGCTATAGAAAAAAAAAAGTAGTTAAGGCCGAAGGATGCTTTGGTCACACCATGTTTAATGGAGGAATAGTCAGCAAAACACGTACCTACTCGGTTTCTATGCTGCTGGCTGTTCGTCCCTTGCCTTCAGTTGATTTTACTCATACTGGATCACAGCGTATTCATACTCACATGTGTCACCGATGCCGCACTTTCTACTTACAAAGTCTCCTTAATGTAAATTGAAATAGCCTGTGCATTTTTTAATATTTGTTTTTCGATTTGGCCAGTCTATGCAATACAGCGACAATGTTCAGATACGCAAGCCGACGCGGATAAGTGACCATCATACTCACGCGCCATTTGCTAGGGGCGTATAGATCTCGTTCCTTTCCTGACCAACGAAGTCTTTTCATCTACAGGAAGTATAGAACCTCATGAGCCCTGCGGCCCGTAGGGGCTCATTAGGTTCTATACTTCCTGCAGAGGAGCAGTTTACGTCTGTATGTGTGTGTGTGTGTGTGTGTGTGTGTGTGTGTGTGTGTTGTTTCAGTATTCTGGCAAAAACAGGACCCTTTCCCATTATTGGTCACCCAACGCAGAAAGCACTGGAATGTCTGCAATAAGTTTAGAAACTCATAAGCTCCTGCCGGTCGCAGGGACTTATGAGGTTCTATGTTTCTTGCTGACAAGAACAGAACCCTGTTTCATTATTGTTCAGATGACACCGAGAGTATTGTGAATGCCACGCGCCTGTCAGTCTCTTTTTCGGATCAGAGCTTTCATCACAAAAGATGCAAGCGACAGAAACTGTCAAAAACATGTCCTGGTTCTAATAACGAGATCCGGGGTCTGCCCCTCTCTGCCTCTATCTCTGCGTCTCTGTCTCACTGTCTGTCTCTGTCTGTCTCTATCTGTTTCTGTCTGACTCTGTCTGTCTCTGTCTGTCTGTCTATCTGTCTGTCTTTCTGTCTGTTTGTCTGTCTGTAGTCTCTGTTATGCTTGACTTTTTCTTGTTTAATCTTTTGATGGCTTGTTTTGTTTTTGTCTTGCATTATTTTAGTTTGTATGGTTTTGCTTTGTTTTGTTTCGTTTCGTTTCGTTTTACCTGGCGGTATTATCTAAGATGTTAAGAAAAAAATATTGTGTCGCTAATGAGGATGTCCAATTAGCGATGGGCATGATCTCTTTTGTTGAACATTTATTTTTTAACTTTCTATAAGAAGACGTCATGACGCCTTAGTGTATTTGAGTGTGATACGGCTCTGAAAGTCAGCTGGTTGAAACGGCTATTTGGGTGTGACTCTCAACTGCAGAGGTTAGTGTTGACTTGCTGTCCTATTTTTAGAGATATACAGATATTTGGTGGGGAATTTGCAAATATGTTGATACATCAATGCAAAAACAGTTTTTGGGCTGATGTTGGCAGAAACACTTTAAGACACTGTATAATAGATGTGCACAAACAAAGTTTAATGAGTGGCTGTCCGAGTCTACACACTATAATTAGAATATAATAAGAGATAGAAGAACTGTACATGCACACGAATGGAAAGAAAATGGGAATGTGACAATTAGTGATCTTTTAGACCAAAATGGCAAACTCCTCTCTTTTGTGCAATTTAAGCTGGTGTACCCTGAGTTCTCAACTAATTTTCTCTTATATACTGGTCTAACCAATGCCATTAGGGTTTATATTAACTCAACAGCTCTTTAACCGACTGGACACAATATAAAGTCTGATAGCAAGTTATGGTCCCTTATCTTAGAAGGTGGATAAAAAATGGTTTGTGCAACACTTGTGAAAATAAAGTCTAATCATGTCTGTGTTCGAAAGTGGAAGGAAATGTTTGATGACCTACCAGAATGGAAATGTATATTTTTGAAATCACCTAAAACAACCCCTGACTGTCAGCTCAGGTGGTTTTAGTTAAGGCTGATACACAGACTCTTGCCCACAAAACGCTTTTTGTTTTTACGTAAACTGTCCAACACGGCAATGTGTACATTCTGTCAGCATGTGGAAGAAGCTATTACCCATCGTTTTGGGGAGTGTCATTGTGTGCAGAAGTTTTGGACAGACATGGTAAAGTGGTTACAAGATGATTCTGCGAACTGTGCAACTCTTAGCTTTTGTAAGGAGTTGGTGCTTTTTGGAACTACCAAAAATTCAGACATTGTTATAAACCTAATGATTTTGGTTGCCAAGTTCATATTTATACATGCAGGTTACAGGAAACTCAGCCAAGAATTGAACACTTCATTAACTGTATGAAAAGTCGCTTTAAAGTGGAAAAGTACAGATATGGGATCCTAGGCCAAACTGAAAAATTTAATAATCTGTTGTTTCCATACAGAGCACTTTTCTGTCAGTAGACACTACCCCATTATTATACACTTCCTTCTTTGTAATTCTTCACCTTTTCGAATCTCTCATAGTATGGCAATCTTCTCCTTTTTTTCCCCCAATGTTGTGGTTTTGCCTGGCAGTGTGTCGGTGTTTACGTGTGTTTGTGTGTTTGTGTGTGTGTGTGTGTGTGTGTGTGTGTGTGTGTGTGTGTGTGTGTGTGTGTGTGTGTGTAGGTGGGTGGGGAGGGGAGGGGGGGGGCATTTAGCGTGTAGGGTAATTTTTTTAATGTTTTGTTGTTGTTGTATTGTACTCCTGTATTGTTTTGTACTACTATGCTTTATATTGTTTTGCAGTGTACTATATTGTAGTGTATTCTGTGCTGTATCGTAGTCTGCTGTATTGTGCATTGTAGTTTTTTTTTTATTATCTTGTGACATGCACTTGTACGCTCGTGCAGAGAGCGTATAGGTGCACAGATTTCGATGTGGGCAGTGTTTAATTTTTGCACACCCTACTCCCATCCGCGCCTTTTCTGTTTTTAAACTCAGCAGTCCAATGTTCAATGAGACTAAATTATAACCTTTGGAACCGTACTTCAGAATGACTCTATTACCAGGGCAGTCACCTTTTTTTTACTCATCATTTAACCCCTAAACTGCCGAGACAAAGCCAACGGTAATAGCTGCAAGAGTCATAAATCCTCATGAGCCCCCGCAGTCGCGGGGGCTCATGAGAATTTATGTCTCTTGTCAGCCTTGTGTTATTTACATTTATTTGGGGTCAACTTTACATCTGTGTTCTTCAGTCGGTCAGCGTGCAATCGTTTCAGACGCGAAACTCGAGATCACTGGCAGGAAAAGGGTTAAAAGCCCGATCTATCACTTTCATGTGCCATCAATTCCTCTCCTTCTCTAAGCTGTCTTGTTAGCGGTCCTTGCTCCTTGTTCACTGCTTTCAATGGCCTCTATCTGTACACAGATTTTTTTTTTTCGAGATTGCAGGGGCTCATGAAGCTTTTTGCCTCTTGTGGCAGAACTCACCTACATTTTATTTCATTTCCCCTTTAATGAGACCTTCGGTTGTTTTTTTGTTTGTTTGTTTTGGTTTTTTTTAAACTTTGAACTGTCCGTAAGAAAAAAAAAAAACCGGTCTATCTACAAAATCTAAAGATCTTCATAAGCACCAGCAGATTCTAGGAGGTTGATGAAAATCTTTGCCTTTTGCTGACACAAACATCATCATTTAAGTCTATTTCCCCTTTAGTTAGAACTTCATGGATGTGTATGTTTTAACTTGGAACTGTCCATAATTTTTTTTTAAAAACCCGATCCATTTACAAAACTTAAAGATCTTTATAAGCACCAACAGAGTGTAGAGGCTAATGAAAATCTGTTCCTTTTGCTGACAAACAAGTACAGTATTTTGCCCTTTAATTAGAACTTCATGGATGTAAATGTTTTAACCTGGAACGGTCCATAAAAGAAAGAAAGAAAGAAGAAGAAGAAGAAGAAGAAGAAAAGGTCCTTCTACAAGACGTAAAGATCTTCATACGCACCAAGCAGAGTGCATGAGATTATGAAATTCTTTGCCTCTCTCTGGCAAGAACAATCGTGGTTTTAGTCTTTTTTCTTTTGGTGAGAACTTCTTTGGTGTCTTAACTGACGGGTTGTCCAAACACAAGCACAGTCCATTTGCAAGAAGCAAAGATCCTCATGTACCTATGCAGAATACAGGGGATTAAGAAGATTTTTGCCTGTTGCTGACAACAACAATCCTCATTTTACTCTATTTTTGTATTTTATCCCTTTGTTGCCAGTTAACACGAATTTCGCTGACTGAAATTTGCGTGAAGTACACAAATGAAACAGGAGCAAAAAGAACATTGGTCTAACAAGAGACATGAATCCTCATGAGCCCCCTCGACTGCAGGGGCTCATGAAGGTTTATGTCTCTTGCAGGTGGATAAGATTCACTTTTCCTCTGCTGCCAAGGCGTTAAGATGAGGACTTCATAGGTATTTTAACACGCGGGGGCCGTCTTAACAATGAAAAGGTCAATCTGCAAGAAGGACACATCTTCATAAGACTCTGCACGCTGACTCTCGGGTTCGATATCGCTTACATTTACATCGTCATTCATCTGAAGTAGTAAGTGATGGGTGTTTATTTGCAGAAAAGTTTGATCGATTCAAAATCTCTCGCGGCTTCGTTAGAAGGCCCTTGATTCCTCCAGCACCTTCTCCATCCCGCCACCCAATCAATTTGTGGAGAGTTTCATGAACAGATGGATTGAGTGGTATCAAGGTCGGATTTAGATATCGTTAACTGGGGTCTCTTTTCGAATGGTTTTTAAAAGAACTTCTTTTTTTTGCTGAGAAAATGCGATTTCTTTTTTAAAGGAAAAAAAATGAGGTTGAGGAAAAGTGCAACTGCCCTATTTCCATTAACCCCTTCAATGCCGAAAAATGTAAACATGATCCAACTGGAAGCGTCATAGATCCGCGTGAGCCCTCGCAGTTGCGGGGGCTCATAAGGATCTATGCCTCTTGCTGAAAACATGTGTCCTTTCGACGAATGTGGCTCTCGGTCTTTTGAATGAACACAGATTTCAGAAACAAAATAAACGTCAGCTGGCAGTGAAGGTGTTAATTTCTTCTAGCATACATTGGCCGAGATTCCTCTCACCCCGTTGACTGCCGAGCAAAAAATGAACAACTGCAAGAGGCATAGATTCAAGAGTCGTGCCAGATTAGCTTGGCGCCTGTCTTTGAATTATCAAGGTCGAGCCATCTCCTGCAACTGGTGCGTAGTCATTAGATGAAGCCTCCAAAATTTGGGAAATGCGGCCATCGGGATGAATGAGTTAATTATCTTTCAATTAAAATGTTCAGTTTTTGTTTTTCTCGTATGGTAATGTTGGTCAGGTGTTGTGTTTTCCAAGCGCGAGTGTCCATCCATGTTTACGTGATCAATGCGCCGCTGGACTGGAAGCTGCGGTTTAACTCATTGTGCCAGAGGTACGGAATACCCACATGTTGGAGTCACCCTCTGAGGACTGCATTACAAATCAGGAGACAGATCGACCATGATAGTTCAAGGATGGTGGCAGAATAGCTTGGCGCCTATAGGCGCCAAGCTATTCTGCCACCACCCTTGAACTATCATGGTCGAACCATATCTTGGTGTGGTGTGTCGCGGGCAGAGTGAGTTAAAAGCCCTTGTCTCACTCAGCGCTACTATTCATAACTCTTTCAATTCTGTGACCTTGGTTAGCTTGCCTTTCTATCTTAGTTGACCATTAGAGCGATTATCTGTTTTGTGTTCCACTTCTTGTTATTACTCTTTTTACTTAGTAAAGTCATTACTTCGTGTACAGTTCTTTAATGACTATAGAACGGTGAAAGCTATTGAGTCTTACCTTACCTAACTAAGACTGTGCCCCTTCAGACTCACTCATTAGTAGTAATGACAAAGTGAACAGAACGTAAGTAACCCATTATACTTATCCTTTTTTTTATTATTATTATTTTTTATACAAAACAAGCCATTATTAAGAAATGCACAAACACAAAATACAAAATGGGACCAGCTTGTGTCCATGTTCCTTGTACGGTTGTGGCTTTTGGTCATTGAATACACATATATTTCGGAAAAAAAATGTACTTCCAGCGGCACTGAAAGGGTTAATGAATATAGAATGATAAACGTTATGACTACTAGTGAGCCCCGTCAAACCAGCACTTTAGAAGTAATGGAAACAAAATCACACGTAAGACATGCTTAAACACGGTATCACCATTGACTGAAGCCAACATAAGACATGCATATTTCATTAACCATGCACGCATCGCCATTAACTCGTTCGTGACGTCCAGCATCCGGATACGCGGCTAAAAGCCACATATCCGGATGCGGCACGTCTCGAATGAGTTAAGAAAGCGCAGATCACATATAAATACACAATGAGAAATTGCCTGTGCCCTTTCAAACACATACAATAGAAGTAACGAACATCTACACAGAAACCTACATAAGACATGCTCATTTTCATTAACGAAACTAGGTATCATCATAAAGAAAGCGCGGACCAAATGTAAATGACAAAATAGGACACTGTGTGCCCTTTCAAGCACACGAACGATTTGTAATGAAAATTCAGGCAGAAGAGTAAGACCCCCCGATTCCATTGATGGACTGACATGTATCGTGTTTAGGCTTCAGAAATTAGAACTTGCCTAACGAGACACTAATCAGCAGCGAAGGCTACCCGTTTATTATCCATGGTGTAACAAACGTGAGCACTGTCATTTTCCGTTCACTCCCGAGAAAACTTGAACACCACCGAACTGCAAGGGATATAGATCCTCATGAGCCCACGCCAATGCGGGGTTCATGAGTATCTAAGCCTCTCGCAGAAACCACTTTGTATCCATGTTCCTTCTGACGACTGTGGATCCTTGGCGTTGAATTTACAGTGATTTCCAGAACTTGACTTGTGTCCACTGTCATTTCGTGAGTGGGCGTTTAAGATGTTGTCACCAAGCCCATGTTATCTGCAAAAAGCATAGAGACTAACGAGCCCCTGCTGCAGGAGGGGGCATGATACTCTGTCCTTTGCGCAGAATCTGATCATCTTTCTAGCAGTGATCGACTCATATTTGTTCTGAAGCTGTGCCAGTCATGGTTGGCTTGGTTTAGAGGGGTCTTGTTGTTGTCATTATGAATTATCATTTTCCTAAGTAGAGCTTTTGGAAAGAAACTCGGCTGCTATTATCATTAGGAACCATCATTTGTGGACAAGGTATGTTTATTGCTGCAGGGGATGGGTCGACTATGATAATTCAAGGGTAGTGCCAGATTAGCTTGCAAGCTAATCTGGCAGTACCCTTGAATTATCATGGTCGATTCATCTCCTGCAACAGGTGCATAGTCGCCTCCAAAATTTTGGGAAATACGTGCGTCGTGCGGAATGAGTGCGTGGCATGGGTACCCTAAACAATACCGCTAGCCGAATGCACAAAGAGGCTTAAATCCAAGCCAACACTGAAGAACAAGAAGAGGATTACCAACAACAATGGCAGCAACAAATTCAGCAAAAGTAATTTTTTGGTCTGTCTCATAACACGAAGCACCGAGAAAAAGCTTAACAACTACCTTTTGGCCGTCGGTAGCGCTTTTTGTCCAGGAGACTCCTGTAGGAATTACCAGGACAAAATGAGCTACCGATAGCCGAAAGGGAAGTGAATTTTAATTAATTAAAAGACTAGCTATTAGAATCTTGAAAATAGTCGTCACTATTGTTTGACCCCTTACCTGTTACTGATGATACCGGTCAGCGGAAAAGACGCGTTGCGTCTTTTCTGCCTTATGGTACCGACAGTGTTAAAAGGATAAAAAGGAAAAGGGCGAAAAACAAATTCAGCTTTTATGTTTGAAAGTGACTGTACTACTGTCCGTCGGTTTGCTATTTTAGTTTTACTGTATAACAATTAATTTTCGTGCCTGTTTGTTTTTTGTGTCTTTGATGCAGTATTTTTATATGTTAATTTTTGCACCATGCCTACAGTCACTTCCTTGGAAAAAACAGAGCTGGTCTTCTGCTTCCAAACTCACCGACAAGCGCACACATGTTAAACCCTTCACTGCCAGCGAACGCAGATTGCATTTTTGAAATCATAGTAAATTCTACGACAGCGTGAACAGAAAGGGCTTTCAGCAAGAGGCATAGATCCTCATGAGACCCCGCTGCTGCGGGGGCTCATGAGGATCTATACCTCCTGCAGTTAGGTGGTGTTCAATTTTCCTCGGCAGTGAAGGGGTTATTGCTTGTGTACACGTTCTTTGGTCGTTCAAGAATAGTATGGTGCACACAAACATGATATTATTGCGGAGCGAAGGATTGATTTTGACGCGTGCATGCCTTTGCTATGTTTCAGGATGAACAGCTGACGTTCCTGTGCATCCTGTTCGCCATGATCGTCATCGGCAACATCCTGGTCATTATGGCCATCGCCATGTCCCCAAAGCGGCGCTCCCGTATGAACATCTTCATCATGAACCTTGCCATTGCCGGTAAGTTCCATATAAACATTTTTGCCACTACCAGAACATCCTGCAACATGAGTTTGGCCATTGCCAGTAAGATTCCTATGATTGTCTACAGCATGAGCTTGGTTATTCCCGGTAAGCTCACTATCAAGTGAAATTGGCTATAACATGTAATATTCATGTCACAATCGCAGATCATCTCGTCCACCAAGGCGGCGAACTGTAACAACACCCTTTAAAAGTCGCCGCAATTGCAAGTCAGGCGGCAGTAAAGATGAAAGAACTGTTATTTTCTGTTCTAGTTAGTATTATATTCAGCAATAACAACACCACCAACAACGACAGAAACAACAATGACAATACATCAGCAGCAACAGCGGCAGCAACAACAACAGAAACAACAGTAACAACCACAAAAAACAGCAGATCAATGACAAATCACGTACCGTCGATGATGCCCTCGAACTGCATTATCTTACAGCTAATTTACCGCGAGTGTGAAAAATTCAACACAATGAACTCCGTCAGGCAGAGTCACTCATCTGCAAGAGACTTAGCTAAATCCTCATGAGTTCCCGCAACTGCGGGGGCTCATGAGGATGTATGTTTCTTGCTGCCAACATTTGTACCTGTGATTGTCAGTCGAAGAAGCATATCGGACATTCAATATGCAGTTAGGATCAGAATCCGTTTTTTTCTATCTTGTTACCTGACAGTTTTTATGCGCGTGTCTGGGGACTGTAAAGAACGAAGGAAGCATGTCGGGTGACATGGGACAGCATGAATCATTTAACATTGATTGTCATCAATTTTCCACCGAGCGAATCGAAGTGAACGCACAATTTGAAGGTCGGTCTCTGGAAGGTCGGTCACTTTGGCTCTCGGTACCGCTTTTTGTCGAGTCGATTCCTTGCAAGGAATCAAAGAAGTACCCAACGGAGAAATAAACACACTTAGAAAAGACGGGTACAACACAATTTATTAATATTTCGGGTAAATACCCTTTGTCAAAATAGACAAACAAACAAACAGAGAGATTAGCCGCTACTTATCTTCATTGGCAGAAGGAATGTGGTAGCGGCTAATCTCTCTGTTTGTTTGTTTGCTTGTCTATTTTGACAAAGGGTATTTACCCGAAATATTAATAAATTGTGTTGTACCCGTCTTTTATAAGTGTGTTTCTTTCTCCGTTGGGTACTTCTTTGCATATTACACGCTTGGCAGTCACCTTTTTGGTCTGGATTGCAAGGAATCGTCTCGAAAAAACAAAAAAGCCCCAAATAGTTAAAGGGACCCGCTACAAGCAATACAGGGTTAATAGATCGCAATATCTTCTTTAGAAATATTCCTAGTACATCATTTGGTCATGTTGGACAACAGAGCTAACTTAACTCATTCAGTCCGACGCACGTATTTCCCCAATTTTGATGGGCTATATATATCTAACGACTATGCATCAGTTGCAGGAGATGGATCGACCATGATAATTCAAGGGTAGTGCCAGCGCCAAGCTAATCTGGCACTACCCTTGAATTATCATGGTCGACCCATCTCCTGCTGTAGTGCGTCAGGGCTGAATGGGTAAAGTTTGAATGCGGGAAAATGAAAAACATGTATGCTATTTTTCTCCTTTGTACGTAGAAGAGCTCTTCCGCTTCTCGTCAGGACAGTAGAAAACCTCTGTTGCGTGCACCTATTCACACAGATTGTAAAAAGAAGGGTGGACACGTTTTAGCTTAGGCAAGACAATGTTGCATGGCGAATTATACAGCAATCCAAGCCCGCCATGGAGCAGGTCCCTGAAAGTCTCGCCTGATATCTATTATTCATACATTGATCGAGTTTCTTCAGACTGGAACTGAACTTTGGCCGTGAGACACATGGAATTTGCACTGTCTCCGCACAGTGCATGGAATAACCCAACGAAGAAACAACAACAATATTGTTCAAAATAGACAAACAAATAAGTACGCAATTCGCTACTTATCTTGTCAGTGTGAACAAGCTAAGTGACAACTTATTTGCCACTTAGCTTGTTCACACTGACAAGATAAGTAGCGAATTGTATACGTCTTTGCTTTATTTTGAAGAACAAAATTGTCTATTGTCTTCATAACCCATATCATACTGAGGCTAAAAGCTTCAAATTTGTACACTGCCATAAACAAGTTGCATTATAGTACTTACAGATAAGGATATAGACCAATGGGTTTAGTTCAAGGGTAGTGCCAGAATAGCTTGGTGCCTCGAGGCGCCAAGCTATTCTGGCACTACCCATGAACTATTTAGTCAAACTTATTTCACACGCTGTTGTATTCCGAATGATAAGGGTTAAAACATCACAGCACTGAAACAGCCCTTTTACACATCCTAAACGACCTGCTTCTCTCCACTGACTCGGGCAACATCTCCCTTCTTACGCTACTCGATCTTTCTGCCGCCTTCGACACAATAGACCACTCTATCCTCCTCCACCGCCTTCACCACTCCTTTGGCATCACTGACTCTGCCCACTCCTGGTTTCTCTCCTACCTCTCCGACAGACAGCAGTCCGTCACCATCGACGGCGTCTCCTCCAACCCAGTCAGGCTCTCCTGCGGCGTTCCACAGGGGTCCGTCCTGGGTCCGGTCCTTTTCACACTCTACACCTCTCCCCTGTCCAGCATCATCCAGTCTCACCACATACACCACCACCTCTACGCTGACGACTCACAACTACTAGACAAAGACAAACTCGACAACACTCAGACACTACTGACTCGCACGGCTGACTGCTATGAAGACGTGAAAAACTGGATGACAGCAAACAAGCTCAAACTGAACGACGACAAAACGGAAGCCATGCTGGTAGGCACTCGCCAGAAACTTTCCCAGCTCCCTCCCTCTCTCCACCTTCAACTCGACAGCACCCCCATCTCCCTCTCTGACTCGGTCAAGAACCTTGGCGTTATCCTCGACTCCTCTCTGTCCATGACCAGCTTCGTCTCCGCCACGGCCCAGGCATGTTATTTCCACCTCCGCCGCATCAGTCAGATCAGAAAATACCTCACTACCGAAGCTGCCACCAAATTTGCTGTCTCTCTCATCTTATCTCGCATCGACTACTGCAACTCTCTCCTTTCCGGCCTTCCTCACTCCACCACTCTCACTCTCCAGCGCGTCCAGAACAATGCTGCCCGCCTCGTCCTCAGAAAGAAAAAATCCGACCACATCACTCCCCTGCTCAAGCTCCTTCACTGGCTCCCCATCCCCCAACGCATCCAATACAAGATTCTGTCTCTCTGCTACAAATCCCTGAACAACTACGCTCCTACCTATCTCTCCAACTTACTTCACCCCTACACTCCTTCCCGCTCCCTCCGCTCCGCCTCCGACCCTCTCCGCCTCCTCATCCCCCGCACCAAACTCAGCACTTTCGGCCCCCGCTCCTTCTCAGTATAGGGTCCATCCACCTGGGACACTCTCCCACTCTCTCTCCGTCAGAAATACTCTCTCTCCTCCTTCCAGTCCGCCCTCACCTCTTTCAACAGTTCTAGCACTACATCACCACATTCACCACCCCAAGCTGACCGTCGTAATGTATTTTCTCTATTTGTGGTACGTGAGTCATTGTCTAAAGCGTGCGCATGCGTGTGCGAGTTGTGAGTGCGCGCTTAGAGTTATAATTATTATAAGATAAGCGCATTATAAATACCGTAATTATTATTATTATTAAAACCCAAATATTAATAATAGGTGTTGTAACTGTCTTTTATAAGCGTGCGTTTTTCTTCGCTTGGTTACTCTCTGCATTTTACACGCTTAGTGGTCACCTTTTGGGTCTGAATTTCGGACATATCAAGCATTTTTGGGGGTGTACGTGTGAGCAATCTCACACTGAGGTTCAAGTAATCAGATGGTCAGTGCCCATTTCCCACTCGCAACGCAAATGATCATCGGACTCGTCGTTTCAGACACCATCACGCTCATCGTTTTTCCATTCCTTGTTATCGCCTTCATCGTAGTCGATGTCGTCGTCTTTGTAAACAAAGGTTGTGGCTTGAAACTTTCCCTCCAAAGACCAATGACCTGCTGTAATTGTCAGCAAGAATGTTACTCTGGAATGATCGACGTCTGAGTTTTCACGAGTTAAATCTCAGTAGGCGGCTGAGGACACATCACACACACACACAAAGACAAAAACAGAAAGTGGAATGTGGGAAATGTCGATTTTGTCCGCGCCTTCCGTCGACCTGGGACTGAAGCTGTCATTCTGTGCAGGTCTGTGGTTTTGCACTTTCCGGCGCTAGCCGTAAGGTTCAAAATCGCAGACCAGCACACGCCTTTTGCTTACATGGCGGGACCAGCCCCGTGCAATCAAAACCGGCGTTTCCAATTGACCTGCCAAGTGTGCCAAAGACAAACGCGACGCTTTCTGGGCTCGTGGTCGATTCTGGAACATCGCACAGGGCAGTAGAACGTCCCAGGACGAGCGATGCTTTCATTTGCAAGAGGCATAGATTCTCATGAGCCCCTGCATAATGTAGGGGCTTGTGAGAATCCGTACCTCTTGTCGGTAAGGGATCAATGCCCGTACAGCATCAGGCTTTTGGAATCATGCTAGTTTCGAGGGATGGCTGAACACCCGAATGACCTCTATTGGGACTGAGTCACAACGTTGGGATGGTAGATCTTACACGGCGAGTGGAGACGAGTGTGGAGGGCGGGAGTGGGCGGAGGGGGGCAGAGGGGGAGGCGGTTGTGGGGGTTGGGTGAGGGGGGGGGGGGCTGTTGGGGAGAGAAGGTAGACAGGAAGAACGGAACAGCAAAAAATGTATTTCACTAGTCATATCTGCCAAAGGCACATATTCTTAACCCATTCAGCCCTTACGCACTATAGCAGGAGATGGGTCGACCATGATAATTCGCTGCCCTTGAATTATCATGGTCGATCCATCTCCTGCAAATGGTGCATAGTCATTAGATGACGCCTCCAAAATTTGGGAAATACGGCAGTCGGGCTGAATGAGTTACAAGTTCGTGCAGTTTGTCCGAGTAATACGTGACGGTGAACCTGCAGCGCGCTGAAAGCCTTCCATAACTCATTCTACCCCAGACACACCACAGCAAGATATGGTTCGACCAAGATAGTTCAAGGGTGATGCCAGAATAGCTTGGCGCCTATGGGCGCCAAGCTATTTTGGCATCACCCTTGAACTATCATGGTCGATCTGTGTCCTGCACTGCAATGCAGTCTTCCGAGGACAACGGCCAAATTTGGGGATTTCGGTGATGGGGTAGAATGAGTTAAATAAATGAGACACACATTACGGCTAAGTTTTCAGAGGCGGCGCTGGGTTTGAAGTAGGGGAAGAGGGACCAACCCCCCCCCCCCTCCCCCATCCTCGCCCCACCGTTTCAGAAGGTGACCAAAACAAGAGCCCGGAAATCTTAACCCGTTCAGCCCTGACGCACTACAGCAGGAGATGGGTCGACCATGATAATTCAAGGGTAGTGCCAGATTAGCTTGGCGCCGACACACTGCCCTTGAATTATCATGGTCGATTCATCGCCTGCAACTGGTGCATAGTCATTAGGTGACGTCTAAAACATTTGGGAAATACGGCCGTCGGGCTGAATGAGTTCACTTGATAAAATACAGATGAAACAGGTGACTGACTGCCGAGCATGTAAAATGCGAAGAAATTGCCATCAAAGAAAGAAACACGCTTACAAAGGACAAGTTGAACATAAGTGTTGTACTTGTCCATTGTAAGCGTGTTTCATTCTTTGCTGGAATTCAGAGAAGGTCTGAAACAAAGAACGTCGACTCTTAGATTAACTCATTCAGCCCGACGGCCGTATTTCCCAAATTTTGGAGGCGTCTTCTAATGACTATACACGAGTTGCAGGAGATGGATCGACCATGATAATTCAAGGGCAGGGTGCCAAGCTGATCTGCACTAGCCTTGAATTATCATGGTCGATCCACTCCTGCTGTAGTGCGTCAGGGCTGAATGGGTTAATGTAATCCAAACAAAAAAAGGATGACCGACATGCCTGTAAACTGCCAATCAAATCCCAACAAAGAAAGAAAGACACTCTGAGATAGAACAAGAACAACTTACTCTTTGTGTTGTATCTCTCCTTTCTAAGCACGTTTCCTTCTTTGTTGGGAATTTATTTAGGTTAACCCTTTGGCTGTCGGTAGCGGATTTTGTCGCGATGATTTCTACATGAATCATTGCGACAAATCCGCCACCGACAGCCAAAGGGTTAATAGGTACATTTTTTATGTTAGTAGTATTATTATTAGTGTTATATTATTATTATTATTATAATATTATTATTATTATTATTATTATTATTATTATTATTATTATTATTATTATTATTATTATTATTATTATTATTATTATTATATAATGCACGGTGTACTTTTGCCTTGTCAATCGAAATATAATAAACAAAGATGCCTTCAAGGAGGGCAAGAAGCTATTAACTTCTTTGTCTCTTGGCTTCGACGTTCTATTCTTCAATTTTCAAGCTCCGCAGAAAGCAATGGGAAAAGCTGTACTGTATTACCCTGGACGGTCAAAGAGTGCGGATTATGTAGGGCGAAAAAGTGAAAGAAAGGAACGGAAAATGACACCAATGACGTTTCTTGTCCAAGACCCAATTTTCTGATGATACAGGAAAGGCTCTAGTCCAGACGCCCCGGGCGGGGCACTGTCACTGTGATATAGAAAATGATTTTCAAAAGTCACGAAATCTAGAGAATCCCTTCTGTCTTAAGTGCAGAAATTCAAGAGAATAAGTATACCTGCAATAGGCATAGAATTTCATGAGCTCCTGCGAATGCAGGAGCTCATGAAATTCTATGTCTCTTGCAGATAAAGTAAACCTGGCTGACTGAATGGTTTAAGGGGTCTTAAGACTACAGAAGACGAATACGGAAAGGGTAACGACTTTTGGTGGGACAGGATCATAGGGATTTGCCTTAAGGGTGTTCATTTCTAAGAATAGTCATTTGCAGTCATAGGAAACCAGTTCATATATCTTCTTGAGAATGAATATGTCACCAATAAAATCAGTTTGGTTGGTCGGTGCTTTTGCCTGTGAGGTATAACCTGTTTTTATATAAAACTGAGGGTATTACGAGTGTCAACGTAGGATAGGAGCGGGATGAAGTTTAGTATCACTCAGAGACTGAATTTCTGCAAGAGGCTTAGAGTCTCATGTGCCCCTGCTATTGCAGGGGCACATGAGAACCTATGCCTCTTGCATGCAGAAATACAGTGTTTTTCACGTATCTTCAGTGCTGACAAACGAAATAATAGCAGCACTTATCTTCTTTAATTTTAATGAAATATGCTGCACACGGTGAGCGAGGTTGCCAACTATTTTTTTACGCCGAAGAGTAAAATGGGGGAAGGGTCATGGGAAGCACTTTGTTTGAATTTCAAGAATTCGTCCCAGACTATGTATAAACAGCAATATTTGTCATTTGACACACAGCGCGTATTTCTCTCAAGGCCAATATTTGCATATTTGGGCACGTGCTGGGCGGAAAATTAAAATTGAGCGATCCCTACAGTGCCAGAAAAATCTGGCTACTCTTGCCGCAAGCTCTATAAATCGTTTCTACGATTCGTGAATCACAAAGTAGTTAATGCTAATCTTAAATCTGACGTCCATTGTTCCATGTTACTATTGTGTCAAGACGTTGACAGTTATTAAATTTAATCAAAATAAGTTCCTTTCGACTAGAAATAGAGTTCATACACAGTATTATTCCCCAGACAACTGACAGGCAATAGATTTTGCGCGCAAGATCTTGAAGCATTTTTATACTTGAAGTTGAATGTGAAAAGATAGAGTTGAGGCTGCAACAATTCTACGGGATTATTATTGGCTTGGCCCGACCTGCCACTATCTTGACACTTGTTGTTCTATCAAGTCATCCGTTTCTTTTGACCTTTCTGTCCAAAGGGCTATGCAAGGCCATTGCTAACTTCCGCTGCGGGATTTCACTCCTTGCCCCATCTGTGCAGCAAGGTCAATGGAAGCCACACAGCCTGTTGTTGCTGGTGTAATACGTCATAATGATCCCTACGCTTTTCTTGCCCAGTTAAGATTGGCGTAGGCCGAAAAACGATCCGGGGTCACTTTTATATGGTAATTTTAAGTTAGTGGAGTAAGACACCAACATGACTCTCACGCCATATTGAACCGGGGTCACTTTGGCGTCCCCCAAAGTGACCATGGTTCAATCTGGCGTGAGCGTCACGGCTTTTCCCTGTTACACCTGAGCTAAAACCCGGCAGCCGAATATGTACAAAACAGAGATAGTTATCGGGATGCATGCGTCTTCCCAATGCGAAAAAGGCTATCGGGCCGACGTCGGCCGACGTTGGCCCGATGGCCTTTTGCGCATTGGGTTGATGTATCCTGTGACCTCGCTGTCCGACATGCCATCCGATTCATTTCACTTCTTGGGCAAGCTGCCATTATTCGACTGCTGCAGAGAAAGCCCTGCATACGCAGAATGCAGAGCTTCTACAGGCATAAGCTTCACGGACGACTGTGCCACATACTGCTGTGTTTGGCCTTGATGTCAAGCAAACATTCCATCCCGGCCAGGCATTTCATACAGTTCTCGGGTTGTCTGCCATGGGATTCTCTTGCAAAATAAAATATTAATGAGACAGAGCTAAAGGTTCCCACTAATCATTGCACGCAACAGGTCCTCATGAAGATACATATGTGCCAGATCCTGTTAGTTCTGGTGGGTTTCTGTTGAATCTGCGTTCCTACGTCGAGTCCTATACTTATCAGTTTGCTCTGATGTTGCACTGAGCAAACTGTAGGGTG
Source organism: Semisulcospira habei (assembly GCA_036245525.1). Taxonomy (NCBI): domain Eukaryota; kingdom Metazoa; phylum Mollusca; class Gastropoda; family Semisulcospiridae; genus Semisulcospira; species Semisulcospira habei. The sequence goes on from BTPG01000008.1 coordinate 132,162,308, forward strand.
GTGTGTGTGTGTGTGTGTGTGTGTGTGTGTGTGTGTGTGTGTGTGTGTGTGTGTGTGTGTGTGTGTGTGTGTGTGTGTGTGTTGCCTTGTGTGACCGCATTTATATCTATGCCACTCGCTTGAAGGAGTTTATGGAGCATCCGAGTTTTATCCGTCGTGTCTTAATCCGTTCATTGATGCGGTGGTGGCAGGGCACTCAGCCACTGGACCAAATCTCCGGCGGACAGTCTAGACTTACAACAGACCTTTGCATATATCTGCAAGAGGCATAGATTCTCATGAGCCCCTGCAGTCGCAGGGGCTCATGATAATCTATACCTCTTGCTGATAGCGCTCATGACCAACCTGAATCATTTACATCTCTGCTCCGCAGACGATTCAACTAACAGACGTCGGGCATCAGTAATTAATCTTAGCCTGCGACTATACACATGCAGCCGGTCCCAGAATAAAAGTTCCGGCTGTGGTTTTAATTTTCTCTGACAAGTTCCGATAAATTAGGGATGGACGCGCTAGCACCTTATCGACACTTCATCCTGACCGCCTTGCAGGAGTACTTCGGTGAAAAACCATGCTGTGATCAAATCGATGCAAAGTGGCGGAAGCATTTTATTTATCGCTTGAATTTCGGACGCCGGCTTTTCTAAAGCGTCTTTTTTTCCTCACCAACACTCGCATTTCAAAAGGAAGGCTTTCTTGAAGAACTTCACGCTGTGGCGCGAATTTAGCGGAAGTGTTTCTCGCGGAAGCGTGCTCAGCATCTTTTGACTATATGCTCGTTGACCCGATTCGGTTCGAATGAAGAACGTTGGTGCAGAATAGTTCTGCAAGAGGCCGGTCGCAGGGACTCATGAGGGTCTATGCCTTTTGCCTGGTCATCTGTTTTGATTAGGAGCGATTGGTTTGAAAGAAAACTAGCTTTCTGGATGTGTTCATTGAGAGATGGTTAGGTCAATGGTTATTTGTTACTCTGATATAATCTATGAATAGGTCTAAACAGCCGTAGACTGAAATTTAGAGACGCAAATAAGGTCCATTATTTATTCCCTCCAGCCATCAGTATTTCCTGGGGTTTTATTTCTCTTCCAGAAGAACGGGAGGAGATTAGCTGTTGGTCTGTAAAGGGAATTTTTAAAAATCTTCAGCAGTCAAAAAATATTCAACTTCCTTCCAACGCCCCCCCCCCCCCCCGCCCACCCTCCCTCAGCCCGCCCCCTCATCTCCTCGCTCCCCACCCTCACCTCCCCTCTCTCTCTCTCTCTCTCTCTCTCTCTCTCTCTCTCTCTCTCTCTCTCTCTCTCTCTCTCTCTCTCTCTCTCTCAAACACACACACACACACACGCACACACACACACACACACACACACACACACACACACACACACACACACACACACACACACACACACACACACACACCAGTATCCTTGCTGTACTTTAAGTCGACAAAGGTTAGTTAGTTAATTATTTGGGTTTAACGCCGAGCAGGCAACTAAGGCCAAAGTCGACAAAGGACTCCCTGGCTCTTTTGCCACTCAATTGGCCGTACGGTACAACAGCAACAAAAAAAAATCTCAGCTGATTTAGCGTAAAGCAGGCTGAACAAGAACGAATTTGTCAGGTCACCGGTTAGAGTTTGCAGTGTAAAATTATTGTGGTCCAGAGCTCCGAGAAAATCCACATGTCCATCAGAAACTAGTCATGCGCGTGTGAGAGTACAAACAAGGTCACACACCAGAAAATGCCGCTGAGCCACGCCACCTCTAAAGATGTTGTATCCGCATCACTGCACATCGACGTCTCAGACAATACGAAGCTGGCATCGTCTTGAAACAACATCCTGTTTACATTGAAACCCAGGCGACCATTCCTTCGTCCGACCAAAGAGTTGCACAGAAAAGCCAATGTTCCTCAGGCCGACGTTGGCCGTTGTTGGCCTTCGCGCATTTGTGCATTTGTGCGCGGGCCAACAGCGGCCGACGTCGGCCTTTGAACCATTTGCGTATTGGGGTGACGGCCTGGTGTTAACAGGATGTTGAAGTATAGAACCGGAAGCTGTCTAACGATTCGCATCTTCAACTCCCCGCTGTCGCTCTTGCTTTTTTCATCATCATATCCTTCTGGGCATAAGAATGACAGCTCAGAACCGATTTGCCATCCTGAGCCTGTGCTTGAAACCAGGCATCGTAGATTGGACTATTTCTGTCACATGCGTGAGATGATCGTTGTGCAATCGACTAAAAAATCAGTCTTCTGTCACCACTACAATAGATGTTGCGGAGGTGATAGAAGCCAGGCTCTGTAGTCGATAACGCACCGATCATCTCATGCCTGTGACTCCCGCTGAAACAATAAGCAAGCAACGATATAATAGCCTGAATTGCACAGAACTATGAACTCTAAATAAGGAACCATCCAAGCAATTACATTGGCGTTTCAATCTCGCTCAGACTATATACGGAAGTTGCAGACAAACCATTGACGTTCATGTAGACATTAGCCGCACCGAATTCGGATCTTCAGACTTCTGCGAAAATTCTGTCCATTTTCAAGAAGCATAGATCCTCATGTGCCCCCCGCAATGTCTCATGTACATTTTCTTCCTCAGACAGAGAGACCCATGAGGCACTGTTAAAACCCACGACATTCTGCACGCCAGGTTTAAAGGCCATCTACATGTATTTGCATGAAGCACAGATCAACATAGGCGCTTGAAGGCTTTTGGCGACCATAGCGATTTATCATGTTCTTTGTATCATTTAAACCCTTGTTCTTCACACGGAGGAAGCCATGGGTAGTCTTTGATGACCAACCCAAGGGAAAGGGTTCTAAATTGCGAGACGCGAGTGACTCTTATTGAATTTATTCCTGGTGTTCCTTCTCGGTTCTTCTGCCCCAGTGTCGGGATAAATGTTGCTTTTTAAAGTCGGGGTTGGGGTTAGGCAACATTTTTTTGCCGTTGTTTTTTGTTCCAAAGTTTCATCCTTTTGCTGCCTGGAGCGAGAAATAAGGTGCACCTTAGCCCCTTTGTTACCGGTGGTTGCACATTGTGTTTCTGAAATCTTAGTAAATTCAACGTGAAAGAGCCCGAGCCGTCCAAAGAACATATATACGTAAGCAAGAGGCATAGATCCTCATGCGCCCCCGCAACTGGGGATCTGTTACTCTTGCAATTAGGTCTTGTTATGTTATCTCTGCAGTGAAGTGGTTGTAATCTGTAACAGATTCACTGAAGTGCAACCCCGTCTGTCTGCACCACCACATAGATATTTTGAGGACAGCGGCCTTAGTAATTAGAGCACTGGTGTCACAATTTATTTTAATCATTATTCATTATTTGTCTTTTGCATAGAAGTTCCGTTCTACGTCATGTGTTGAGATGATGGCATGTTCTTTTTTAGTGACGTCAAGAACATGTGACGTAAGATGTTTGTTTGAACGGACGGTATGCGTCATTGTGGATTTGGAGACACATCAAGTCATAAGACTGAGATTTTGCTTTTAGCCAGAATTTAGTTTTGTGAGAAGTGGAGGTGGCGGGGAGATGCCGCGTAGTAATCTATTGTAGAATAGATGGTAGGGGAGCAGAATGCTCAATATAGGAGTGTGTAATAAGGTATGTAGTTGAAGAACTATGATGTAACGGGATTGACTAACTAGTGACCTTGTCAACGGCCATGGTGGGCGGCAGACAGGCACAAAATAAGTCTACGGAGTAAACCTTTCACGCATATTTGGGTAGGTATTTGTTTGTTAAATAGTAGAGTCGGGAAGTGTGTTAGTTGATTGGCTCTGGGTCGGAAACTGTATGACATTCGGGCGCGCATCGGCGAGTTTGGGGTATCGTCTGGCGATCGGGCGCGGGGATGAAGTCGGTTGATCGGGAAGCGTTTCGTTGAGCCTGTTTGATTTTGCAATGATTTGGGTCGAGTTTGAGGGGTTATGTGTTGTGCGGAAATATGTCGTATTCGTGTGTGTGCATGGCATTTCGAATTGATTGTTATTATGATATTTTATTCGAGGTCGAAAACGATCGGAAATCGTCGACAACGTCCGGAAGCCGTTGGCGGTCGTCATCGCTATAAAGTGTCGTCATTCGGGCGGAAGTAACGATCGAAGCAATGACGGATTTCTAATGGGGAGATACAATTTTATATGTTGAATAGATGCTCTCCAGCTGGGACGTTGGATATAATAATAATAATAATGATAATAATAATAATAATAATAATAATAATAATAATAATAATAATAATAATAATAATAATAATACATGGTATTTATATGGCGCATTTCTCATATTATAATATAACTCAATACGCAGGCGAAAACGACGCACACACGTACACACACACCCACACACCCACCACACACACACACACACACACACACACACACACACACACACACACACACAGACACACACACACACACACACATACAGACACACACACACACACACACACACACACACACACACACACACACACACAGAGTCTGCAGGGGGGGGGGGGGGAGGTGTACAGAAAACCGTAGAGATCACACGAAAGTCTGCGAGAAAAGGTGAGTTTTTAACTTTGCTTTGAACTGCGTAAGGGGGGAGGCATTTCTCAGCTCAGTCGGTAAGGAATTCCAAATTAAAGGAGCAGTATATCTGAAAGAGCGTTCACCGGCAGATTTGAGATGGTACTTTGGAACTTTGAGAAGTTTCTCTCCCGATGAACGCAGTGAGGGAGAGGGCTGGTAAGTGATCAGACTGGAGGAAAGGTATGACGGAAGACTGCCATCAAAGTGGCGGTATGCAAGGGTCGCAATCTTAAACTGTATGCGGGATTGGATTGGAAGCCAGTGAAGGTCTTTCAGTATAGGGGTTACGTGGTCTCGTTTTCGCCTGCGCTTCACAAGCCTTGCGGCATTATTTTGAACTCGCTGAAGGCGGCTAATCTGCTCAGATTGAAGACCAAAAAGCAGAGAATTGCAGTAGTCAAGAAGGCTCGTGACTAAAGCATTCACTAACTTTGCAGTGGCAGATTCAGAAAGACTGTGTCGGACAGATGCGATGCGTCTCAAAGAGTATGAAGCACCACGACAGATTTCACCGACGTGATCCTGCATACTCAAAGCCTTATCGAGCTTGACACCAAGATATTTGACCGAAGACTGAAATAGCATATCAGTGTCATCTATGCGTAGAGACTCAGTGTGAATTTGTTGAAGCCGGGATGCTCTGTTTTTTTTTTTCTGGGTTTAACATAAGTTTGTTACTGTCCATCCATGTCGTGACATCGTCAACACAAGACTTGATACCAGTTTAAACAGACTGAAATTCCCCAGGTGGACTACTCTGAGAGATTTCGGTGTCATCTGCATACTTATGATAAGAACACTGATGGCTGGAAATGACATCTGACAGCGGTTGTGAATACAACGTAAACAATACAGGGCCTAAGACAGAGCCCTGAGGCACTCCAAACTCCAGAATGGAAGGTTTAGAGACGGTGTCTTTTACACCTACAAACTGGTACCGATCGGAAACATAAGATTCAAACCAAGAGGGAACGTTTCACGCAGGCCAAAAGTGATTTCAAGCCTCTTCATGAGAATGGAATGGTCCAGCGTATTGAAAGCAGCGCTGAGATCCAACAGGGCCACAAGGGAGACACGTCTCTCATCTGCTTTACAAAGCAAGTCATTTAGAACACTCAGCACTGCTGTCTCCACGCTGTGACCTTTCCTATAGGCGGACTGATACACTTCCAACAAACCATTCATCTCTAAGTGTTCCAGGAGCTGTTGTAAGACAACTTTCTCGAGTACCTTAGAAATGAATGGTAGGTTGGATACAGGGCTGTAGTTTTTTAGGGTATTTCTGTCCAAGCCTGTTTTTTTTTTAGCAACGGGGTAACAACAGCCTGTTTGAAAGATTTTGGAACAGTTCCGGGTGACAGAGACTTGTTTACAATAGCAGCAATCAACGGTGCAAGATCGCTGATGCACTGCTTTTGGAATCAAGTCGGAACAGGATCCAACATGCAACCTTTTGTTGGAGACTTTGCAATTATGGCAGTAATGTCGCTTTCTGTAACAGATTTGAACTTTGCAAAACATGGACCATCATAAATCGCAAAACGGGTGGATCGCACTGCTTGGCATCTAAGTTCTCACGCAGCAGTTTGATTTTGTCAGTGAAAAAATCACAAATGTCTGCGGCAGTTCAGAAGAGGGGACATCAGCAGGAAGAGCAGTAGACTTGGGTTTTCCCAGCAGTTCATTTGACACCGAGAAGAACAGTTTGCTGGAAGAGGCAGCCGAGTCGAGCTTGTCCATGAAGAAATGTCGTCTGGCAGCAGTGAGGCGCTGAGAGGCCGCATTTCTTTTACACGTGTATATCTGTCTGTACACGGTCAGTTTGTGCTTTCTCCACTGACGCTCGGCACGCCTCCTCTCATCTAATCCGGGTAGGATGTAAGTCAATCTGGTGTACGAGAGAGTTGACCCAGGCGGGTGCAGGAGAACTTAATCGGGCCACCGTGAGAGACAGTCCGCTTATTCGACCAGTGGCGAGATTCAACGAGCAGCGACGATATATTCATCTTCCATTCACGGTCAGAGTAATTATACTGTTTAATATATTCGAGGATCTAAACATCAACTTAAATAGTGTACAGTTTTCAGCAGACATTGAGAAGAAACATCGCAGTGGAACAATTTGGATGAGATGTGATTAGTGCTCTGGACATTGTGCGAATGTTTACTAAGTGTGTGCGTGTATTACAGGTGCATGTATGAATTGACTGAGTAGTGCGTAGGTTTGTGTACGTCTGTGTCTATTGTTTGTCGTGCGAATGGGAAAATCAAATCATTAAAATCGAACAGAAAATCCAACAATTTCGCTTGATATTTAACATTCCTCCCTGGTGTGACAATAGGTTTCACGTGCATTTCTTTGTTCTGGGCAGATCGTTGGGTTGTTGTTTTCTTTCTTTTGCTATTGTTGTGGTTTCCTGGTTGTTGCTGGGGTGTTGCTGTTTTTGTTGTTGTTGTTGTAATTTCAGGTTCTAGTGTTTATCGGAAACGCCCACGGACTATGACACTGAACTTTCCAAGTCCTGTAGCGATGGGCAAGGGGCAAAACGGCAGGTGAAAGATGTCACTGGAAGCCGCAGTCTCAAACCTGCATGCAGGCGGTTCAGGATATTGGTCGCCTGATGTTGACCTGGGGATGACAACTTCACTCGGCACACCCTGAACGACCAAGCAGCCTTCTCTAGGGACAGCACTGCTTGCTCCACACGGAGAGGGGCCTAGAAAAGGTGGCCTAACCAAAGCTCATCCCCTCGTAACCCCAGTTGGCTAGCCGCGGTCAACGGGCATCTTCTCATGCGGTCAGAAAACAAGAAAAAACAATGGATCCACTCTCATGACGACCACGACCGGACTCAACGTAGCATGCTGGAACACCCGAACCATGCTCGACACAGCAGACAGCGGACGCCCTGAACGTCGCTCCGCCCTCATTGCCCATGAATTGCGGAGGTTAAACATCGACATCGCCGCGCTCAGCAAAGTACGCCTTCCGGAGGAAGGCAGCCTCCAAGAACTTGGCGCTGGCTATACCCTCTACTGGTCAGGCAGGCCTGCATCAGAAAGACGGCTCTCAGGCGTGGGCTTCATGGTGAAGACCCCCATTGCGACTAAGTTGGAAAACCTACCAACGGGTCACTCCGACCGCATCATGTCCATGCTCCTCCCACTGAGACAC
>BTPG01000008.1:132170089-132257589 GCA_036245525.1 Semisulcospira habei
TGGCTACCACGGCTCACGTGGAGTTGACAAGTGGCCGCCCCTAACTGGGCTAATGAATAAATGATGCCCTCGTTAGTAGTGAGGAACACAGACTCCTGCTGACAAGAATAATTATGAGAGTCAGTAATAGGTTACTGGTCAGCTAAGATCAGAGGACGCTGGCCACCATAATAGATGTGGAATAATTAGGAGAGACAGTAATGGGTCCCTGGTCAGCTAAGATCAGAGGACGCTGGCCACCATAATAGATGTGGAATAATTAGGAGAGACAGTAATGGGTCCCTGGTCAGCTAAGATCAGAGGACGCTGGCCACCATAATAGATGTGGAATAATTATGAGAGACAGTAATGGGTTCCTTTGATAGCTAGGATCAGAGGACGCTGGCCACCATAATAGATGTGGAATAATTAGGAGAGACAGTAATGAGTTCCTTTGATAGCTAGGATCAGAGGACGCTGACCAGCATAATAGATGTGGAATAATTATGAGAGACAGTAATGGGTCCCTGGTCAGCTAGGATCAGAGGGCGCTATCCACCAGAGCAGATGGGGGATAGATTATGGGCGACAGTAATAGCTCCTTTGACAGATAGGGTCAGGGGACGCTGGCCACCATGATAGATGTGGAATAATATGGGTGACAGTAATAGCCCCTTTGACTGGTTGAGACAAAGGGGCGATGCCCTCGGCCAGAACGGGTATATATATTGGGGGTAAACACCAGAACGAGAGAGCTCACAACGAAGAAAACGAGATAGAGAGAGAGCTCGCACAATGACCAGAACGAGAGAGCTCACAACGAAGGGAACGAGATAGATAGAGAGTACACAACGAAGAGAGTGAGATAGATAGATAGAGGGAGCTGAGAAGCGAGAGACCGAGCTCCGGTATTTTCGCCATTTTAGTATGCCATGCTAGTAGGTTGGTTGTGCCCAACCTATTAGACCCACGATGACCAAGAAATAAAAGACTCTTCTGGAAACACTCTTGTCTGGCTGCGTCTTCCATCTACAACACCTTGCGTGTGGCTGCGGTAGTGTAACACTACCTTATCTTCTTATTTGGTGCCGTGAATCAGGATCTCGGAACGGGAAGAAACAGAGGAACGAAGAAACAGAAAAACTAGACTACCAGCACCAAATCGACAGCCAACGACGCAAGGGTGGAAGAGCAGACCAGAAAGAGAAGAGAAGAGTGCAAGCCACCAACCCGAAGAGAAGAGAAGAGTTCGAGCCCACTTCAAGAAAAGCAGAGTTCGAGCCCACGTCAAGGAAAAGCAGAGTTCGAGCCCACGTCCAGGAAAAGCAGAGTTCGAGCCCACTTCAAGAAAAGCAGAGTTCGAGCCCACGTCAAGGACAAAACAGAGTTCGAGCCCACGAGACGTCTGCGACTCATTCAAGACCAACAGCCGAAAGGATCACGGGGTAAGTGACTTTTTTCGTTTAACCCTTGTTGAGTCTTATATAGGAGCCAGACCAGTTAGCTAGGGTTGTGTTGTTGTTACATTTAAAAAGAAACAAAAATGGCAGAGGAAGTGTTTAGGATTTTAGGCGAAAAAGTAGAGGAAATGAGTCAGGCGATTAACGCCCAGAGTATAGGGCAGATGGTAGGAAACGTTTGACGGAAAGCCTACCAAATTTAGGGAGTGGATAAAAGAAATTGACAAATATGCAGTGCTAATAAAAGCCCTCAACAGGCGCCCCGTCATTGCTTATCAAGCAAGCTCGGGGGTGGTGAGTGATTTTATCCACCGATTCTTACAAACGGAAGCGGCAGGGGATTGGGATGAACTGAAAAGGCAGCTAACCGTAAGGTTCGGCGAAATCGCCGATGAAAATCATGCTTTTGCGTTGCTACAGCGGGTGAAACAAAACCCGAGGGAAAGTGTGCCTCTGTACGCAGAGCGACTAATGACTCTGGCCGGCGAAGCCTTCCCGAGTCAGATGGGCGCTGCTGTGGTACAACGGCAACTAACCAATTTCTTTGTTGACGGATTGGCGCATGACTTTCTTAAGATGAAAGTCCTGAGGGATAACTCAAATACATTAGATAGGGCCGTGCAGGTGGCCATGCAAGAGGAAAACCTTCGCCATAGGTTTGAGCTACGCACGATAAACAATCGGCCAGTTAGTCAGCCGAGAGCGACAGCTAGGGGTGGAGAAGAGACTATTGAAGTAGACCATGCTCGTCACCGTAATTGTTTTTAAATGCGGGAGAGTAGGGCACCAGGCACGAAATTGCCGAGTGATAGGGACGGTTGGTCAGCAAACAATGCGTCCCCCGATTCAATGCTGGAAGTGTGGGGAACGAGGTCACATTCAGCGGGAATGTAGAAAGGCCAGAAACAGGCGGCCACAAGGTCAAAGAAGTTTCCGCCGAGGCAGGAAAACTAGCAGGTTCTGCGGCACACGAAGCCGTTACGCAGGACCGGAAAAGTAGAAAGAGTCAGTTGTTTAGCATTAATGTAGCGGGTAGCCCTAAGTGCATAGTGTTCAAAATTGGGAAGCAACGATTTCGTAGCTTGATCGATACGGGAGCAGAGGTGTCTTTGATTAGCAAGGGGGCTTACGATAAACTCAGTCATAAGCCAAAGTTAGGAAAGGGAGATGTGTCGTTACAGTCAGTTAGTGGAGAAGCTTTACACGTATTGGGGAGTTCAGAATTAGAATTTACGGTAGCGGGGCAAAAGTTTAAACATAAGTTCTACGTGGTATCAGGGCTCAACAGGAACTTTATTTTGGGAAATGACTGGTTAGACAAAAACGGGGTGAGGATTTATTTTGACTTGAAGAAACTCAGAGTCGGAAGTGTTTATGTGCCCTATGAACAGGACATCCACATTTCGTCTTTGGTCAGAGTGACTAAGACGAAAGTGATAAAACCTCAGACGGCAGAAGTACTCCAGGTACGGATGAAGAATGCTCCGTATTTTGCAAGAGAGACACTCTTAGAGATTTCGGAAACAGACAAGGGATTTATAGCACAAGAACCGGGACTGTTAGTGACAAGCACGGTAGTCAGGCAAAATAATCACCAGACGTATCCCATACTGATAGTAAACAACACAAACAAGACGTATAGAGTTAGAAGGGGTTGTGTTGTAGGGAAGGTAACAGCAGTTCAAGAAGTACACGAAGTACAGATAGGGTCGGTTGATCGGCAGGTATCGGCAGTCGACTTGACGGAAGTCACTGCGCCGGAGAAGATGAAAGATGTAGTGTCAGAGCTCATTACGAACAATCAAGACTTGTTCGCGAATAGCGACCTTGATTTAGGGGCTACTGACACTGTCACGATGAAACTAGATACCGGCGATCATCCTCCCATTAGGATAAAACCGTATAGAATCCCGCTTCAAGATAGAGAGATTGTTGACAAGGCTCTAGAAGAGATGTTACAGGCAGGTGTGATAAGACGTTCTCAGTCCCCATTGTCTTTTAGTTTAGTGATTGTATCCAAGAAGGATGGGTCGAAACGTTTATGTGTTGACTTTAGAAAACTGAATGAGGTTACAAAGAAAACATCGTACCCACTACCGCTGATAGATGACATTTTGTCACTGCTTGGAAAGGCCAAGTATTTTACCAGTCTGGACCTTAAGTCGGGATACTGGCAGGTCAAGATGGCGGATCAGGAGAGTAGGGATAGAGTAGCATTTGCATGCCACAAGGGATTATTCGAATTCACGAAAATGCCTTTTGGTTTGGTGGGAGCACCGGGATTGTTCATGATGCTTATGAATATCGTGCTAGCCGGTTTAGAAAGCTTTGCCTGTGCCTATCTCGATGACATTTTGATCTTCTCAGAAACAATAGAAGACCATCTGTGTCACCTTCAGACAGTCTTTGATCGATTGAGACAGCATGACCTGAAGCTGAAACTCAAGAAGTGTCAGTTCTTTGAGGAAGAAACCAAATACTTAGGGTTTGTCATTAGTAACCAGGGGATAAAACCGGATGAGGAAAAGGTAAAAGTCATTAGGGCTATGGCGGCTCCGACCTGTGTCAGAGAGTGCCGTTCGTTCATTGGTATGATTGGGTTTTACAGGAAAATGATTCCTAATTTCTCCCAGATGGCTGAACCAATCATAGCACTGACACGAAAGTATGCGAGATTCAGTTGGACCGAGGAATGCCAGAAAGCGTTTGATTTGATGAAGGAGACGTTAGCCGTAGCACCAGTGTTAGCCTATCCAGATACACGGCGTCCGTACATCCTTTACACGGATGCCAGCGACACATGCGTGGGGGCATGTCTCGCGCAAAAATGCGATGAGGATTCAGACATTTCCCCAGGCTCAAAGGTAGAAAGACCTATTTACTTTTTATCCCATAAACTTAGTACCAGTCAGAGGAAATGGTCGACAATAGAGAAAGAGGCTTTTGCGATCCATTATGCGCTTCAAAAGCTAAATCACTACTTGCATAATGCGGAGTTTGTAATCCGCACGGATCACATGCCTCTTAAGTATTTGCTTAATTCACCAATGCAGAATAAGAAGGTGCAGATGTGGGCCCTAGGCATTTCGGGATATAACTGTACTATTGAATATATCCCAGGTGCTCAAAATGTTTTGGCAGACTTACTATCCAGAATGCCGAGTGGTACTCACATGCCAGAGCATGAGGAAGAAGAAGAGTTAACCAGAGAGGTCAATGACAATGCTTTTCATAAACTCCAACCAATTCACACCCAAGCAGTTCGCTAGTTGTACAGTAAGGGCAGGGTGTGACGAGGAGCTGGAAGAAGTTGATCTTCCAGGGTTTGATATTATTGAGGAACAGGAGAAGGATTCTGAAATAGTGCGCTTAAAGGACTTATTGATTAGTGAACAAGGAACCATGACAGTCAATAGGAGATACATGCTGATAGAGGATGTTCTATATTTCTTGTCTCATCCTGATGATGAACCAGTAGCCAGATTGTATGTCCCGTCTCACTTGGTAGAGTACGTAGTCAGACAGTACCATGACGAAAATGGTCACTTAGGAATAGACAAGACTCATGACACAGTCAGTAGAAAGTATTACTGGCCTAACATGTACAAACAACTGTATGAATATGTTAGTGGGTGTGTCATCTGTCAGTGTAGAGTGTTACAAAAGAAAAGGGCCCCCGTACAGGAAATGGACATTCCTCCATACCCATTCGCTAAGTTGTCATTGGACTTGGCAGGTCCGTTTGACCGCTCTCTTAGCGGGAATCGCTATGTCATAGCATTCATCTGTCATCTGACAGGTTGGGTAGAGGCGTTCCCTGTACCAGATAAAACGCCGCAGTCAGTGGTACAGCTGCTCGTAGAAGAAATTCTACCCAGACATGGCTGTCCATTGCAGATAGTATCAGACAATGGATCTGAGAATGTGAATAGGGTTATGGCAGAAACGCTGGCAGAACTGAACATAGACCATGTCACGACCAGTCTTTATCATCCACAGTCCAATGCTAAGGTCGAACGTTTCCATAGAACTTTTAACGACATTCTGTCCAAAAAGATACAAGAGGATTTTTCGACATGGGACGTGCATATTAACCAGGTACTAGCAGCTTATAGGGTTTGTGTTTCGGAAACTACGCAGGAATCTCCTTTCTTTTTACTGTACGGTCGCGATCCAGTGCTACCGTTAGATAACATCCTTAGACCCCGGAGAAAATACGCTGGTGAAGATTTTCACAAGATAGCGCTTGAGCAGGAACACAAGGCCTTCACCCAGGTGTATCGGCGAATTAAGAAAGCACAGAAGAAGGGGGCTAAGTATGCTAATAGAGGTGTACAGCCTGTCGAGATTAAGGTCGGTGACCCAGTGTACCTTCGTAATCACCGTAGACACAACAAGTTAGACAGTAAGTGGAGGTCGCACTATAGAGTGGTGGAACAATTGTCGCCTGTCACATTCAGGGTACGACATCACAGTGGCACTGAGACACTTGAGTGGACAGCGCTGTCACATCGGGTACGACACACTGTGGCACGAGTCAGTTCCACAAACTTGCGATAGCATGCGTGGCCTATTCCAAAAGCCAGGGGGAGAACATTACGTAAAGCCACACAGGTTGTAGCTCCAGAATCATCTGATAGCGACAGTGACGATGCAGTAGGGCAAGAGAACGCACGAGACAGACTGACTAGGGGGGTGCGAAAAGAGCGTGAGAAGTCTTCATCCGAGGAGGACGTTCCGTTAATGGAGTTAAGAAAGCGCCTAAAGACAAGAGAGAAAAGATCTCTCTCAGCAGTAAACGTTAGTTGTAGCAAGGGCACATCAGACAGTTATGATGATGGGGAGATCGACGACAATCGTTCGATTCAGCCTAGTTTACAGACTAATGGGGTTAGGGAAATTCTTGAAGCGATACTGACTCTTCTGCCAAAGAAGGCTTCAAATTAGAAATGCGACTCTCAGACGGTATCTGGGAGAGGACTATTGTAATGTGTAAATCATGAAGCATGATTTGAGTTTTGTCAGAGACAGTGGTATAAGTCTCTGGTGATATCTCGTATGTTGCAGACAACAACAAGATGAATTTTTTTTTTTTTTTTTTTTTTTTTTTTTTTTTTTTAGTCTGATAGTATTGGGGCTAGCGCAGGGTTTAAATATTAATCACAATGTCGTATTTCAAAAACTTGATGAAGTTACCACTAGTAACTGGAGATTCAGGTCGGCCTGCGCCAGAATCAATGACGGCTCAGTATGACTTAGAATCCACAACACTAGCAGTAGACGCGCAACATACGCGGTTCGCGCTCCTTACGGAAGCTGAACTTGAAGCTTGTTCCAAACCCTTGATAGGATTCTGTGCGATTCGAAGTGCAATATATCCTATGAACATTAATCAGTTTTGTGTTACGGCGCTGTTTTTAAACAATTCAGACGAAATTGCAACACACGGCCGAACAAAGGTCAAGTTGGGTACAGTGTTACCTATGGCACGGTATATAATGGATGGGCTATGGGTCATTAGTAATCATAGTCCACTAAAGATGAGTATTAGTTGTCACGGGAAAGGGGTCACGTACCAACAAATCAACCCACCATTATCGCTAATCCGCCTCAATGAATCATGTACGGCTATTAGTGATAGATTGATGTTAACCCCTTACTACCAACAAGAGAGCCAGTACCAGGTGGAAGACAAATTGATAGGATGGATGGAAAACTATGCATTTTCCAATATAACGTTATAAAAACCATTTCATAGCGCTTTACCAGACTACGATCCCATCTCTTTGTCCAAAGAGTTAGGTGAAATTAAGGAAATGCCAATGGATCATCTAATTGCTCGACTTCAGAGCATGCGATTCGTTAAGCCAAAACAAGAATGGGCGATATGGAAACAGATCATCATTGGTTCTATCGTAGGGACAGTAGTAGTGATCATAATTCGGGTAGGGTGTATACGATATAAAAAGAAAACTAGCGCATGGTTTGGCTCCATATTATCACGACTCAGGAAGGGTGAACGTGAGGTCACTGTGCCTACGTTGATTTCGGCGGCTGTGCAATCAGCAGACGTGAATGACGTCGCAAGAGCGAAGGACTCTACGCCGATGATGGAGGGAGGAGTGCAGTTACTCCCCGCCTCGAACGTTGTCAAGTTTTACCCGTCGTTGGGGTAACCAAGGATCAACGCTGTGGTGATCCAGGAAGGATCGTGAAGAATAACGAACACATGTGCAAAGACATAACTGAGTCGACGATTTTGATGTGAACATTTATTGGCGTGATTACGCCGGACAATAATAATTTTTAATAAGGAGTGACCGATTTAAATAAGCTGTCATTCCGAAAATGATGTATTTTGTGGATAACATGTTTAATTGTTTGAAATGATTTTGTGGTCTGAATATTGTGTAATGAAAAAAAAAAAACGAATCTTGTGAATTAAGATTCCTTTTTTTTCGGGTAGGTTTGGGAGGAGTTGTTACACTATAAGTGTATACGACCAATATCACGGTCGGGTAATTTTATAATTTCCCTTGATATGAAAATAACGAGAATATAATTAGTACCACGGGCAGAGCACGGAGAGGGTTATGACACGGTCCACTTTGGCTACCACGGGCTCACGTGGAGTTGACAAGTGGCCGGCCCTACTAAGCTGGGACTAATGAATAAATAATGAGCCCTCGTTAGTAGTGAGGAACACAGACTCCTGCTGACAAAGAATAATTATGAGAGTCAGTAATAGGTTACTGGTCAGCTAAGATCAGAGGACACTGGCCACCATAATAGATGTGGGATAATTAGGAGAGACAGTAATGGGTCCCTGGTCAGCTAAGATCAGAGGACGCTGGCCACCATAATAGATGTGGAATAATTAGGAGAGACAGTAATGGGTCCCTGGTCAGCTAAGATCAGAGGACGCTGGCCACCATAATAGATGTGGAATAATTAGGAGAGACAGTAATGAGTTCCTTTGATAGCTAGGATCAGAGGACGCTGACCAGCATAATAGATGTGGAATAATTATGAGAGACAGTAGTGGGTCCCTGGTCAGCTAGGATTAGAGGGCGCTATCCACCAGAGCAGATGGGGGATAGATTATGGGCGACAGTAATAGCTCCTTTGACAGATAGGGTCAGGGGACGCTGGCCACCATGATAGATGTGGAATAATACGGGTGACAGTAATAGCCCCTTTGACTGGTTGAGACAAAGGGGCGATGCCCTCGGCCAGAACGGGTATATATATTGGGGGTAAACACCAGAACGAGAGAGCTCACAACGAAGAAAACGAGATAGAGAGAGAGCTCGCACAATGACCAGAACGAGAGAGCTCATAACGAAGGGAACGAGATAGATAGAGAGTACACAACGAAGAGAGTGAGATAGATAGATAGAGGGAGCTGAGAAGCGAGAGACCGAGCTCCGGTATTTTCGCCATTTTAGTATGCCATGCTAGTAGGTTGGTTGTGCCCAACCTATTAGACCCACGATGACCAAGAAATAAAAGACTCTTCTGGAAACACTCTTGTCTGGCTGCGTCTTCCATCTACAACACCTTGCGTGTGGCTGCGGTAGTGTAACAACGATGACAGCTCTGATTAGCGTTTTTTTTCAGTACCCGCGTTTGAAACGCTTAAACCTTTTACTGCCAAGAAACAAAATTAACGACACGAAACTGCAAGAGGTATAGATCCTCATGAAGATCTATGCCTCATGCAGAAACCACTTTGTCTCCATGTTCCTTTGTCTCCATGTTCCCTTGTCTCCATGTTCCTTTGTCTCAATGTTCCTTTGTCTCCATGTTCCTTTGTCTCCATGTTCCTTTGTCTCCATGTTCCTTTGGCGGCTGGGGATATTTCTTGTCGTTGAAGTTACAATGATTTAAAAACACAATCTCTGTCCACTTGAAATATAGAGGTTGGATATGATACCGTGTACACAAAGCTACAATTTACATTGTTTTCATCCCTACGTCACACGACGAATCTCTTTAGCGCAAACTGTACCACATGACCGAACTACAAAGATCCCTGCAGCGACAAATGGTGGACTTCTTGTAGCCCTCTTTGTGACGCATCTTGGATGCAAATTTTGTTCTATAAAAGATCACCAAAACGTTCTAAAGTAAAAAGGAACTTAGTGTTGTTCAAAACAACAAGCCCACTCAGTACTGGAGACGGCAACGTCATTAAATATTTTAAATTACGTCATACGTCTGTTATGTATAACTATATATTCCTTTGACGTCAGTCATGTCTAGCGTAATCCAGGTCGGAAGATGTCTTCTTGATTTCTTTTACGAAAATAGTGGAGGAATGAAAACAAACACGTTATTGGTAGGGAGGGCTTGCTACACGGCCCCTTGAGGGCTTTCGGGAGGTCAAAGGAACCATTGTACCTCTCAGGCCTTCGGCCTTCGGGGTACAATGGTTCCTTTGACCTCCCGAAGGCCTATAAGGGTCCGTGTAGCAAATCCCTGCTACTAATAACTTATAATATCGACATAACGACAGACTGTGCTCAGCGATATATGATACATTCTCCAAGTTCTTATTGCTTTGGCATCCACAATCGAGCTGGACACTCCTACATTACTGTGTTATTAATATCTCATTCAGCCCCGACGCACCATAGCACGACATGGATTGAGCAGGATAGTTCAAGGGTGGTGCCAGACTAGCTTGGCGCCCATAGGCGCCAAGCTAGTCTGGCACCACCCTTGAACTATCATATTTGATCTGTCTCTAGAATTGGAATACAGTCCTTCAGAGGACAACTTTAAAATTGGGGGATCACGGTCCTCGTGTAGAATGTGTTAACATTTACTGGTAACTATTTATTCTCGTGTACAATTATCACATCTTACTCGTAGACGTTTCTTTTAAAGACTTGTGCGACATTTTAGCATGACGTATTTTTAAGGTATATTTACATCCTGTTTGAAGACCTTTCTTTCAGTCTGGCTGACCAGATTTTTACCCATCCCGCCGTGAGATGGCCTTAGTCGCCTGCTCGGCGTTAAACCCCAATCACTTATCCCTGTTTGTACACAGGCAAAGTAGTATACTGAAGTATTCTGGAATATCTGAATGCAGAGTCCTAACGCATGCACAAGACTACATTACCTAGACATAGGAATAGGAACAACCAACCGCGTTAAAATTATTGTGTCGTATGTGTCTTCCCTGTCCCCATGGAAAAGTCACTTTATTTTAACAAGCGTCATAATCTCACATTTTCAACTCTATTCTGTCTAACTATGAGTTAGCCCCTTCACTGCCAGTGGCCATGAAAAAGTCACCGTACATTATTGCAAATGATAATCCGAGGAGCCTGACGCTATTGCCCCATTTGAGACGTGCCGCCTCTTAAACGCGGCTTAATGCCGCCTGCCCGGATGCGGCACGTCTCGAATGGGTAAATCCATCGACAGGAATAGTGCTCACTATGTCCCGGCAATGTTATTATTGGACTTTACACGCACTACATAAACAGGTTATGGAGGCACAACTGGACTACACTACAACTACAAACACAATACTGGATTATGAAGACAAGCCAGAGACTCACAATGGTTTTCTCCCTCGTTTCGCTACCGCTGATAAGCGGTAGCGAATCGAGGGAGACAACCATTGTGTAATTACCTGTGAAGAGCATTCACAGAACTTATGCTCTTGATGTCCATGTCTTCCACCCAGATCTGTCCGCGGGCCTGGTGAACGTGCTGACCGACATCATCTGGAAGAGCACGATTGACTGGCACGCGGGCAACGTGGGCTGCAAGATGGTGCGCTACGGCCAGAGCGTAGTCACCTACGCCTCAACATACGCTCTGGTGGCGCTCAGCCTGGACCGCCTGCATGCCATTGCTCGTCCTCTCGGCTTTTCTGGATCAGGTAGGAGATGATAAGGAGGAGGATGGGGCGTCAGTGAATCAATGAATCAATGTAGAAATGAAACAATGCACCTTTATTTTATGACAGCAGAGGTGTTGTTGGCCCTGTGGGTGTCGGTAGCGGTTTTTGTCGCGATGATTTCTGCGACAAAAACCGCTACCGACAGCCAAAGAGTAAAAGGGTGTCAAAGCTTTACACATCTGCCGTTTAAAGAAAATAAATCAAAGACAATTTCAAGAGGGTGGGCAGGGATGGATGGGACAATACAACAATGTTTGGAAAAGAAAATAGAAGGGGGAGGAGGGGCACTGATGATTATGATGGTGATGGTGATGGTAATGGCGGTGCTGGTAGTGGTAGTTGCGGTGGTGGTGATGATGACGATGATAAAGTATTGGTAGTGGTGGTGATGACAATGATGATGACGGTGATGATCACGATGATGAGGCTGACGACTGTGATGATGATAACCCGCCAAACAGTGCGTTTCAACCATACTGACATTTTCCATTCCTCTGCCGACCGCGCGAGATAAGATCGATTGTAAAGGAATGATGCCAGAGTCCGAAACAGCTCAGGCGGTTAAGCGTCGGAGCAGGAGAGCAAAGGGAATAACCGGCCACGGTAGCTGGACTCGCAATCCCGAGGGGAAAGAGGGCTTGTTCAATAGCATATCCGTTGAAAGGTCCTGGTAAATCATAGTGGCACAGTTAGAGTGCGCCTGAGTTGATCAGTGTTCAGGTCGTACTCAAGAGGCGATGGATTTCCCTGCCCCCCATGACCCGCCTGTCAGGGCCGTCCATTATCACTTCGGTGCCGTGAACTTTAAACCCCGAACTAACCAACCAATGCCAGTGCCTCTTCATCTTTAAGCCATTGCGTTTTGAAGATGTTGGTGAACAGTGACAGATCAGATGAGTTTGTTGACCCGATTTTTCTCACTGACTCCCACACTCTCACTGTGATTGCTTCAAGCCTATTGTGTCCACATCAAAGTAATAAGCGCTCGCAAATCAGCGCAAGCGCAAGACCCTCGGGCCGACGGCGGCCACAGTTGGCCCGCGCACGGCTGTGCGCGGGCCAACTGCGGCCGCCGTTGACCCGAGGGTCTTGTCGCCTTCTGTCCGCAAACATGTTTTTGTCAAGTTCAACTACCTTTTTTTTTTTTTTTTTTTTTTTTTTTTTTTTTTTTACATTGCCGCAATACAACTTCTGTTTCTATTTCCGTACGCGTGTACAGATTCCGTTTACAATTGTTTGCTGTGTCATTTCCGTCAGTTTTAAAAACGTCTTGATTACAGTTCTGTTTTCAATGCCGCGCAAAACGCTGACGTTACATGTCGCAGATGTACCCACGGTGACAACTCAAAGGTAGTGCCTGATTAGCTTGGCGCCTTGAGGCGCTAAGCTAATCAGTCTCTATCGTTGACTTTTGGCGGTCAGTCTTTTCTCCCAAGCGTACACAGTAGCCGTTTGAGGAGCTCAGTGCTTGTTCATAAGCTAGTCAGTCCCGATTTGAAGAGTTGAGTATGGCACTGTGCGTGCGCGGTGAGGCTGACTCGCATAATTTATCAACACTCAGTAAGCTCGTCAGGCACCTATGTCTACCGTTTTTTGGGGAGAGGTTTCACGACAAAGCCATCTCTTCAGCGTTTGAACGGCAATGAATGGGAAAAGTTCTTAGCTTTGGTCTGAAATTAGGACGGTCAAGAGGATTTGTGTTTGACGTCAATCACACACGTGAGCGCACCCGTTACAGGCACTTGTATTTAAGTCTAAGTACGGCGGACGTGTGATTGCTGTTTTCTTCTTCTTCCTCGATCGCTTCCTCTAGACGTCCACGCCTGTGGCCCTCGTGAATGCTGCTGTCCTCTTCAGGTCTTCAAGTTCGCCGTAGAGTTTCTGCCGCAAAGGTGTCTCGTCCGACCATACGGTACATCTCAGAGCATCCTGAAGTGGGCAGTCCTGGAGCAAGTGGGCAGCAGTCATTGGGGCAGTGTCACAGGGGCACACCTCCGTCTGACCAGTTTTCATCTTGTTATATAGATGTGCTATCAGCCTGTTGTGTCCTGTCCGCAGTCTGAACAGGGTGACTTGGTCTGCTCTGGAAAGATGGTAGTAGCTGTCCATCTTGTGATTGGGATGCTGCTGGAGCCATTTCCTTTCAGTAAGGGTCTTGATGATGGTCTTTTGATCTTTGTATGGGACCTGTTTGTCTTCCTGATCCACTTGTCCGCCTTCTTTGGCAAGTAGGTCAGCTGTTTCGTTCCCGTGGACTCCACAGTGGGCAGGAATCCACTGGAGTGTGAGGTCTACTTGAGCGTTCAGCTTCATGACAGACATTGCTGTTAGGTCACTGATTGTCCGTTATGTATGATTTAGCGCTAGTAAAGTACATGCAGTGTTCAGCTATCGTTAAGCACAGGTCAGCCTCACTATTGCGAAACTCCGCCATACGGCGGTATCACCGAATATAACGCGCAATCTTTTCTGGCTGCTACGGGGATGCCCCGCGTTGAGCAAAAGGTCATCGGGCCGACGCCAGCCTTAGCCTTATGAACTATCATAGTCGGTTGTTTTTTTTCAAGCAATAGTGTATCAGGATGAGAAAGGTTAATGCCGATGTAGCGAACGTCATTTCTGTGTTATGACAAGAGCCAGTGTATCCATTTTTGAGAAAAGCGAAATATCATTCGTATAACAATGCACAACTCGCTTTTCTTGAAACAAATGGATATACTAACTTTTGCCATATACTGTAATGGCAGATATTTTATCTGTTGGACGCATAGGTTCCTTGTTAGCCACCAGAGTAAGCTGCAGTGCGTGACTCATGAGAAGCTGTGCCAAAAGCGTGACCTCGTTGTAAAAGACTTTGGATGCTTTGACTCTTTGTCTGTCACGCAGTATTATCAATTAACTGGCAGTGAAGGCGTGTAGAAATGCTTTAGAACTACAGACGGCAAATAGAAAGAGACAATTATTTAAAATCCCACGTTAGCTTTCAGATCACAACCATGACCGAGTTTGCTCAGTGGGGGTTGGAGGAAAAAAATCCAACTTTTGCAAACTTTTTAGACACATTTATCAGAGAAAAAAACAAATGTTTTCTTTTCGTATATTTCAATCCCAGTCAATTCATAGCGTTTGCAGATTAAAATGATGTCTACAAGAGACGCAGATCCTCATAAGCCCCCGCAAATGCGGGGCTCATGAGGATCTGTGCCTCTTCCAGGCGGGTGAAGGTCGTCTGCAAGAGTGATTTTTTTCTGACTTGTTGCGTGTGCTCGTACCCGCCTGGCCCAACCCTGTGGGCGACGCCATCTTCCGAAAGCTGACGCAACATCACGACAATCATAAATTCCCGGAAATGACATGTCAGGCAGCGTAATGTGTCACGTGCGTCACAAATCTTGCGCGCTGATTGGTTCATCCCTCTGCCTTTCAGGCTATTTCAGTCTTGACAACGGGGTTTCTGAAGGAGTCACTGACTTGGATATCTCACGCGGTCTGCATAGGTTTTGTTGATTGTTTAATTTCCGTCATTTTTCAGTGACCTCGACCTATTGCCTGCGTGTATTTTCCAATACTAAGCTTTCCCGTCTTCAGTCGCGAAATTAAATCCAGAGGGATTATTTCCTCCTGAGACTCGGCAGATGTGACGCGTGCACTTGTCTGACAATACACGCATGGACAATTACACATAGATTCTTTTGACTTCCTGAAGCTGTTTAGGCTTTTTAGTATCTGTGCCACACACTGAAAGACTGTCTAAAAGTTGCACACCATCTTAAACCGTCACCCGGATTACAAAGACAAGCATACATATAGTGCGAGCAAGTGGCATAGATCTTCATGAGCTCCCGCCTCCAGGCGGGGGCTCATGACGACCTATGCCTCTTGGAGATGGGCGAAGCTGAGTTTAGGAAAGCGTCTGTTTTTAAAACTATTGCAGGCCGCCCCATCTTCGTTTATAAAGCTCGGCGAAAAACGCCTTGACTGCAAATCAATGCATGAGGTAAGTTTCCAAAGCGAAAGTGAAGATTGTGGGATGTGTATTTACGGTTCGATTTTTTTCTCGCGTTATTTCAAGCGTTGAAGCAATTTATTTCCCCTCCGGCGACTTAATTATAATATGCATTGGCTTTTTTTTTTTTAATCAAAATTTTGTTATTTTGAGAAAGTGGCTATACATCACAGAGTGTAGTGAACTGTGTCTCCTGCAACGAGTTAATAATCTGACTAATCTGCAACTAGATCAAATCATAGGGCCTATACTTTAAGCTATTTATTCACCTGATTTATTGTAATTTTTCTTTCTTTGTTTCTTTGTTTCTTTTGTGTGTGTGTGTCCACTATATTCTAACATTTATGGCATCTTATGTAAAGTCAATACCTTGTTTGTTGAGGTTCGTGCATAAAGACATCAAAGTGTTCCATGAACTTTGCGTATTAACCCATTCAGCTCTGACGCACTACAGCAGGAGATGGAGCGACCGTGATAATTCAAGGGTAGTGCCAGATTAGCTAGGCGTCTGTCGGCGCCAAGCTAATTTGGTACTGCCCTTGAATTATCATGGTCGATCCATCTCCTGCAGCTGATGCATAGTCATTAGATGACACCTCCAAAATTTGGGAAATACGGCCGTCGGGCTGAATAAGTTTGAACAGGAACACAGCGTGACTATTCTGAAACCGGGTCAAAGCGCACAGGGCTATTCTTTTTCACAACCAAATTACTTCTGGTCACGTGTCAACTTCTGAAGTCAATCTAATGAGCGGAAGCATTACACTGCTCTTTTCTTGTTACAATATGCCAATAGAAAAGAAAAGAAAAAAACAAACACACACACACAAATGACACGTTTAGCCCTTGAGTGCCCAGGAAAACACTCAGTACGATCCAAATGCAAGAGACATGCATCCACATGAGACCCAGTAAATACGGGGGATCATGAGAATCTATGCCCCTCGCTGTCTACAATTTGTATACACGTTCTTGGGTTGTTTTGGCTTGCAATAGACGAAAATAAGAAGTAGGTCAAAATTGAACGTGTTTCGTTAAAAACAGTGGATTAAAAGCCCGGACAAACATGGGATGTTGTGTTTGTCCGGGTTTGTAATCCACCATTTTCGTCGATAAACTTGCAGTGTTGACCTAATTCTTATTTCCAACAACACCTATTACACAACTTTTCAGACACGGAGTCTGCATCAATTAGCAATACCACTATTCTTGTGAAGGTTTACCACTATTATTATTACATGTAAGAAAACAGTTAGTTAGTGATTATAGGGATTAACAGCTTGCAGGCAATTAAGGCCTTGTAAGAAGACAAGAAAAAAAGAGAGCAAATATGAGACAATCGTGTCTTCTCTACACGGTTTAAATTACTTAGGGTGTGTTAGTGATGATTTTATTTTGCAACTGCTTATTGTTTTTGTTTTGTTTGTGGCGTTTTTATAGTTGCATAGAGCTCAAAATCATATCATAGTTGATACTGTTGTAGTTTTGCTTTTAGCGAAAACTCTTTTATACCTCTTCTTCGTCCTATGGTCATTCCCGCGGCAGTAAATACTCGTAGTGGAAAACGACGTCCAAGATTAGTCGTACACGGAGATGTTTACGCTGTCTGGCGTAAATCCTTTTTCCAATCATAATCCCATATCCCAATAATTTCCTCAGTCTCAGATGTACATTGGACCGATGACTCCCAACAAGAGGTATAGATTCTCACAAGCCCCTGCGGATGCAGGGACTCGTGAGAATCTATGCCTTTTGCAGACGAAAGTTGCCGGCGGAGCGACTGTGCTCTAAGGATCGGGCATCTGAGCAGTTATGGAGCCGATGGAGCACCATAAACGTCCCCTTAACGTGATGGGTTACCATCAGTGTCAAAACCGCCGATAATTCGTACTTGTCTATGTTTGCGATAAACATCAAACCGCGACTAGGCAGCAGCATTATTATGACTATTACGGGAAAACGTGCCGGTGAGAATCACTGCGCATATCTCTAATAAATGTGTCTCGGTGAAGCTGTGAAGCCCGCAACCAGCCCTGAGACACTGGGAGCAAGATCTAGATCGGATTAGCTTGCCGCCTTGAAAAGTGCCAAGCTAATCTGGCACTACCCTTGAACTGCTTACGTCCAATCATCTTCAGTCGTCTTTAGCAACTGAGGCACTCTGTGATATCTTCAAATTTTGCCGCCCAGTTTTAGTTTACAAGAACACAGGCCAGCCTCGGTATTACGCATGTTCCAGTATACCGCGGTATCTGATATAACGCGCGTAGGTCTCTGGCTCCCACAGTGATGTCTGGTGAGCAAAAGGTCTCGGTCCTAAGACCTTTTGCTGATGTGGTGTTTTTCCTTCATAATTCTATATACATTCAGCACTACAATAACGCAATCGCAAATAACGGAGGTCTCACTGTATGGCCGTCCGGTACCGAGATAAGTAATGACTCAGACCTGTATTTAAACCCGTTTGAGCTGCTATTAAACGTGTAATTGCAATATCCTGTTCAACAGACAAGGACTCGGAACCCAGTAAGCCATCTACGGCCGACACGGGCACGAGGACGTGTTGCTTAGTAGACTATAATCGACCTGCATTCTGACGTGCCTGTCGTTTGCGATGATGATTTAGATAAGAGATCCCACGCAGTTCGAACACAACTACCATGAAATCGATTGTCGTCCTTGAATCTCAACCCCAGATCTCGTAACGCGAGTTTTATGTTTGTGATCTAGTTATCAGAGATTATTACTTTGACAGTAGATTAGCACGTGCATGTTCATTGGTTCTGTTAATATCCCTATCACACTCAATGTCAGTGTTACGATTGTGGTTGTGTTGTCCTGTGAGAGCATACATGTGTTAATCGTAGGAAGCGATACGATATTTTATTTTAGCTATCATTATTACGTATCACGTACCTCTTCAGTGAGATTCTTTTTCGTTCGTGCATGATAGCGGATTTGGCTTTGTTATGATACGTTAATTTTAATCCGGAAGCTTCTACAAGAGTCGCACGGAGAAGAGCGGTCGATTTTTGTTTTGCGTAAATTAGCTGAGAATGAACCAGAACGTTCGAATCAGTGTCGCGCTGTCAATTGACCTCGTACATGTGACGTCAAATGAGTAAGGAACATTTTTGTAACATAGTAGCAAAGTTGCTAGTTATAGTTGTTTACTGTGTGCGTGAAATTAGCAGCCGTTCTTTGTGTGTTGTGAAAAGTCGTAAACGGTTTCCCATACTTTTGTGTGACATCATTACACACTAGGATTTGGGGCTGAAATGAGCAGCCAAATTTTTGTAGACTATTTTAGTTTATTCCAGAAAGTTCTTCTTTTATTAATATTTATGATTTCAGTTACAGGTTCCATTCTGATTAGTTGCGTTGAATGATTTTCTTGGATTATTCTAGAAAGTTGTCTTACTATATAACGTTGGTGCTAGGAGAGCGCGAATATACATCATACATTGTCTTGCATTGTCAGTTGTAGAGACACACAGTTTATCGTGGGTACGTGGCCCGTATATGGTGTACATTGTGAGAGACGCATCGTAACAGTGGTTTACGTTGTGTGAGGAACTTTGTGTCGCCAGTGTTGACATTTGCAGAAGAGACTTTGTAATTTGGAAATGCATTGTGTGGAGATCGCATCGCTGAATTACAATATTGTTGGAACTGTTACTCCAGTATTGTCTACATCCTTAAGCCACGTGCGTCGGGTTGCAGCTGAATGAAGTTTATTTAAAAGAACCTTACGTGCGTACGTCTAGTGTGTTTATCATACTACGACTACGACCCAACCACGTAACAGTCAGTCTAGTGCATGACAAACGCCAGACCAATGTTACGACTGCCAAGCCGTGTAAAATGCGTGGAAAAACATTCAGTCTACAAGGAAAGAAAGAAACACGCTTTGGAAGAAACAAAGGCAAAACAGTTTATTAGCCGGGAAAATGCGAACACAATTTCAAATGCAAGAGGCAAAGACTCTCATGGGCCCCCGGGGGGTTTCATGAGGTTCCTTACTTCCTGCTGATCCTATTCCTATCCGTGTTCCTTGAATCGATGGCATTATTCGGTGTTGCATTTGCCTTGCTTTCGAAGACGTAATTTTGCGTCCACTGATAGTGAAGGGATCACAATGAAATAAAAATGAAAACAAGGGAAATATGATATCACAAAAAAACAGAAAAAAAGGAAAAGAAAGAAAAAACAACAAAAGGACACAAAAAAAGGAAAAAGGAAAAAAGACATGACATTATTACGCTTCTAATCAGGTCAGTTTTTGCCCACACCCACGCATTTCATTTAAAAAACGAAGACACTGAATGAGTTAATTTAAACTGGTTTGTTCTTGTTCTTCTGAAGTGCGTTAATTTTAGTTGTTGATTATATTTCAATGCGTGATAAATAAGCAATGATGATGATAACTGCGTGAGTTCGCGTGGCCAATTGTTTTGACCGCGTAGATAACAAACAAATTCTAAAACTTGTTTTAACTCCTTCACTTTTGTTAACTCCTTCAGTGCCAGCTGACGCAGATTGTGTTTATGCAGTCATCTTTTATTCCACACCAAAGAGGCCAAGACGTCCAATGAACATGGATTCTAAGTGGCGACTGCGGGGGCGCATGAGGATCTGTGCCTCTCGCAGCTGGGTCGCGTTCACTCTTTTTCGGCAGTCAAGTTGAAAATTAAAGGTGGATCTAAATCTTCACTCTCATAACTTTGCAATCCTTCATAAATCTTTCCTGCGAATGAAATATGAAAAATATGAAGGATCACGTGATACAGAAAGTAATCACACAAATACCTACATATCTGTTCAGAAATTTCGATATTCAGAAATGAACTAAAAAAAAGTACAATGTGGCTGAAAAGTGGCCGTTAGTGTTTTTCTCTTTAAAAAATAAGTTGATTTTGTTTGTTTGTTTGTTTGGTTTCTTTGTCTGTTGTTGTGTGTGTGGGATTTTTCCCTCATAGTTCTGTCTGACGGTCTCGAGTTTTTGACATAAGACCAAACATTGTTTAGTACTGTTTTTGAAGCGATAACTGCGTCTTAGATGTTATAAAATGTCTCTCAGATGTCATAAATTAATGTCTCTTAAATGTCATCAGATTTAAGCATTTGAGATGTTCTGAAGTCGATTAAGCTCTTTACCGCCAGTGAGCGCTGATTTTGTATCTGAAATTATTTCAACTACAACGTCAGAAACCCCCCGTCCGTCAAAGGATAATGGACACAAAATGGTCTCAGCAAGAGACATAGATCCTCATGAGCTCCCGCAACTGCAGGGGCTCAGAGGATCTATGTGTCTTGCAATTTAGAATTCCATATCCTTTCTACGACAGTGATTAGGGTTAATGCGTCTAAGATGCATTAATCGCCTCTAGAATGTCACAAATAAAATTGAAAATCGCAAACGAGCACCATTTTATGACATCTGCGTCGCAATGTTCCAGCTTGTTTTCCTTTTCTTTTGTTTTGTTAAAATTATTGTCATTTTATTAGGCTCCTCTCCCCAATGCGCACAAGGTCATCGGCCTGACGTCGGCCGCCGTTGGCCCGCGCACGACTGTGCGCGGGCTAACGTCAACCGAGGTCAGCCCGATGACCTTGTGCTCATTGGGTCTCTCTCTCTCCCTCTCTCTCTCTCCCTCTCTCTCTCTCTCTCTCTCTCTTTCTCTCTCTCTCTCTCTCTCTGACTGCCATTTGATTGGCTCGCATACATGTCATTTCATCCTGTTCATCCTCGGTAGTGTAT
The DNA here is from genome assembly GCA_036245525.1 of Semisulcospira habei. Classification (NCBI taxonomy): domain Eukaryota; kingdom Metazoa; phylum Mollusca; class Gastropoda; family Semisulcospiridae; genus Semisulcospira; species Semisulcospira habei. Next base: position 132,191,218 of record BTPG01000008.1, read on the forward strand.
GTTTTTTTGTTAATATTCTCTTTTAAGATTTAAACTCTACTGCGACGAATAAGAGTGTGGAATGATAGATTTGTGATCTATGTGCCACAGTTCCAGGCATGAAATCCTGTTTTTGCTAAGTGGCTGTTGTTGTTGTCGTTGTTGTCGTCGTCGTCGTTGCTGTTGTTGTTTTTATATTTCACATATAATCATTTGCACCTTTAAATTGAAACATACTTTTCTTATCTCACATTTCAAACGCAATCCCAAAGCAGCTTTCCTTTTTTAACCCCCCAACCAACTCACCCCCTTTTCCACCCCACCCCACCCTGTAAACAATATGAAACTTAAAGTACAGATTACCATGGGATCACTTGCATTTCCATTAAGTTCTCACGTGGGCACAAATGTCAAGCGAGGGTCGATGGTAACAAAGTTTGGACGATGGTCTTTGGGGGAAAAACTAGACGCTAGCAAAAACATGAATGACGGAAAGAAAACGAGGTCTGTCTCCGCTCCACGGCCCACGCCATGCATCTTCGATGGGCCAAGATCCTCGCGAGCCTGAGCCGTGTACGTCTGAAAGAGGCATAGATCCTCATAAGCCCCCGCATTTGCGGGGGCTTATGAGGATCTATGGCTCTGGAAGATCGATTGCGTTTGTTCACCGCAACTGAAACCGTCAGAATTTTGCTTGCATTAGGATTCAGCATGGTGTCTTGCGTCTTGATTCCTCATGGAATTCAAGCAATGGACAATTTCTGAACCACTCACCTACAGTTTGCAAGAGGCATAGATTCTCATGAGCCTCTGCGTTCCGCAGGGGTTCAAGAGAATATGTGCTCCTTGCATGTAAAAACGGTGCCTTATTTGCTTCCAAGTACCAGCTTAGACGGAGAAAAAGTCATCTGGACAGACGTGTGCTGGGGCTGGGAAATGGTATCACTAGCATCACCTTCAGTCCGGCTCTAGCGTAAAAGGACCGCACTCGACCTGTGGATGTCTCACTTGCAGCGCCAGCCGTGCGAATTTTTCGACTGCGATTGTTAAGGTGCAGTGCCTGAATGCACTCGGCGCATGTCTTTCTGTCAAACCTTATCAGGAACAGCATGTAAGCTAGCGCGGTCGCACCGTCTCCCGAGATTTCAACACGTTAACGGCTTAGCTAATGATTCTCACAAGAGATCCTCTTGCATTGCATTTGGAATGAAGCGGGTAGATCGATCCATCGACTTCAACTGACTAATCGTGTGCTCGAACTTCGATGACGTGACTTCTCTAGTTTTGAGACACACAGATGCTAGGGCTGCCAATTTTTGTTGTCGATGGGGGAAACAGTTTGGAATGGCGGTTTGCCCGAGGCCTGGCCATCCTGCACGAGCACATGAAGATCAGTGCCGTTTGCAGATCATGGACTGGATTCATGGTTCGGTGAGACAAAAGTCCTCTTGGAAATGAGAAAGAGTTTGCCGGTACAAATCCCAGCGGACGTGGAGAAGGAGAGCAAAAACAAATCTGTCTGAGACCCCCGAAAGAACCACGGGGATTGCGGTGTACCGCCTGAGAGTTGACTTAAATCCCAGTGGTTCGATCTCTGTTGGGAGCACATATTTATTATGAATGGCCAGCAAGAGGCATAGATTCTCATGAGCCCTCGCAAATGTTAGGGCTCATGAGAATCTGTGCCTCTTGTGGGTTGGTTATGTTTCATGGTGGAGTGTGTGGTTTGCTAGGTCACGTGTACGTCTTTCTTTGGCAGTCTTTTTTTTTATTACAACAGATTGAGACCAATTAAGCCAATGGAAAAAAAATCCATTGAAAAAAAAATTAATTAGCACAACTCAAAGATGAAACGTTTTCATTCGTGTTCCCACAGATGACAATGATGTTGGCCGTGTCTGGGAGTGTGGATTTAATGGCTTATAAAAATAGACCATTTAATATCATATCGACAGAAAACACGCGATTTTTCCATTATCCCTTTATTCCGTTCACGCCCAATAGCCGTTTTTAGTTTTTCGTTCATGCATTTTGTAGCTGGTGTTACACCACAACCATTTCCAAACCCCAAACGTCGTCAACAACCGGAAGTCTCGTATCCGCTTGCAAATGGCCACAACTGTGATCTGTTTGATTGGAATATTTGATCATCTGCTCAAAGTATTGGTGCTCGTAAAAATGTAAATGACAGTGGACCGAATTTTTAAGAAATACAGAAAAAAATTAGTAGTGCAGATTCAAATGGGTTTTAGATTTTCACCGTTAGAACTGTCTATATATCAACGACAATCGCTCTGACGCGCGACTGCAGGAATGACACTTCCAAAAAATAAAATAAAAGATATTTGTTCCTTCTTTATTGTGCAGATGTGTACTGTTTTTGACGGGTAATTGAGGCGCCGTATTGTCGTCTTCATTTTGAACTAGAGGATAAACCTGCTAATGCCTTGTTTCACACGAAAACTAAAACAGCAAATAGATACCAAAATATAACTGAAAAGAAATCATTCAGTCCTTAGTCGAGCACCGTCTTGTACAGGACGTATATTAAGGAACAAAAGAAATGCGACATTCTTGGAATCATCGGAAACAGTGTTTTCGATGGTTCCAAAAATGTCGCTTTTTTTTCGCTTTTCAGTATAAATTAGACACGCGGATGGGTGAACCTTATAGATTGAGTGGCTTGTTCGGATTTGGCGATGTCCAAGCAGCAATAAAGACTGCCTCATGGCGAGGGTGGACCTAATGTAAAACGGAATCGATCAAGGGCTCAGAATGCTCCATCACAAAGTGGCAGACGAGAGGACTGTCCGATGACCAGATGGCTAGAGCTATGTAGAGTAGAACCTATATCAGCGACCACCCATATGACAGATCACCTGTCATTTAAAGACCATCATTTATGTGGCTGTAGCCACCTAAATGATGGCCTTTAATGGCACGTGACACTTTTTTTCCCTTCAAGAATTCTCTTGAGAGCGCACCCTTGTGAGACATGGACCTCCCATTAAAGACCATCATTTAAGTGGCTGTAGACCTAAATGATGGTCTTTAATGGCATGTGACACATTTTTGCCTTTCAAGGTTTCTCTTGGTAAAGAATCCGTCTTTCAAGACCATTTTTTTTTCTCTCGCGAAAAAACATTGCTTAAAACAGCTTATTATAAATTTTCAAGAAATAAATTCTAGGGAACCGATTATTGACGAAGTATACAGAGCCACATGACGGATACACGCACTGCAAAGGCTCATGAGCATTTATCACTTTTCAAGACTGAAGTTCTTCTAGTATTCTTACAAATGCGGTTTTCCTGTTGAAGTGTCTGCAGTTGCAAAAGTGGTGTCACACGCAGACGTGGAAGCCCAGCAGACCGTAGAAGGCAAAAGACGGCAAGTACGTTGTTGTGAAAAGCAAGATTTTCATTCTAATACAATAAAATATCGCTTTTCACAAATACTGACATTACGCCTTTTATCTTTACAGGGCAATGCTAGCTGTGACAACCCTCAGATTCCGACCTCAAAGCAGCCGGATGTTGTCCTTTTTGGGAATTCATAGAAATTTAGAAACTAATAAAAAGTCTGTGATGGCCCATTAAGAATGACATCTCAATTTCTCTGCTAACACTCGCCAAGAATGTTTCCTGACAGCTCACCATTTTGGTCGTTAGCAAAAAACTGACATGGCCCCCGACCTGGGATTCTGTTTACATCTGTGTCACGCATTGCATTAGCCTTCATCCTTGTAAAGGTTAGTCTCAGTATGTATATATCGAAGCAACCGGGAGCCATAAAGTCAAACTACATATTTGTGATCGCGTTAATGTAGTACCTTGGTCAGCGAAATGCTCTCGGGCCGACGTCAATCTTAGCTGGCCACTGTATATATCTGTGTCACTCATCGCATTAGCCTTCATCCTTGTGCAGGTTAGTCTCATTATGTATATATCGAAGCACTCGGGAGCCATAAAGTTAAACAACTTATTTAGCTGGCCCCGCTGACGTCGGCCTGTGGACATTTTGCTCACCGGGCATCGCCGCGACAGGCCAGAGATCTGCTCGCGTTTTTGATGTATGCTGAGGCTAACTAATTTGTTTTTAAGAACCCCAGCGGACCTTCTCAGATGCTTTTTCAACTTTTGGTTGTTGACATTCTAACAGGGTTTTTTTTGTTTTTGTTTTTGGTTTTTTTGCCGCCAGCATAGAAGCGATAAGATCCCAGGTTTCTGACTGATTCAAAACGGGCGGTGCTTTTTTATTTTCATTTTCTTTATTTCTTTATTTTATTATATAATTATTTTTTTTTGCCATGCTTTACATCTAGTGTTTCCCTAACTATACAAACAACCTTATTACAGTTTTTAACAGGCCATCACAACTTCTCCTGGCGCCGTCCTTAATCTGTCATGATCGATCCCGCATCTTGTTTGTTGTGGGAACGGATCAAATCAAGGAGACCACTCCTGCGTCCTGACGAAGAAGTTGTCACTATGTTTAAACCCCTTCACTGCCAGTGGACGCAGATTGTGATTCTTTTAATCAAGAGCCCAAGTCATGAGAAAGGATACAAAGTGGTTCCGCAAGAGGCACAGATCCTCATGAGCCCCCGCAACTGCGGGGGCTCATGAGGATCTATACCTCTTGCAGTTGGGTACTGTTCAATATTTCTCGGCAGCAAATGGGTTAACCGGATGCCTAGTTACGCGCTATTGGTGTTAGAGGGAAAATATGGGCTTACACGTCCGGCTGCACAACCGATTGGCAGATTGACCCGTCACACCGTCCTCATCAAGAAACGTGACAGCGCCGACTACTACTAGCAACCAAAAAAAAAAAAAAAAAAAAAAAAATCCACGAGGTGTCGATACTCCTTGGTGACGCGCCCTCAAGTGAAACGTAGCGCTTAGGACAGTCTTCTGCTATTACAAAACCTCTACCTGTGTGTCGATTCTCTACTGTGGCGTAGGACCCGACGGGGTGTACCCCGGGGGGTGGGGGGGGGGTGGGGGTTGGGGGGGGAAGGATTAGGGGCAGGAAGGCGGGGGTGTTGAATGAAGAGGGGCCCGATCAAGCCCTGGCCCCTATAATTTACCGGAAGATAACTCTTTTTTTTTTTTTTTTTTTTTTGGGGGGGGGGGGGGGGAACTTGAAAAAAAAAAACAAAAAAAAACAACAACATTTATTTGTTATTTGAGGAAACTAAATTTTAGTGGAAGATAAACATTAAGATTGTGATTGTTTTTTTCGATTTTTGCTATACGCCCTCCCCACTGCCATTACCCCCTCCCAACCCCCACCCAGACGCCCACTCCATTCTTCCCTTGTTTGATTTTTGGGGTTTGTACCGGTCTCTAATCGCCCCCCCCCCCCCACCCCCACCCTTCCCTACCCGCTTATACATTTTATTTTATTTTATTAGTTTGGAAAATAACATGTCAATTACGCTTCCCCTTCCCCTCCCCCTCCCTCCTCCCCATCCCTCCCCTTCTCCCCCCCCCCCCCGCCCATCCCCCTAGCCCCCCTGACCCCCAAATGAAAAATAAATTCCTACGCCACTGCTCCAGTGAAACATCCTGTCAAGTAAAACGTAGCAACGTCTTCTATTAAGAATGTCGCATTTCTTTTGCTCGTCAGTATATTACAAAACCTCCACAGGGCGTCGATACTTCAATCTGCTGCCCGTTGCCTGATTTCCTATTACAGGCCTGTCAAAAGACACTTTTAGCCCCTGTCGGTCGTAAATTGCTTCAACTGTTTGTCCTGTCTCAGCATGTTGTATATTGAGCGCCCTCCGTTTAACCTCGCGTTCAACCCCTTCACTGTCGAGAAAGAAAGCTAACGTGATCCAACTGCAAGAGGCATAGATCTTCGTGAGCCCCCGCAATTGCGGGGGCTCATGAGGATCTATGCTTCTTGCTGACACCTCCATGTTCCTTGGACGTCCAGGGCTCTTTGTGTTTCAGTTAACAAAAGATTTCAGAAGCGAAATCTGGCAGTGAGTGTGTTAAGAGAAACAAGAAAATGAAGTGGAAAGGATTCGCAGGTTCAAAGAAAGAGCCAGCAAAAGGAAGAGATCCTCGTGAAGCCCTGCAATTGCGAGTGCTCATGGTGATCTATGCCTCTTGTTTTTATATTGACGTTGATTGAACGTCATCCGTTTAACCTACTGCGTCTGAAGGACATAAAAAAGAAGTTTTAAAAATCTAAGACGGAAAAGACTGACACTTTCGAAAATGTTGCCATCAAGAGTCAAAGATCCTCATGAGGATCTATGCCTCTTGCAGATGGATGTCATGACGGTGAAGGTTCCACGCAGACACATAAGGTGGTTAGACCAATAGGTAAGGCTCACAGCATGGATGCCATCAAAAATCGAAACCTGCGGAACTTCAAAGAAAAGGGTGTACTTTGAGTTGGAGTTTGCTGGTTATTTTTGGACACGGTGTCTTTAGACGAGTAAGTTGCTGAAGGGTCGATTCTCGAAAATGTACCTTAGTGTACGAACGCATCACGTTTCTTACCATTTCTTACAGTGCTGTTTCAATGAGGCAAAGTCACTGTCCGCACCTTACACAGGACAGCTGAGCCTTAAAAGTGGAAGAATACTTGGTATGAGTGGAGACTGGCAAAATACTAGCACGTCTCTCTCTCTCTCTCTCTCTCTCTCTCTCTCTCTCTCTCTCTCTCTCTCTCTCTCTCTCTCTCTCTCTCTCTCTCTCTCTCTCTCTCTCTCTCTCTCTCTCTCTCTCTCTCTCTCTCTCTCTCTCTCTCTCTCTCTCTCGTATGTTCAGAACAATTGAAACAGCACAGTCAGATAAACGCTGGCAATACTTTCTCAGTTCCCCTAATGACCGTCCTTGATGTAGGAAAATCTATAACCAACATGAAAAGTAAAACATCTTGTGGTGTAGTCGGTATTAGCAGTAAAATCCTGAAAATTGCGCTCCCTTATATTGTTGAATCGTTGACCTTTATATATAACCTTTTGATTCAAAAGAGCATGTTTCCCGATGAATTGAAAATAGCAAACGTTACTCCTCTACCAAAAAGCAAAGATCTGAGCGACCCAAGTGGGTACAGACCTATTTAAATCTTATCAGCAGTGTCCAAACCACTTGAAAAGCATATACATAATCATTTACTTCAATTCCTGGAGAAAAACCGCCTTATTAGTACAGCACAATCAGCTTTTCGGCCTAAACATTCGTGTCAGACAGCCGTAACGCTCATAACCCACAAATGGCTTACTGCCATAAATGAGTCCAAACTTTCAGGTGTAATATTTCTAGATCTTAAAAAAACTTCGATCTCATTAACCACTCAATCTTACTAAAGAAGTTACCTTTATATCACATTGACTCAAATGCAGTCGCTTTTCTCTCGTCCTATCTCTTAGACAGAACGCAGAAAGTGTTCTTGAATGGTAAATACTCAGCGGAAGGACTGGTGACCCATGGTGTTCCTCAGGGATCCACCCTAGGACCCTTATTATTCAACATCTTTATAAATGACCTTCCACTGTCAATATCACACCCCGACACAAACTGTGAACTATTTGCTGATGATACATCATTACATGTATCTGATAAAAATGTTTCAACCGTGAGCGCTGTCCTCCAACATAGTTTAGATGAAGTGTCAACTTGGTGTGAAGAAAATCATATGATTATTAGTATTCCTAAAACGAAAAGTATGTTGGTGACGACACGCCAAAAGCATCAACGTGGTTTGAAACCCCTTGAACTGTCCCTTCACTCTCAGCCCATAGAGCAAGTGTCAAAACATCGTTTGTTAGGAGTGACAGTCGACGAACAGCTCAGCTGGGAGCCTCACATAGAAACTGCATGTAAAACTATTTCGAAGAATCTCTTTTTATTATCCAAATTAAGTCGTATAGTTGACATTGATGCTCGAAAACTATTCTTTAACGCACACATCAAGACACATTGTAATTATGCTTCCAATATCTGGGACGGCTGTGGAGACATTCATTTGAAAAAAATTAATTCCCTTTACCGGCGAGGTATTAAGCTTATTCTTCCTGGTTCGTCCCCTACTGATGAAAGACTGAAGGTCCTTAATATCCTACCACTTAGTAAACAATTGGAACTTAATAGATGCTTACTTGTGCAAAAAATTCTAAACGATGCCGCCCCTCCTATCTCCGCGAGCTGTTTTCCCACACGAATAGAGAGAACACGATGAACAGCTTACTCCATCTCCCAAAACCGAGAATCGACATCTTCAAATCTAGCATACCATTTTCCGGTGCTAAGTCATGGAATAATTTGCCCTCTCATTTAAAGTCTATTTCAAAGTTATCTATCTTCAGAGCTCGCGTCCATAAATATTTGCTGTCGTTGTGAATGTTCTATCTTCCTGCTTAGTACGTTGCTCCAGCACAGCAGATTGCTGCAGGTTATGTAATAGTTCGACTGTCTGCATTAATATGTCAGGTTCATACGAGTGTGTGTATATATATATTGGTTTAATTTCTTTATTTTTCTTTCTTTGTTTTTTTTCTGAAGGGGGGGGGGGGGGTCTTTTTACTTATAAAATTATGTGTTTTATCTTTTGCTATTATTGTCTGATCTATTTTTTATATGTGAAGAGTAGCAGGACAGTTTGGAAGATAGGCATTGCTATGCCTAAAACTTTTTATCCTGAATAAAACGTTTCATCATCATCTCTCTCTCGCTCTCTCTAAAATAAAAAAAAAAACAAACAAACAAACAAAAACATTTTTTTAACTTTCAATGTATTTAAGGCAGACTTTGCAAAACAGACAAAACAAACAGATTAAAAACAAGATTGGATGAACCATAACCCACAAAGTCCCTTCTATATGAGAGCTGTCATCGCTGTCAAGGGTCTCTACCTGACTTGATTCTGATGTTGAAATATCTCCTTTTGAAAAAGCCTCGCAGATGTGCCAATGCGTCACAGTGAACTCCATAAGGGGCGCGCAGTGCATTCGCTTCATTGGTTCGTCAAACGTCATTTATCAGGACGTATTTTTTTTGTTTTTACGTAATTTTATATTTAACGTGATATGGGTTTCGCTTTCGCTTCAAGACTTGGGAAAATGGTGACAAAAGTAGAATTTCACGGTACAATTACAGTCTTGCTATAATTTGTGTAAAATCAGGTTGACTTTACCTAGCTGCATGCTATACTAAGTACACCTGCATGCTCTTCTGAAAGCGCGTCGATGTGTGTGTATGCGTGTGCGTGTGCGTGCGTGCATGCGCGCTCTAAACATCTTCAAGAGGCATAGATGTTCATGCGCCCTCCGGGCACATGAGGATCTATTGCCTCTTGGAGATGCACGCATATCAATGAGAGAGAGAGAGAGAGAGAGAGAGAGAGAGAGAGAGAGAGAGAGAGAGAGAGAGAGAGAGAGAGAGAGAGAGAGAGAGAGAGAGAGAGAGAGAGAGACTGACTGACTGACTGACTGAAACTTTATTTATCAAGGATTGAGATATTAGGCGCACAGGCCTTTCTTCCAATCTGTCCTTGCTACATCTACTGACATATAATAACAGGCAAAGCTACATTACACTCACAAACAACATCGAAATTAATGCGAATTACGACAACACTACAAACTGCAACAATGATTTAACAAAACACACAGGTACCCATACGAAGATGTTTGCACGTGTCATAATATCCGTTTGCGGGAGCCCTCCCCAGACACTCCCACCCGGGGGGCACGCCACAAATATACTTTCACTCGAATGACATACTAAGCACATCGTTTGAATAAACTGTGCACCGGCACTGCATCCCCTGACCAGGTCTATACGGGAAGCACCCTCACAAACTGCACGTGAACGCAAATGGTATAATAAGAATAATAGTTGTATAAAAAGAAATAAAAATATATTATGTTTAGACAACACGAGATAATTAAATTTACGTTGCCTTGGATAAGTGCTTGTATAGTTTTGCTTTAAAAGCAGCTAGGGAATTAACTTGTTGTAGATGCAGAGGAATAGAATTCCACAGGAAACCACCTGAGTATGACAAACTGGATTTATACAAATCAATGTGGGGCCGTTTTATGCTCAGGTTGCTCCGAGAGGTGCTGTATCTCTTCTCAGTAAGAGTAAAAAGTTCCGATAAGTAGCCGGGGGCCTTACCCTTAAGAGCTTTGTGCACTAGTACGCACTTGTTAAATACTAAGTGTTTGTCAAGAGGAAGGAGTCCAGCTGCCTCGAGCCTCGCCTCAGTGGGTAGAGATGAGCTAGGAATAATGAGTTTGGCTGCTCTTCTGTATAGCGAATTTATTTTCTTGAACTGAACCTCGCTACAGCCATCCCAAACTGTTGAGGCATAATCAAAGTGGGGCTTGATGTATCCATTGAAAAATAGTTTACGCGTGTTCAGATTAATGACCGCTTTCAGTTTAGACAGTAAAAATAATTTCTTTGAAATTCTCTTTCCGATGTGTATGAGATGAGGCTGCCAACTAAGTTGGTTATCTACAACTACCCCTAGTAAACGGTGCTGCTGTACTTGCTCTATGGGGACAGCTTCAAATGAGAGGTTTAGAGGCGCGGGTTGCAGCTGATGTTTCTGACGTGTTGTGACTAACATGCTTTTTGTTTTAGTTGGATTGACTATCATTCTATATCTACTGCACCATTTAGAGACTTCTTGTAGGCTCTGCTGGAGGCTGTTGGTTATGTCAGCTACAGTTTTACCGGATGCATGTAGCGTCGAATCGTCAGCAAACATGTCACACTCAGCACTAGCACATGTGATGTGTAGTGGTAAATCATTAATAAAGATACAAAATAACAATGGGCCCAGAACCGAACCCTGAGGAACACCAAGCTCTACCTTACCCTCTGTGGAATAGTTACCATTTACATAGACAGCTTGTGTTCTCGCAGAAAGATAAGAGTTAAGGAATGAAAGGGCTGACGGGCTGTTGTTGTTGAAATAAACATTAAGTTTCCTCAGCAAGATTTCAAGATTGAGAGAGAGAGAGAGAGAGAGAGAGAGAGAGAGAGAGAGAGAGAGAGAGAGAGAGAGAGAGAGAGAGAGAGAGAGAGAGATGAGATGAGATGACGACGACGCTGTGTAGGGAGAGAGAGGAGAGAGAGGGAGAGAGGAGAGAGAGGGAGAGAGAGAGAGGAGAGAGAGAGAGAGAGAGGAGAGAGAGAGAGAGAGAGAGCGAGAATTACTGTTTTTTATTCTTTCTGAAAAGAATTAGTTTTTACTGAAGAAGTTGAAAGGGTACAAAGCTGGCTAACGAACTCATCCAATGTCTTTCTCCAATATCTGGTCATCTGAATGCTCTTCTGAAAGCGCGACGATGTGTGTGTGTGTGTGTGTGTGTGTGTGTGTGTGTGTGTGTGTGTGTGTGTGTGTGTGTGTGTGTGTGTGTGTGTGTGTGTGTGAAGGTTTTTTTCACTGTTTTAATTCTGTTCTGAAAAGAAAACTTTTACTAAAGAAGTTGAAAGGATACAAAGCTGGCTAACGAACTCATCCAATGTCTTTATCCAAATTAACTATATCCAAAATTTCAAGTAAATATGACAAAAATTACGGACTCTAATCTGGGTCAACAGACTTAAATGAGACATTCAATTACAATATGCTCGGAGGCTCTCTTAGCCACCCATTTAAGAAAGTATTTCGCCAAGTTTCAAGCTTGTGTGTACAGAAATATCGGAGATTCTCTTGTTTACATATTACAAACGCACATACATACATACATACATACATACATACATACATACATACATACATACATACATACATACATACATACATACGTACATACGCACACACGGCGCTTCCCGCCAAATGTACGTTCAGCAGAGAGGTTAGCGAAACTAGACATGACGTAATTTTTATCTTGTTACTTCAATTGTGAGAGGTTTAGGCCTGCCCACCTTTGACATCATGGACATGCTATTAAATTCCCCCCACCTCGACTCGTCCTAAAAAGTCCCTTCTATAAATAGAAAAGGCTCTTAAAAAAAAAAAAAAAAAAAAAAAAAAAAAAAAAAAAAAAAAAAACCAATAGCACCTCCACTAAAAATACAAACAAACAACAATAACTAAAAAAAACAACCATAAAAAGTACACTGTCTGCCCTTGAATTACATATACTTTTAAATAAGGGTTCCCAAACTTTTAAGTTGAAGCTTGTTTGAATCTTTTGTGGTTTTTCCTGCCTTTCGCTTCCTGTTTCTACCGGCAATTTTATGTGCCATACATTTATTTGGCATTTTTATGTCTAAAACTTGTGTGAACATCGCTGACATCAAACTCAACAACAATAGAAGAGTAGGGGTACGCGTCTACAGGCATCGTCCGGATGAGTACTAGGTTCTCGGGCCGACGAGGGCTAACGCTGGCCCGAGGACCTTGCGTCCATGGTAAATCTCTCTCTCTCTCTCTCTCTCTCTCTCTCTCTCTCTCTCTCTCTCTCTCTCTCTCTCTCTCTCTCTCTCTCTCTCTCTCTCTCTCTCTCTCTCTCTCTCTCTCTCTCTCTCTCTCTCTCTCTCTCTCTCTCTCTCTCTCTTTCTCTCCCTCTAGCTCTCTGTCTCTCTCTTCCCCAACAAACACATTTTTATTTCTTCGATTTTGTTCTACAAATCTTGCACAAGAAACTTTAAGCTTTCTTATCTACCGCTCCAGTAAACCCTTTAGTCATTAAAGACACTCTTTTTTGTCTGCTAGCTGTTAGGGTGCCTTACGGACCGATAGAAAGTCTTTGATTTTTGTCATTAGTTTCCACTCATAAACACACTCTCTTAAAAGCCGTAGACACAGTCCCCAATGATGCCCTCAGTCCGAGCATGCAAACGAGCTGATGATGTGTAGCGATCTACCAGTACAGAATGCCGTGCGACCCTGCGACTTCAGAGACTCATGAGAATCTTTGTTTCTCGCAAAGGAGAGTGTTGGCCTCGGGAGTGTTCACTGCCACTCCGCCTTATCTCGCCTCCTTTTTAAAAAATGATACTTTTTAACGGATTTCGGGTCGCTTAGATTTTGGACTTCACCACAAAAGATTCAGCAAAGGGGGAGAACTTAGTGGGCTTTATGAAGGCACAGTTTTGGTCTTGTGATCTGTAAAAGATGTTTGGGCTTGCAAAACTTTCTTTGATGGTAGTCAATAAAATCTAGTCACAGTAATCAAAAGGACGACCGGCCAAAGTCGCCCGCAGTCGGCCCGCGCACGCACGTGCGCAGGCCGACATTCGGTCGACATCGGCCCGATGATCTTTGTCGCACTTGAAACGACAGACAAAATGTGAGACCGCGACTGTGGCCAGTTTATTCATTGCTCCCAGCACAAAATTTTAGATTTTGGAACGACCTACTGCTCAACATGACACTTGTAGTCTTGTTCCTTTCCGAATGTATACGAATAAGAACTAAAATTAAAGAAAGATATTTCAAGTTATGAACAAAACATATACTTTGTACATGATACCAGTGAAACACACCATCTGATAAAAAAGCATTCCGCAAGCGTATCTGGGTCATGGGATTGCATGCACAATTTACCTTTCGTAACTTTTCTTTCGAAGCCAAATCTTTGACGATACCAGTAGTGAAGCACACGATCGATTTGTCATTCTCTTAACCCATTCAGCCCTGACGCCCTACCGCAGGAGAAGGGTCGACCATGATAATTCAATGGTAGTGCCAGATTAGCTTGGCACCTTTAGGCTCCAAGCTAATCTTCCACTGCCCTTGAATTATCATGGTCGATCCATCTCCTGCAACTGGTGCATAGTCATTAGTTGACGCCTCCAAAATTTGGGAAATACGGCCTCCGGGCTGAATGAGTTAATAGCATTTCAGGCATATCTGGGTCCTGGATTGCACGCACAATCTTCTTTCGTAACTTTTTTTTTTCGGAGCCAAATCTTTGACACTTTGTAAATCGTTCGTTTTGTTATAAATTTCATGTAACAATTTTGTAAATGATACCAGCTGTGAAGCACGGCATGGACTGGTCATTCTGTTAACGCATTCAGCCCGACGGACGTATTTCCCAAATTTTGGAGACGTCATCTAATGACTATGCACCAGTTGCAGGAGATGGATCGACCATGATAATTCAAGTGCAGTGACAGATTAGCTTGTCGCCGACAGGCGCCAAGCTAATCTGGCACTACCCTTGAATTATCATGGTCGACCCAGCTTCTGCTGTAGGGCGTCAGGGCTGAGTGGCTTAATAGCATTCCCAAGCTTATGTGGGTCACTAGATTTGCACGCACGATTTTCTTTCATTATAACTTTACTTTCAGAAGCATCTCTTTGATACTTCGTCAATCAGTTTGTTAGCTATAAATATGATATCATAGATTTTGTGTAAATGATACCAATAGTGAGTCACACCATCTATTGGTCATTCTAATAATGTCACTTCCCAGCGTATGTGAGTCACTAAATCACATCCATCATTTTCTTACATAGGTTTACTTTACGAGCCTTACCTTTGACACTTTTTAAGTCATTCCTAGCTAAGAAGATCGAGTAGAGGGAAATTGACTGATCATGATAGTTCAAGGGCAGAGCCAGATTAGCTTGGCGCCTTTCCATGCGCCCACCTAATCACGCACTGCCTTTGGACTACAGGAATCTAACCACCATTTGCAAGTGGCCTTGGAAAGGAAACAGCACTTTGCAATTTGTGTAGGACTTGACAGTGCACCACACGTGTGAAATGGAAGCTGAATTTGTGCCTGAAATAATCAGAAACATGATTATATGTGATACCCGTATGGATGGGATGTAATGATGGTAAAAGCAAACATAGGACGGCATATTCTCGGATTTCTGGTCCTTCTCGTTCAGACTTCCTGCAACAAAACTCTGTTCTATCTAATGACATCACTCTGCTGACGATCAAATACAAATACATCATCGTGGTCATCATCATCGCCGCCGCCGCCGTCGTCGAATCTCGTAATCGTCGTTGCCACTTTATTCAAAATCACTACCGAATAAAGAAATGGTACTAATGTGTCATTACAGTGGGGCTCTGCTCTGTTAATATGGTCAGTTCGTCTTGTTTATGGCGCTTTATATGAAAATATCGCTTAACGTTATCACCGCCCTGATTTCCCTGGCTTCTTCAGCTCCACTAGTCGTGGTCGATAATATGGTTGTTGTTGCCTCAATCATTGTGCGTAGTCATCGTGGAATTTTAACTCATTCTGTCCGTGACACACCACAGCAAAATTTGGCTCTGCCATGATAGTTCACCTGTGGTGGCAGAATAGCTTGGCGCCTATAGGCGCCAAGCTATTCCCTAACCACCCTTGAACTACCATGGTCGATCTGTCTCCTGAATTGTAACGCAGTACTCGGAGGATAACTCCAAAATGTGGGTATTTCGTACCTCGGGCACAATGAGTTGACGTCCCCGCTACGTGTGGTTGATAATGAACATCCACACAGGAAATATATTCTTGTAAGCGTGATGTAAGTTTCCTATTTCAATAAGTTGTTGAGAAATTCCCAACAAAAACATAACTGTATTGTACTTGTTCTTTTTAATCATGCCTTCTCTTTGTTGGGGATAACTGTGCTGTACTTGTTCTTTCTAAGCATGTCTTCTCTTTGTTGGGGATAACCGTGCTGTACTTGTTCTTTCTAATCATGTCTTCTCTTTGTTGGGGATAACTGTGCTGTAGTTGTTCTCTCTAATCATGTCTTCTCTTTGTTGGGGATAACTGTGCTGCACTTGTTCTTTCTAATCATGCCTTCTCTTTGTTGGGGATAACTGTGCTGTACGTGTTCCTTTCTAATCATGTCTTCTCTTTGTTGGGGATAACTGTGCTGTACTTGTTCTCTCTAATCATGACTTCTCTCTGTTGGGGATAACTGTGCTGTACTTGTTCTTTCTAATCATACCTTCTTTTTGTTGGGAATTTCTTTGCATCATGCACGCTTGGTAGTACCTTTTTAGTCTGCAGTTAATACATCATAAAAGGTGCCCGCTGTTGTTTCTCAACTGATTCAAAGTCAACCCATTGTCGTATGTGTCTTGCAGGTTTCCGGTTCCGGTTGCTGGTGGGTCTGGCGTGGTTATGTGCCCTAGTCTTCTCCATCCCCATGCTGATCATCAACGAGACGCGATCGATCAACGAACGGATACAGTGCTGGATTGAGTTCCCGGAACCTTGGATATGGAAGGTAGGTTCACATGACTTCAGAAATGTGGTCGCTTCCGAGTACTGCCATAATTGTGTGTTGATCTGTGATTTGGACCTTACGGCCTAGCATAAGGCTGTAAGGTCTAAAACCACAGACCAGCACACTTGTTATAGCAACGCCCATTACATTTGGACATTAATTGTTGGTTTGCTTTTGGGTTGACTAGTTCGTTCCGTGATGGTTTGTTTGTTCAAGAAGGTGTAGCCGGAAGAAGCACGACATTTATTTAAGGTGCCAAATATTTTAAGTGTTTTGTTTCACTCGACCATACAGAAACGCTTATTGTCGACAGCAAACCAACCAACCAGCCAACCAATCAACCAGCCAACCAACCAATCGAACAGCAAAAAAATCCAACAACCAACCCATCTTTTAACCAACCATGAAACAAACATACACGAAGATGATTTTTAAATCAATAAAGTCAGTCTTGCACCAACCACATCAAGCTAAATGCGTAATACATGCATTGCAGCAACCCCAAGACATTAGCTGTGGCCCCGTAAATACTGATGTATTGGCCAGATGACAGGAAAGCTCCTCTGGGCACTGCACAAAATAAGACTAGTTCCACACCAGTGCCAACAATATGCAGATTGGCCACAGCATTTGAATGTGTTGCTGCAAAACCACCTTTAGCTTTAGACCACTGAGCCCTAAGTTCACAATTTTCAAAACAGAGAAGTTTTTCTGTTAAGACTCAGCAGCTCAAAGGATATGTCAAATATGAAATTGATAGTTCAAGGGTGGTGACAGAATAACTTGGCGACTGACGGCGCCAAGCTATTCTGTCACCACCCTTGAACTATCGATTTCATGGTCGGTCGATCCATATTCTGTTGTAATGTGCCAGGGTCGGTCGGCTTGACCTCTAAATGTTCCAACTCTCCCGTGTTTTAACCATTGCGAAAGACTAAATTATTTAGTTGCCGCTGCGGATCTTGTTAATATGCAAGGTGTTTCTTTAAAGTTCAGTTTTTTTCCAGGTAAAACTTGTAGTATGTTTGGAGATCTTTAAGAAAACATATTCTGGTCTGTGAATTTGGACTTGACGGCTCGACGCCGTAAGCTCCAAAATCACAGGCCAGAAAAAAAAGTATTTTTCATAAAGCAAATCCTTCATAAAGTTTAAAGTTCAGACAGACAAAAGAGCTACATGAGGTGCACAATGACTGTGGTTCTTATCCCAGTCTCTTGTGGAGCTGTGTGTGGGTGTGGGGAGGGGGGAGGGAAGGAGGGGGGAAAGGGGGGGAGGAGTAGGGGAAATGGATTTGGCAAGCAAGATGTTCACACAGACTAAGTGTGCGCCTCAGTAGTTTAAGCTCGCTCACCGTAAAATGTATTCATAATTCCCCATAGTGTCTGTTATTCGTCATGAGCTCTCTGTCGAACAGAGACAATAACCTGGTGTCAGTCCAGCGTGAAACATGCCTCCCTTCGCGCATCCTGTGTCAGTTCCCATCAAACGCCTTCAGTTACAGTGTCCTCTTTTTTTTCTATGCGTTAGTGAGCATTCCATTGTGTTATTTCGACGTCAAGCCCTAGTTCAGACCCCATTCTCAGGAAAAATAGAGCAATGGAGTCCATTTTAAAAAGACACGAGAAAAAAAAAAAACAACAAATGGTCTCAGCCTTTACCCCGTCTCTGTCAGTGAATACGCCGGATTTTCCGTCTGAAACAACTGCACACTGACCGACCATCGCGTGAAGAACACAAAATGAAATGGGACCCAAAATGGGCACAAGGAACACAGGCCTAACAAAAGACATAAGTCCTTATGAGCCGCCGCGACTGCGGGGGCTCATGAGGATTTATGTTTCTTGCAGATGGGTAGCGTTCGCCTTGCCCCGGTAGTTACAGTTTTTGTGGGTTTTGTGTGTGTGTGTGTTTTTTTTACATATACAACATGCACATAAAACAATTACAATGTCACAACAGTTACAATAACCATAGAAAAAGAAAAAGAAAACAAAGAATCAAAACAATGCAGACAAGACTCAACATTCAGCCCGAAAACAAACACTAATACAATCAAATTTAATAAGCAGAAAACAAAATGTGTAGACAACAAGCACGCTATTAAACTAACAAGTTACCAACCTATCGGTTAATAAAATGTTCATAATGTGCCCATTTTGTTATAAACTCTATGTGTTCCATGTTCAGTTGTGTGTTGTGCTTTTCAATGTTATACCTTTCTTTCAGTTCTCTACAAAA
Organism: Semisulcospira habei; assembly: GCA_036245525.1. NCBI lineage: Eukaryota > Metazoa > Mollusca > Gastropoda > Semisulcospiridae > Semisulcospira > Semisulcospira habei. The sequence goes on from BTPG01000008.1 coordinate 132,209,615, forward strand.
ATGTCGCATTGTTGGCCTTCTCTTACCTGTCCTGCATGTATAAATATAGAATTTTGTCATCAGTATTATCAAATCAAAAGCTTTGTCTGTTTTAAAGTTAATATCTTTTTCAAAAAGTATAAGTCTTTCACTGAAACTGAAACGACCTACATTATCACATTTTTTAACCCATAACCCTTACTAAGTTTAACCAAAAGGATTGTACATAACCACATTTCCAATATATATATATATATATATATATATATATATATATATATATATATATATATATATATATATATATATATATATATATATATATATATATATAATATATATATATATATATATATATATATATATATATATATATATATATATATATATATGTGTGTGTGTTCAATACTGTCTCTGTCGTTCACGCAGAAAAAACACTTATCTGAACTTCGAATACCAATTTTTCGCATTATTATACTTGTGCCAATAATTCTATGAATAATTCTAGTCTGAAACTACTTCAGTTTGACGTCTTTTACCTGTTGCAGTTTCTGTAGAGTTTTCTTTCAGTCCCTATCACGGCTTAGTTCTTTATCCCATTTATCTAAGCTGTATTATTCATTGTCAAGATTTCGTAGTAACGTTTTGAGCCCTGTTGCTCTGAGTAAAGGAGTTGCAAGGATTTTGGTTTATCATTCATATCGTTATTTTTAATGTGGATGTTAGTGTTGCGAATATATTTTTGTATAGCTTGAATGCACCCTACATATGTAAGAAATTCGGAGTTTACACTATATTTTGTTTTAAATTCAGTATACTTCCTCGGCTGCCCTACTTCATTATAGAACTGTCCAATACAGTATATCCCTTTTTTGCTCATTGTTTATACAAAATTCATTTGTTTCCAATCTTAATATTATCATTCAAAAGGACGGGCTTCCCCAACACTTCTTCTGGCATAATTGGTTCCACTTTCCACCTAAACTCCTTATAAGTGCACAGAACATCTTTCCAGAACAAAAGTGTGTGCTTTATTTTGTTGTATAATTCTGGACCACATTTGTCCAGGTGCTTGAGATCTGGATATGTGTTAAGGATTACATGTTTCCATCTGTGACTTGTGCTTATTAATTTTCTAATACAGCTAATTTTCGATGCTCTTATTTACTGCTTTAAATTTGTAATACCGATTCCTCTGTTTCGTACAGTTCTTGTTGCAACTTTTTTGCTTATTTTGTCCGGTTTTTATCCCACACAAATCTGAAGCACAGTGTTTGCAACTCTGCAACATGTTTATCAGGTGCTTTATTGAGCCATATTCACAGGTAGACCAGTTTTGATAAGATCAATGATTGCAACACAGCGACTCTGCCTAAGGGTGAAATTGGCCTCTTTTGCCACATTTTCATAAGTATTTTTATATCAGTATACTTGTCCTTAAAATTTCGAAGATGACACCTCTTTAAATCATTTGTCAGCCAAATGCCTAAGACTTTGAACTCTGGTGGGTTGGAGTTTAATTTATGGTATGGCAAATATCTGACTGGAAGTTTTCTTACTACCCAGCCAAATAGCATCAGTTTTAGACGCAAACCTGAACAGATGCTAATTTTGTTTAAAGTGTCATTGCTGCCTTGAAGGATTGTGTACCTCCGTCAATAAAAATATGTGTGTCGTCCGCGAACTGCGTTATTTTATGTTGCTGATTTTTTTTTTTGGTCTCCCGTATATATACCTTTAATATTTGTATTATGTCTTATCATTAGCGCTAATATTTCTACACACATTATGAAGATATAAGGTGAGACCGGGTCTCACTGTCTGCAGCCGCGCTCGATGTTAAACCATTGAGATATATTACCATTAACTAACACAGCAGATTTAATTTTAGTGCAGAAGAGGTTAATCCATTTCAAAATGTCTCGTCCAAAGCCAAAGGCCTTCAGTACTTGATGCATGAATTTCCAGTCAGTTGAATCAAATGTGTTTTCAAAATCAAGGCTGAGGAGCAAATCCTGTTTGTTGATTTCGTTTAGATAGTTTATAATGTCATAGTATAACCTGATATGTCCCCGATAATCTGTTTACCATCATTTATTACGCGTGGTAATACATTTTTTATTCTCGATGCTATACAGGATGACCCAGTCTTATAGACGACGTTAAGCAGAGAGATGGGTCCCCAGTTACTAATATAATCACTAGGTTTATCCCCTTTATGTGAACAAATAATTATCTCTTCCTTTTGTGTCTGAGAAAGTTCGCCACATCTGAAAGCTTCGTTTATGGGCCTCACAATAAAATGTCCTAATCTTCTCCAAAAGAACTTGAACAATTCAACTGTGAACCCGTCTGTACCTAGGCTCTTTCCATTTTTCATTCTCTTTAATGCTGAGGCTGCCTCTGTTATATCTATCTCTCCCTCTAGTGCATCCAATTCACTTTTTATTAGCTTTTGAATGTTTGTAACCATTTCCTCTATGTTAAAGTTATCTGTATTCCTTATGCTATATTCTTTAAACATTAAACATTTTCATTAAACATTTTAACTTCTTCTGTAATAGTTTTCTTGTCTGTAATAGACGAACCACCTCCTTCTGTGATTTTCGTCATTTGTTTATTAACATTTTTCCTCTTTTCTTGTCCACAGAAGTATTTAGTTATTTTTTCTCCCTTCGCAACCCATCTTCCCTTTGATCTCAGCAACACACACTCCATTCTTTTTTCCCTAAGGGCTTTCAGATTTTCACCTTTTTCATCTAAAGTTTCTACTTCTTCGTTGTTTTTGTTCGGTTTTCTCTCCAGTTCTTCTATTCCTTTTACTAACTGTTTCTCCAATTCTCTGCTTTTTGTTGGCTTTCATTGACACGTATCCAATTGTTTACCCTCGTATTTCCATCAGCAAAACGTCTAGAAATACACGGTCGGAAATGATGAAATGTATAATAATGCTCCTCATTTATATCTAAAAGGTTTGCTCTGTTGTAAGGCGATGCCGAATATGCGTCTATCACCCTTTAAATAATCTCGTTGACTTCTCGTACGTACGCACTATCTTTTAGTAACGAACTATTGAATTTTCAGAATCTATTTCGTTTATTACTATTTTCCATTTCAAACTCAAGTCTGACTGAAATCATGGAGTGATCAGTCCTGTATCCATTATGATCCGCGTTTAGAACGTGTCCAAAGACACTCTCTGTTAAGAGAAAAAAAAAAAAAGCTTCGTTGTGGGGGTGTTTTGCGTCTCCAGGTAAATCTTTTTAATTCTGGATTTAATGTCCTCCACACATCGACTAAGTCTAATGTATCTATCATCTGTTATACTCTTTCTTGAGCTTTAGGGTCATTGGTGTGTTTGTAATTGTAATAATATAGTTGAGGATCCAAGACTAGGTTCCAGTCCCCTTCGGTTATAATATTTATAATTCCTACATCTCTAATATGGTTTTCTAGCTCTTCATAGAAGATGGGACTGTCACTATTGGGTCCATAGATGTTGACGAGTAGAAAGAGCTGTTTCAAGTTTTCCATTATTATCATGACAACGTTCCCGTTTTCGTCCTTATACTCCTTTTTTATGGAGAACTGAAAATTAGTATTGAAGAGAATACCAACCCCTCTAGACTAGGTATTAAAGAACGAAAAGTAGCATGTATATCCCCATTCTACCCGTATATAGTTTTCACGTTTGGCGTAGAAGTATCTTGAAAGAAGTATACCGAGTAGTATACAGGCATTTTGACGGATCTCTCCCGCTGTACCTTTCTGCCAAGCTGATTGTTTATCAGCCATCACGTACCCTCCGTTCCTCCAATGAAAACCCTTTTTTTTAAACCCAAAGCTTAACATGAAGACTGTCGGGGAGCGTTCTTTCACCTTTTCGGCCCCAAGTGTGTGGAACTTTCTGCCAGTTGAAATGCGGAATCTGCCCACATTGTCACAGTTTAAAGCTCACTTAAAGACTTTTCTTTTATGTCGGGCATTTAACATTTAGCTCACCTTTAGCTAACTGTTAACTGCCTTTTATTCCTATTATCGAGGGAAGTGGATGTAAGGTGTTGGGAAGGGATGGGGTGGGTTACAGAAGTGTATAATTATGCGTGTGTCTTAGAGAGAGTGTGTCGGTGTGCATGCGCATTGAGTCCAGTGTTTTCCTGGAGAACAGCGCTAGACAAGAACTATTTGTTATTATTAATTTTATTAAGTCTCTTCTATTTATAGAAGGGACTTTTTAGGACGGGACGCGGTGGGGCGAATTTAATAGCATGTCCATGATGTCAAAGGCGGGCAGGCTAAACCTCTAACGATTGAAGTAACAAGATAAAAATTACGTCATGTCTAGTTACGCTAACCTCGCTGCTGAACGTACATTTGGCGCGAAGTGCCGTATGTGCGTATGTATGTATGTGCGTATGTATGCATGTATGTGTGAGCGTATGTATGTAAACAAGAGAATCTCCGATATTTTGGTACACACAATCTTGAAACTTGGCTAAATACTTTCCTAAGTGGGTGGCTAAGAGAGCCTCCGAGCATATTGTAATTGAATATCTTATTGAAGACATAAACAACCGTTTATAGGAAATCGGCTGACCCAGATAAGAGTCAGTAATTTTTGTCGTATTTACTTGAACTTTTACATATAGCTAGTTTGGAGAGAGACATTGGATGAGTTCGTTAGCCAGCTTTGTATCCTTCCGACTTCTTTTTAGTGTTTTAATTCTTTTCAGAAAAGAATTAAAACACTAAAAAAAAATTAAAAAAATAAATAAATAAATAATATAAAAAGCCCTTTATTTCTAGAGAAAGTCAGACAGTGGCGGTGACGTAAAAGAGGCAACTCCGTCACCACGCAGACACTGACATAATACTCTAAATATGACGTCATTCTCTCTCTCTCTCTCTCTCTCTCTCTCTCTCTCTCTCTCTCTCTCTCTCTCTCTCTCTCTCTCTCTCTCTCTCTCGTTCACAAACATGCGCGCATCTCCAGGAAGAATAGAGCCTCATGCGCCCTCCAGACGCATGAGGATCTATGCCTCTTGGAGATGTTTGGAGCGCGCGCGCACGCACGCACTAACACGCACACAAGCATCGACGCGCTTTCAGAAGAGCATGCGGGTGACCCGTGTACTTAGTATATCATGTAGCTAGGTAAAGTCAACCTGCTTTCACACAAATGATAGGAAGACTGAAATTGTACCCCGAAGTTCTAGTTTTGTCACCATTTTCTCAAGCCTATGAAGCGAAAGTGAAACTCATATCACGTAAAATATAAAATCACGTAAAAACTAAAACTTACGTCATGACAAATGACGTTTGACAAATCAATGACGCGTATGTCCTGCGCCCCTTATAGAACTCACTGACGCATTGGCAGATCTGCGAGGCTTTTTCAATATTAGATAATTCAACATCAGAATCAGGTCAAAGACAAAAGGTAGAGACCATTGACAGCGAGGACAGCTCTCACATAGAAGGGACTTTGTGGGTTATGGTTCATCCCATCTTGTTAATATTATTATTATTATTATTATTATTATTATAGTGTTTTTGCTTATTGAAATTGAATACATCCCTTCTCTTCCGCTGATCTTCTAGCCATTGGCAGTTCATGGAGTAAATAGTCAGACACGACATGGCAACAATAACATGTGTAACATGTTAGTTTCACAAATTGTCCACCTAGATACAATGGTCTAAAGGGGCGCTACACCTATTCTATTGCGGCCACCACTGTAATCAACTATTGTAATGGTATGGTCACTGGAGTCAGCTGTATGAGAGCCCGTTCTGAAAAATACCAGCAAGCAAACACACACAACGTTTTCTACAGATATAACTACTATTAAAATAAACAAGTTTACAAATAGACACTATATTTTTTTTTTAATGCAAAAGCAAACCCAGTGAGGCGGTTATATCAATGTGCTAAGCTACCCAAAAAGCTAGGTGGGTTAGGTATAGAGATAGGGAAAAGAGGGGGGGAGAGAGAGAGAGAGAGAGAGAGAGAGAGAGAGAGAGAGAGAGAGAGAGAGAGAGAGAGAGAGAGAGAGAGAGAGAGAGAGAGAGAGAGAGAGAGAGAGAGAGAGAGAGAGAGAGAGAGAGAGAGAGAATCAATGAATCAATGAATCAATGAAACTTTATTTTACAACGGTTTAGGCATTGACATCGTCATCGACACAGCCATTTTACAAACCTGCCGTTGCTAACAACTACAAGACTAACTACAAATATACATACATATAAGTAAACATAATACTTACAAAGAGATGACAACACTATTCACATAGACAGACATATTCATAGACTCACAGACACCCCCCACCCCACCCACCCCCCTTCACACATAGAGCTAAGTAGTCCAAATGATAAATGAAAAGGATAACAGACTTAATTGGGAATAAATTGGACCCAGCATAAAAAGAAACATATAATACAAGTGGTTAAGTCATCCCTACGAGTGATCCACAAAATATTTGCAGATACCCTTTTTAAAACAGGCTAGCGAGGAGGCGGATTTTACATGGTCGGGAAGGGCATTCCAGATAAGTGCCCCTGAGAAGGATAAGCTAGTTTTATATAGATCGATCCTTGGTTTTGGGACTATGAAAAGCTTTCTGATGTTTCCAAGCTTGGACTCAGACTTACGGAACAAAGTGGATATGTACTCAGGTGTTTTGCGTTTCCACACTTTGAACATAAAGATTGCTTTGTTATATTTAAAATGATCTTGAAGTGGCAGGAGACCTGCTTTTGAGAGCTTTTCTTCAGTGCTTAGGTGTGGATCAGGGCAGATTATTTTGGCCGCTCGTCTGTGTAGGGAATTGAGTCTCTTTAAATGGACCTCACTACACCCATCCCATACCGATGAGAGAGAGAGAGAGGTGGGGAGGAGGAGGAAGAGGAAGAGGAAACGGGGGTATGAAGGGGGGAAAAACGTACACATTTGTAACATAACATATACTGCTACAGTGGCTTATGTGCTAATAACATTGCGTACTCACACACACACACACACACACACACACACACACACACACACACACACACACACATACACACACACATACACACATACACACACACACACACACACACAGTCCTTTTTTTGCTTGGACGCAGTAGTTAAGGAGTTAATCCTCTGACTGGTACCAACAATACCGCTCTGGCGGAAAAGACACGTAGTTACGTGTCTTTTCCCCTGAACGGTATCGTCAGTATAGCAAGCAAGAGGTTAGTGTATTTTTAATGATTGATCATCTGGGCCTGCAGTTTCAATATAGCAGGTTGTTTTATGAAGACAATAGGACTCATTCCTAAATCAGAGTCAGATCAAAGGCAGTAGGTTGAGCCCGTTTATAGTAAGGAAAGACAGTAGGTTTGCACCCCATTATAATAATCACGCAAGGGACCGTTTCGCTGGATAAACCTGATCACTGCGGCACATAGGAGAGCTTTGAGAACACACGCCTCTTGCAGATGGAGCGAACTGCATAAATCCACGAAATGTTTTAAGTCCGTGCAATGTTTGACCTACTTCTGATTTTGGGATAACGTCTATGGATCGTTAGGAGAGAAAATTGACAAAAATTATAAATGTATGTGTGCTGTGCTGATCTGTGGGTTTGGACTTTGCTCTTCATGTTTGCAGGCTGGTTTAAAATATCGCAAGCCTTTACACAAATGCTTGCTGAACCAAAAGATCGCATTTTTCCCCATATAAATACACAAACCAAGGGGAATCACTCCGCGCTGGACAGACAAACAGTTAGATCCCCTGCCCCCGCCAATCAGGCACCCAATCGCCAGCCCACAGAGAAATACGCAGGTATAGACCAAGACGATCATCTGCATCCCTCTAAAAGGATGCATCAGCGCTAGCCACACCTATCTGGTTTGTGAGTACCCATATAAATAGTTTCCCTTCTTTTGTTCTCTGTATCAGAGAGAGAACTTCTATTTAGTTCTTTTTAATCGTGTCCTTCGCTTTGTTTAGTCTTGAGAAACCTAAGTGTAATAACTGTCTTATTTTCTTCTTCTTTTTTTCCGTTGTGTCTTATTGCTATTATCTCACTCTCTTTCATGCTGATAACGAGTGCGGCATTTTTGTTTTGCTGGGCACTGAAACAGCCAGTTGTCCACACACACACACACACACACACACACACACACACACACACACACACACACACACACACTGCGTCTCGCCCATCTATTCTATAAAATAAAATAAAAATAGGTGTCGAAGTGTTTTTGACGACTTCATTCCGACTTGAAGTCACGTTGAGAAATAATGCACAATCAACCCACCACCAGACGGATCGTCAATTATGAAAACCCAGATAACATGCTCAGTATGAGGAATGATGTAAATGAGAAAACGCAATGCCAGCAAGAGGCGTACATTCTCATGTGTCCCTGCGAATGATATATATATATATATATATAATATTATATATATATATATATATATATATTATATATATATATATATACATTCGCAGGGACACATATATATACATTCTCATGAGACCCTGCATTCACAGGGATTCATGAGAATGTATACCTCTTGCAGATTAAGGGCAATGGTTTGTGGATGGGGTGAAAGAGTTTTAAATCGCACGATGCAAATCCAGGGTTGATGAATGGTGTCGTCACGGCATGGGGCCGTTATTTGCCTGGCTGGAGACTGAAGTCGCTTTTTATTGAAATGGCTCGTTAGTGCCGCGAGGGAACTAGAGAACTTTTTTTAGTGGTTTGCATCGGAAACTTCTGTCCCTAACCCTCCTTTTCTTCCCCCTCCCCCTTCACACCATCTTCCACACACACACACACACACACACACACACACACACACACACACACACACACACACACACACACACACACACACCTCCCGCCTCATCTGTCAATCCCACGCCGTTGACTTTCTTAACCCATTACAGCCTAAGGCTGATTTTTTAAAATTAAAGCTAGCTTGTTGTCCTATGAAGGCTTCGTTACAGTGCAAGATAGATCAATCATTTTAGTTCAAGGGTGGTGCCAGAATAGCTTGGCGCCTCAGGCGCCAAGCTATTCTGGCACCACCCTTGAACTATCATAGTCAAGTTTATTTCAAGCAGTAGAAAAAGGTTAACCTAAAACTTACAGTTGGAAAGAGAAAACTAACCTCCTGAACTGTACTGATATAAATGAGGCTAGTAAAAGGCACAGATCGTCACGAGCCCCTGCAAATTGCGGAGGGTCATGAAAGTATATGCCTTTTGCGAATGGCTTTCGTCGGCTTCAATTGGACGAGTAGAAACTTTCTCCATATCCAATTAGGCTGCTGTAAAAAAAGTTTTGGAAGAACTTAGGACGCAAAGAATGGGCAGGGGTGATGTGTGTAAGTGTGTATGTGTGCGTTTGTGTGTATGTGTGTGCATACGTGCGTGTGTGTGTGTGTGTGTGTGTGTGTGTGTGTGTGTGTGTGCGTGCGTGTGCATGTGTGTGCGTGTGTGTGCGTGTTTGCGCGTGCGTGTGCGTGTGTGCCTGTGTGTGTGCGTGTGTGTGTGTGTGCGTCTCTGCGTGTGTGTGTGTGTGTGTGGGGGGGGGGGGGGGTAGTGTAGTGTAGTGTAGTGTAGTGTAGTGTAGTGTAGTGTAGTGTAGTGTAGTGTAGCGTTTGTGTGTGTGTCGTAGAAAGGGTTGTGGGGTTAGGGATGGGGGGGGGGGGGGATGAGAGGGGTTGAAGGGCACACTCGAAACTCTACAAGTTAAAAGGTAACGAAAAAAAGTTTCGACAAATAGCGCTGTTTTGCATTTCTCCGGACAACTTCTGAAGTGCAACGTGCAGACATGCAAAATATCTCAGACACGCAAAACCTTCTTCTTCGTTTTCTCTCGGGAACGATGTGACCCAGGTGATGCATCACGATGCAGACCTGCAATCGAAAGGCCGCCACTTCGAACAGACCTTTACTTTTTTGGTGCCCTGCGTATAGCTTTGAGGTCAATTTTGCGTTGACAGAAGCAAATTAACCCATAGCGTTTTTAGCCCGGTTTAGCCGACGGGACACGATCGACTAAATACCACCAATCTGCAAGAGGCATAGACCCTCATGAGCCCCCGCAGTCGCGGGGGCTCATGAGGATCTATGCCTCTTGCTGGTCTCATTTGTATCCGGTGGTTTTCAGCCTGAGATACTTTCAGCATTGAATGGATTAATTTTCATTTGTTTCTCGTAAATTTCATGCTTGTTGTTAATTAGTGATCTGTTGCACACTTAAGAGAGTAACAGTGCCAGTTGAAAGGGCAATCAAGAACAACACGTGGAGTTGGAGGAGGCAGGAGAATGGTTTTTATTCTTTTCTAAATCCAGACCCAAAATGTGACCGCCAAGGGTGTGAAGTGCAAAGAAAGAAACACGCTTTAAAAGGACAGTTACAACAAAAGTGCAGATTTTTTTTCAGTGTTGACAGTTGTCAACAGTTTTGTGTCACAGACTTTCTGATAAAAAAGCCTAACCCTGGTTGTCAGCGGTTGCGTATCGAGTTAGTTAGTTATTTGGGTTTAACGCCGAGCAGGCGCCCAAGGCCATCTCACGGCGGATAGCGTATCGAGGGAGACAACCAGTGTCCGACGCCCTTAGATAACTCTCACCGTCCATAATTACACAGAAATAGCGACTGCATAGGTTTGTGGTAAATATAGCTCTGTTCACCACCGCTCACTCGCACCTAACACCGCCCACCAGCTCAACATTTTCTAGACCGTAAATACGTGACTTTGACGTTAACAATATCAGAGCCTATGCTGTTCCGTAAACTTTCATGTCCCTGCTGGAAGGTCAGTGACTGAGCCGTTGTTATCTTTAAAAGTACCTACTCCAATTAGCCATAAGGCTTAATGGCTGGCAATATCTACCTTTTAAATTTTCTTAGCATACCTTGCAATAATGCCGGACAAAAGGGTTAACTTAACTTAACTCATTCTACCCCAACACCGAAATCTCCAAATTTTGCCGTTGTCCTCTGAAGACTGCATTGCAGTGCAGGACACAGATCGACCATGATAGTTCAAGTTTGATGCCAGAATAGCTTGGCGCCCATAGGCGCCAAGCTATTCTGGCATCACCCTTGAACTATCATGGTCGATCCTTATCTTGCTGTGGTGTGTCTGGGGTAGAATGAGTTAAGTAATGGTCAAATGTCGTACAATGATTTTTTTTTCTGCTGTTTTACTTTGTTGTGCGTAAGAGAGTTTTCCATTACTCACAAAAGGCAGTAAAAAACCTCCGACGTAAATCACAAAAAGAAGGGTAGAAAAGTCTTCTATTAGTCGTCAAAACAACATTGATAACTCATAGTTTCTGTGAATTTAAGGAATCCATGCCCACCATGGAGCAGATCGATTTAAATTAATTACAAAACCATGTGCATTATGAAATTTTAAAAAGTTCTCTGTAGTCTGCATGTCAATGGTTGTTGCATTTGAAGTTTACTGTGGAGCAGGTGGCTAATTACAGACTCGACAAAGGACGGGATACACAGTGGAAGCTCAGACAACACTCCCAGCCTAAAAAACAGCTGAAACCACTGGCGGTCAGCATGAGACATAGATATCCATTTACTCTCGCTACGTTTGCAAGAAGCTTTATATTCTCTTCAGCCCCTGCTGGGCTCATGAGAATCTATAGCCACTTGCAGACGTACCTTCACTTGACCCTTATCAGAAAAGTGCGAGAAGGGCGATAATTTCTTTGGTCTTTGGTCAACGAGCTTCATCCCTAGGTGTGCAGCCAGATGACGCACTTACATGATGACGGGAAAGATTGGCCACCTGATGAGCTGAGATGGAATGACATATTGCACAGTCACGAACTGCAGAAACAGCAAAACCTGTTTTATTCTATCTCCCGGACAATCTGCCGTTATTTTAGTTCTAATTGCGTCTTTTGCGTAACGTGTCCTTAAGTTCAGTACAAAAATAAAAACGAAAGAATCCGTTCGTTCGTTCCTTCGTTCGTTCGTGCGTGCCTTCTTTAGTTAATTCGTTTGTTTGTTCGTTTGATCGTTCGCTCGTTGGTTTGTTAGTCTGTTAGCTTTGTTAGCTAGTCAGTGAGATAGTTTTTTGTTATTTTTATTTTTCATTTATTTATTTATTTTTTTTTTTTTGCTGCTCCAAGTTTCCTTTGTCGACCTCAGAGTTCTTCCTCTCACGCCGCTCATCCCCATCAGCCACAGTGTGCTCACCCAGGCCTTGCTAGTTGTCCCAACCAGACCCCCGGCCCTGCTGCTATACACACACACACACACACACACACACACACACACATATATATATATATATATATATATATATATATATATAATATATATATATATATATATATATATATATATATATATATATAATATATATATATATATATATATATATATATATATATATATATATCTTGGCTTGACTTCGCGAACGAAGATTCTATAGGGCTTGCCCACGTCGTCTGCAGGCATTTTCGTGGCTGCGGAGGCCAATCCGGGACAGGCAGGTTCGACCGCAGTGGCTGCAGGGGAAGGTCTGGTCAGGGTTCTGAGTTACGACAACTCTGTTTTTTCTTCTAAGCCGCTTGTCCTTAAGGTTAGCTCTGCGAGAGTCCTCAAAGGAGACGGCTGCCTTGTGAATGGTGGAGCGCCAGGTGTCACGGTCCGCAGCAAGCGAAGACCACTGGCGGTGGTCGATTTGGCAGGCACTAAGCGACTTCTTGAGACCGTCTTTGTATCTCTTCTTTGGTGCCCCTCTGTCTCGGTGTCCAGTGGCGAGCTCGCCGAACAGAGTGATCTTGGGTAGGCGATGATCTTCCATCCTGGAGACGTGCCCCGCCCAGCGAAGCTGTGTCCGCAGCAGCAAAGCCTCGATGCTCACAGTTTCCGCCTGTTCAAGGACCTCGACGTTGGTGACATAGTCACTCCAGTGAATGCTGAGGATGGTACGCAGGCAGCGCTGGTGAAAGCGTTCGAGGAGTCGTAGTTGGCTGCGGTAGAGGGCCCAGGACTCGGAACAATATGTGTGTGTGTGTGTGTGTGTGTGTGTGTATGTGTGTATATATATATATATATATATATATATATATATATATATATATATATATATATATATATATATATATATATATATATATATATATATATATATATATATATATATATATATATAGCAGCAGGGCCGGGGGTCTGGTTGGAATATATAGCAGCGGGGCCGGGGTCTGGTTGGAACAACTATATATATATGTCTGGTAGTAGGGGACTCCCTCCGGAAGAAACTCCGCACTGCTGCCGAGTCACTTTGGTGGTGTTCAGTGTGGCCTTCAGGTGACCACAGGTGACCACACCTACTATTCCTCCTAGGTACGACATTGTTAGCTAGTCGCGGAGTTGACTAGTGGGAACTCCCCCACAGGTGGCGAATCAACCACTACGTTCTTCCACGCACAGCAGCAGGGTCTGGCCGAAGACAACCACACACTTAGGGGTCCTGGAGGACTGGGCTGAGGTCACCATGAGATGGAGACTTGAGGGATCAGAGACTTAGAACAGCGTTTTTAATTTTGCATGATGATGAGGATGAGGATGATGATATGATGATGCCATGGTGGTCCATGTGGTTGGGGACTGCGTGACAGGGCCGCATTCCACGCTTCCTGTCATAAATATCCTGGTGTTAACCAGGCCCGGGAACTGCGGACACCTGCGGTGCCAGCCGTGTAATCATTCACACCTTGCGATGCGTCATAACCCGGGTAGCACCCCCAAAGTCGCACCCGTGAAGTGGGTGAGTCTCGGCTGCGTGGCATCAGCCTTCCCACTGAGTCCATAGCACACCCGCTCTGTGTTGGAGCCGACTCGGCTGGGATTCGAACCCGGATCTCCCGGCCGCCAGTCCGACGCGCTAACCACTGCGCTACGGAGGCCGGTAGTCGGTGAGATAGTGAGTTGATTTTGCCGAGCAAGCGATTGTAAGGTTAGTTAGTAAGTTAGTTATTAAGTTAGTTAGTAAGTTAGTTAGTTAGAAATAATCTCACAGCGTAACGGAGAAAGCAAGAAATGAGCTCATGCGAAAGAGAGAATATTTCTTTTCTTTCGATGTTTGTGCTGAGACCGAATAAGTCGCATGTATTATCAATTGATTGTTGGCGTAAGTGTTGCTGCTTTTTTCTTGCTGCGTTTTCATGGATCAAAATCGAAGATCGTAGAACACTGGCACTGAGAGGTTGTTTGCAGATATTATTAGTGTGACCTTCCATGTTCAGTCATACACTGCCGTAACAGAAATAGTCTCACTTGCATATCGTCTGTACATAATGGCGTGCAAGTTATGTGAGTTCAAGGGTAGTGCCTGATTAGCTTGGCGCCTGAAAGGCGCCAAGCTAATCAGGCACTACCCTTAAACTATCAAGTTGTATCATGTTGTATCCCAACTGCCACTGGCGCGAAATAGTGATGGTATTTTCCACGTCTTGGCGGTTCCCGCTTGTTTGCTCGCGCTCATTTCTACAAGCCAACTGTGTTCAGTATTAGTTACTTGTACTACTAAGCTGGTAGTCTTTGCAAAATTTGTCCGGTTTGATTGAATCCATACATATCCGTATCTGGTCTGTTGAGACAATATTTGTCTACCTTTAGAAAAATCGTAAAGACTAATGATTGATCAACTTACTGTGTGCTTATTATGGCGCCAGTAGTCATCAACGTCGTCTGTGGTAAACAACGAAAAAGTGTAATACTCTAGTGACTGGTCAACTTATTGTGTGCTCCTTTTGGTGTCCATAGTCAACCTGTCTGCGTCAAGAGTCAAATAATCAAAAGGAATGCGAATTATCTCCCTTTGTGTGACACAGTTTCTGCCTTCAGCGTTTGTGTCTGGCATATAACAGGCCAAGGAATCCTACACGAATTAAGTCTCTTGACAGCAGCTCTTTTGTTGGGAATACTTACTAAGAGAGAGGTAATTTTTTTTCGCGTTTTATTCCTGGACCTGTGATCTGACGTTCATATTGGCCTGCTTTGATAGGAAACCTGATCAAATGATTCGCTTTGTCATTTTCTCGGTGAAGATGATATGGACATTGTTGACAGGGTTTTATATCACAGGTCATGACCGTATTGACGTCACTACATGTAGGCCTATATTGACGAGGAAAAGAAATGCGACACTATTCGAGTCATCGGAAACAATGCAGTCTTTCCAGTAACTCGAATGAGGTCTTTTTTTTCTTCTTCTTCTTTTTTTTTTTACTTTTTTCTTTTTGCTCGTCAGTATAGAAAAAAAAAATTGTAATAGCAGCAGAGGTGTCTCCTTCTTCTTCCCAGTAAGCAAGGGTCCTCGGGCTCACGACGGCCACAATGGGCCCGCGCACAGCCGGCTGTGCGCGGGCCGACTGCGGCCGTCTGTTTCTTCTTCCCCTGTTTGGTGAAGCAGCGTGCGAGATTAGCTAAATCGCGAAGACTAGTGTCAAATCACCCAGATGGCGTACCACACGTCCTGATGGTGCCTGCTTTGATAGGAAACTCGATCGACTTGTTTGCCTGACCATTCCCTTCGCGAGGATCGAAAGGTTATTGACAGGAATTGCTAAATGTGTGATGGTCTGTGATTTTGGGATGGTCCGAAATCACAGTCCAGCAAACACACACACACACACACACACACACACACACACACACACACACACATTATGCCCAGACCGGCAAAGCGTCCTCTATCAACAATAGAGCCAGATTAAGAAAAGGAAGGTCATCACTCTTTCGACGTTCAGTTGTCTTCCTCTGTTCTTGCAGGTTATTACAAGGAAAACGAGTTACTGGACTTCTCGTTTTCAGAGCTAAAATGTGGAAGATAAATGGATCGACCGTGACTGCTTTGTGGTGCTTCAGTCACAGGCACCAAGGCAATAACCTTCAGGAAAACCATTCTGTCTGACTTTGGTGTTGGCTGCAATTTTAATGAAAGGAGTTTGTGGAGAAGAAGAGCAGACCACAGAGCACATCCTCCAGGACTGTAGGAACCACCAGTTGCTGAGGGAGGATATAGGGCCGAAGCCCGCCACCCTACAAGAGAAACTGTACGGGCCTGTGGAGGCGCTACAGAAGACCACAGATTTCATTTTGAGAGCAAAACTCCAAGTGTGACGGCGTTCGAGAAGAAGAAGAAGAAAGATGAAAGGAGTTTGACACTTATACTCCAGGTGTTTAGAGTTGTTTTCGAAATCATTCTAGGTTTCCTGTCTGACTACCTCTGACTACCTCGTCTGGATGCGGTCAGCAAGGGACACAGCTCCTCATAAGTCCCCGGAACTGCGTGGGCTCATGAGGAGCTATGTCTCTTGCAGCTGTGTTTTGCTTGTTCATTTCCGTGTTGCCGGCTGTGTTCAGGCAGCGAAGGAGCTGTACAGAGTTGCAGCGGAACCACAGGATTAAGAAGTCGAGTTATGGCATCTGCCGGACACATCATATTGACGCGTGGGTTCTCAGTGTCACAAGGCACACAACTATTGAGCTCCCTCGCCCCTGTGGCGGATCCTCAGTGTAGCCCAAAGACACAGGGAGACATTTTCGATCGCTCATTTTGGTTAGACAGCAAACCTGTTTAGACCCAAACTCAATAATGGAAATCGCTACTTACGGACGCTTGTTGAGACAAGGGAGTGATACGACACGACAAAGAATAGAGTGTGGTGGGGGAGAGGGGGGAGGGGGGAGGGTAGGGTGGGGGAGGGTAGGGGTGGGTGCGGTAAGGGGGGGGGGGCGGGGTTGGAGGCAGAAGGAATGAGAGAGGGAGAGAGAGAGAGAGAGAGAGAGAGAGAGAGAGAGAGAGAGAGAGAGAGAGAGAGAGAGAGAGAGAGAGAGAGAGAGAGAGAGAGAGAGAGAGAGAGAGAGAGAGAGAGAGAGAATGAATTATACTTTATTTCTCAAGGATGGAAACAATAGGCGCACAGGCCTCTTTTCGTGTTTGTCCTTGCTAAACTACAACATTAAAAACAACATTAAAACAACATGTTAACAGCACAAACAAAAGCGGCTACACCCACAGGTCACTTGTGTTACATTCCGAAATAAGTTCACAAGTCGCTGAAGGTTACATAGGGGCGATGTAAAGTGAGTGTTTATAGACAGCGACTGCGCGCTTATGATACAGCTACTCTTGTGTAGGAATATAGTAAACAGGCAAAACACTTCAGAGAAGAGAAATAATAAAAACTAACAAGTGCAAAACGGAGGACCACAACAATGAGTTAAAAGAAAGAAAATCATTGACATGGCTCTTTTGGACACATTATCTACGTTTCTTTTGCTCTGAGATGTATTTAAAAGCTTTCGTCCTAAGCAATGGAAGATGTCTCGTTTGCTGTATATGTGAGCGAAGTGAGTTCCATAAATAGGCACCCGCGTACGACAGGCTGTATTTAAACAAGTCGATTCGGGGCCGTTCAATGACGATACTGTTCCTCGAAGTGCTGTAGACCCTTTCGCTCTTAGTGAAAAGCTTAGTCAGGTAGAGGGGGGCTTTCCCGTTCAGTGCTGTGTGCATAAGTACGCAATTATTTAACGTAAGGTGTTGATAATAATAATAATAATAATTACGGTATTTATAATGCGCTTATCTTATAATAATTATAACTCTAAGCGCGCACTCAACTCGCACACGCATGCGCACGCTTTAGACAATGACTCACGTAACACAAATAGTGAAAATACATTATGACGGTCAGCTTGGGGTGGGGAGTGTGGTGATATAGTGCTAGAACTGTTGAAAGAGGTGAGTTTTGAGGGCGGACTGGAAGGAGGAGAGTGTTTCTGACGGAAAGAGAGTGGAAGAGTGTTTCAGGTGGATGGACCGTATACTGAGAAGGAGCGGGGGCCGAAAGTGCTGAGTTTGGTGCGGGGAATGAGGAGGCGGAGAGGGTCGGAGGCGGAGAGGAGGGAGCGGGGAGGAGTGTAGGGGTGAAGTAAGTTGGAGAGATAGGCAGGAGCGTAGTTGTTCAGGGATTTGTAGCAGAGAGACAGAATCTTGTATTGGATGCGTTGAGGGATGGGGAGCCAGTGAAGGAGCTTGAGCAAGGGAGTGATGTGGTCGGATTTTTTCTTTCTCAGGACGAGGCGGGCAGCATTGTTCTGGACGCGCTGGAGAGTGAGAGTGGTGGAGTGAGGAAGGCCGGAAAGGAGAGAGTTGCAGTAGTCGATGCGAGATAAGATGAGAGAGACAGCGAGTTTGGTGGCAGCTTCGGTAGTGAGGTATTTTCTGATCTGACTGATGCGGCGGAGGTGGAAATAACATGTAAAGGAAGGAGCCCTGTTGCCTGAAGCTTTTCCTCTAAAGTTAGAGAGGGGATTGGGAGGATCAGTTTAACTGCTCGCTTGTATAGAGAATTAATCATCTTAAGGTTAGCCTCACTACAGCCGTCTCAAATAGTAGATGCGTAGTCAATGTGAGGTTTTATGTAGGAGTTGAAAAATATCTTACGTGTCTTAGTATTGGTACTGAAATCATGGTTGGAGGCCAAAAACTGGAAACAGTTAAGAAATTCAAATACTTAGGAGCCATTGTGACATATGAGGGATCAAAACCAGAAATACTGTCCAGGATTGCGCAGACAGCAACAGCACTGACAAGATTGAAGACCATATGGAAGGACAGAAACATCACACTCTGCTCCAAGATCAGACTGATGCGCTCCTTAGTCATCTCAGTGTTCTTGTATGCCTGCGAGTCATGGACCCTCACAGCAGACCTTGAAAGGAGGATACAAGCCACTGAAATGAAATGTTTTCGAAGGCTGCTTGGCATCTCATACAGAGATCACATCACAAACGAGGAAGTGGGAAGCAGAATCAGGCAAGCCATCGGGCCCTATGAAGACGTATTAGCCATTGTGAGAAAACGCAAACTGAAGTGGTATGGGCATGTCACGCGTTCAGAAGGGCTTGCCAAAACAATCCTGCAAGGCACTGTGCAAGGAGGACGAAGGAGAGGAAGACAGAGGAAAAGATGGGAGGACAATATCTCAGAGTGGACAGGACTGAGGCTGGGCGATACGCTGAGAATGGCAGAGAACAGAGAGGATTGGAGGGAGCTGGTTGCCAAGTCATCAGTGGTGCCCAAACGGTCGGCAAGACTACTTGATATAGATAGATAGACAGACAGACAGACAGACAGACAGACAGACAGACAGACAGACAGACAGACAGACAGACAGACAGACAGACAGATAGATAGATAGATAGTCTTAGTATCAATGACAGATTTAATCGTGACAGTAAATATAGCTTCTTTGATAATGTTTTCCCTAGTTGTGTTAGATGGGGCAACCAGCACAGTTGTTCGTCAACAATTATCCCGAGGAGAGACATTCGTTGACTTGCTCAATGGGAACTGAATCCAAAGAGAGGCTAAGTGAATGGGGGCGGAGCTGATGCTTTTGGCGTGTTTGTGATTAGCATGCTTTTTGTTTTAGATGGATTAACAAGCATTTGATTATTTTTGCACCACAGTTAGACCTCATGAAAACTAAGCTAAAGATTGCTTGATATTTCAGGTACAGTTTTCCCGCCCGCGTGAAAAGTTGAATCATCGACAAACATGTCATATTCAGTATTTGGATTGAATATATTAAGTGGAAGATCATTTATAAACAAACAGAAAAGTAACGGTCCTAGTATAGATCCCTGGGGCACGCCATACTCAACACGCTTTTCAGAAGTAAAGGTATAATTGATGTACACAGTTTGAATTCTCCCTATGATATATGAACGAAAGAATGAGAGTGCCCCTGGGCTGTTATTGTTAACGTAGCAGTCTAGTTTCTCTAATAAAATTTCGTGATTTATAAGGTCGAAAGCTTTCTTTTTAGATCTAGAAAGACAGCACCAGACATTCTGTTTCTGTTGATGTTGAGTAGCCACGTGTCAATCATATGAACCAATGCAGTGTGACACGAATGTTTGGGGCGAAAACCAGACTGATATTTATTCAGGAGAGACTTTTCTTCCAGGAATTCGAGAAGATGTTTGTGTACATGCTTCTCAATAGGCTTCGACAGAATAGATAATATGGATACGGGCCGAAAAAATATTTGGATCAGATGTGTCTTTTGTTTTGAGAATAGGCACCACTTTAGATTTTTTGAAAGCCGCCGGAAAAAAAATTTGAATACATAGGTTGTAAATATAGGTTAAGCTTTCCACAATGTATGGAAGATAAAGTTCGAGGATTAAACCATTGATACCCTCAACGCCAACTGACTTTTTGTTCTTGAGACTAGAGATACATCTGCCCACTTCATGTACAGCGATGAAGGGGACATTGAAAGCTTGACTTCCAACCATACGCATTCCACCTGCCTGGTCTCAAGATCAAGATGTCTGCGTACCCTGTGCTGAACAGTGCAGTGCACATAAACAGCTAGCCCAGTATGTCCAGGAGAAGTTGCATCACGTCGAATAAGAGAAAAATTCGGAATACTGACACATGCGTCAGCGATTCGAGAGTCCAGACGAGATTCAGTGAGACCAAAGATATGGAAATGTGACGGCTGGTTCAGAAACAGGAAAACATCATGTACTTTCGGATATAAATGATACACATTTAAATGTCCGACTTTCAGTCCTTGAGTGGCTGAGCTAGTGGATGCACTCGCCATATTGTTCGTTGTATATAGACACTCGTGTACACACGACGACAAAAGACCTTTTTTAAAGTCAATAGTCAATAGTTATCCTTTCTCTCACAAGTCTGTACGACTTATCGTTGTACAGAAGAAGAAACACAATTTAGATAACCAAGAGTTGTCGAAATTTTTCACTATACAGTCACACTCCGGCCACTAATGAGTACGTTATAACCGGCGCTATTCAGTCCACACATTAATAAAAACCAAAATTTACTTGTTTCACTTTCCAAAGTGCATATTCACCGTCAGGCACAGTGAATATAACAATGAAACAAATCCGTGGGTCTCTTTTCACGCAGCTTCTCGAAATAGCCGCTTAATGACACACTTTGTCTAAAATCTGAAATTTCTGGCTCAATCAGAAAGCTGCTTATCCAGACACAGTCCTTTCAAAGACGACGTCTGCGTCGGAAGCAAAATGAGATCAACGTAGCCAAATTGCGCGGCACAGTAATGTCAGTCCAGATATCTGTTTATTGCAAACAAAAATCAGCACCGATCAACTAGATATGGCAGTAGAATCCAAGGAGATAACAACAAGCCTCACACTATGTGTACTGTTAAACTAGTTCACATGTGACTATCAATGCATGTTTATGACAAGATTGTGAAGAGAAAAAAAAAAATCTTGAGACAGGCTACACCAATAATACAGGGTAAGTTTAAACCTAAGCCCTAAAACAAACACTCTGTACCCAGCGAGTCCGAAATAGCTCAGGCGGTTAAGCGTCGGAGCAAGAGAGCAAAGGGAATCGCCGGGTCATGGGTTCGAGTCCCCGTCCCAGCCCCGGTAGCTGGACTCACAATCCAGGGGGAAAAGGCGGGCTTGTTTAATAGCGTGTCCGTTGAAAGGTCCTGGTAATCAAAGTGGCACCGTTGTAGTGCGCCTGAATTGATCAGTGTTCAAGTCGTACTCCATAGGCAATAAATTTCCCTGTCCCCCATAACCCGCCCGTCAGGGCCGTCCAATATCACTTCGGTGCCGTGGACGTTAAACTCCGAACCGAACAGAACTCTGTACCCAGCTGTCCCTGGCATAATCCGATCACATGACGACCTGCGGGCGCAAACCGCCTGTGTAGTAGGGGAGCGGCCACTGGGGAAAAGATACCGGGTACGGGTGAAAAAGCCGAGTGGAATGCAGGTAACGGTGACACAGGTAGTCCGTGTGGCGTGACCTGCGGCCAGAAGCCGGCAGAGGGGCGTACGTAGTTGCCGGGAAAACACGAAGCAAAGGGGTCCGGCCCAGCTTTCGCACGGTGGTAAAGGAGCGGCTGGGAGAAAGGGAAGTTGGAGGCAAAAGCAACACCCGACCCGCCCTCTTTGGCACATGTGACTTCATTGGCAGGCGGCGCACTCTGTTCCTCGTAAGACTGGACGCCGACAGCCCTAGTAGCTTGACGTCCGCCAGAGGCTGAGGGACCAACGTCACTGGTATTGGTACTGCCTTTGGGAGGTGAGAGCAGAGTATTGTGGGCTGTCTCACACCGGCGGACAGGAAAAGTCTGTTAGGGTTGGCGCATGGTACCGTCTGATGAGTGGGATGGTTAGGTCCTGGTTTCCGGCCCTCGGCAGAATTTACTACCTGAGTACGATCGCTGTCCGAGCATTGCTTGTCAAAAGCACATGTGCTCAGTACTTGGCGGGTGGCGCGCTGGTCGAGAGGCTGTTGTGTGTCAGATTCCCTGTGATCTCTGGCCTGAAGGAGGAACTGTTTGTCCAGATGGAGCAGGACACCAGCACCACGCTCATTGACATGAAGTCTGTCGTTGTTGAACAGTGATGTAACCACCGCGCCTGCTGGCGTGTAAAAGCCAGTCTCTTGGAGAAAGTGCACCTTCTCTTGGAGGCAGAGTTTTTCCAGGCATTAATGGTGCACACTTTCTGCAAGGGGCATCGGCCTTGCGGAAGGACGGAGGTAAAGGCGACAGATGCTGACGGGAAGGCACAGCGGACTGCTACTGTCAGACTCTGGTAGTCCCTCAGGATGACGTCAATGTCATGGCCCGAGGCACAGTCATGTCCAATGTCAGCACGTGGTTCACAATGACTCAGAGCCACTGCCAGCCGTCCAACTGTCACCCCTCGCAGGGTTCGAACGCACGTGGCCCCGCTGGGATCCAGCCTCTGGCGATCTACCCGCTGTAAGTTAGAGTCGCCAATCAGTAGTCCCGCTATCCTGGCTTTAGCCGGTAGTCGCACAGTGAACGGGACATTAGGAGCCCCCGCTGAGAGAGAGAGAGAGAGAGAGAGAGAGAGAGAGAGAGAGAGAGAGAGAGAGAGAGAGAGAGAGAGAGAGAGAGAGAGAGAGAGAGACAGAGAGAGAGAGACAGAGAGAGACAGAGAGAGATTAAAGAGAGAGAGAGAGAGAGAGAGAGAAGTGAGAGAGAGAGAGTGTGAGGGGGGGGGGGGGTGCACGAGGTTTAATTCAGACAGCATAAACCTGTCTTTTTCGCTGCTGAAGCATCAGCGCAGGAAGAAGTACGTGGCTAAACAAATAAAAATAAAAAGTATGCAGGGTTTTGCACGTCGTAAATGTGAACATGGTTGACGTTTATGGCTGAGCTGTACTGGCCGAATTAGGTCGCGTCATAAAACGACGACATAAATAGCACAAGAGCTGGTATTAGTGCTACGTAAGCTGAAAATTACGAAATCAAGCGAGTAACTTTATCGGACTTGACGTCCGCAATTCTCTTTGAAAATGGCGGTCGT
Source organism: Semisulcospira habei (assembly GCA_036245525.1). Classification (NCBI taxonomy): domain Eukaryota; kingdom Metazoa; phylum Mollusca; class Gastropoda; family Semisulcospiridae; genus Semisulcospira; species Semisulcospira habei. Next base: position 132,233,017 of record BTPG01000008.1, read on the forward strand.
TGCGGTACAAATGCAACTGTAGAACATCCCCTCCTCGGTAGCAAAAGTCTTCGGGCCCACGACAGCCGCAGGAGGCCCGCACACGACTGTGCGCGGACCCACTGCGGCCGCCGTAGGCCCGAGGCCGTTTTGCTACTGGGGACAGCTTCTTTCAGCTTCAGCGTCAATGCTGCCGAGTGAGCGATCACGAAAGCTCTCATCAAATAAATTTAAACCCTTCATTAAAGGTCGTCGTAAAACTATGTCTTTGAAAGCAAGGCAAAAGTGAATACTGAATAATCCCGTAGATCCAAAGAAACATGGATATGAACAGCAAGTAACAAGAGGCAAAGAACTTCATGACCTTCCCTTCAAACTATGTCTTTGAAAGTAAGGCAAAATGAATGCTGACTAATCCCACAGATCAAAAAAAAAAAAAAAAAACATGGGTATGAGCTGCAAGAGGCAAAGAACCTTATGAGCCCCCGCTAATGCGGGGGCTCATGAGGTTCTTTGCCTCTCGCAGGTTCTTTGCCTCCGCGCATTTTTAACAGCAGTGAAGGGGTTAAAATTTAAATTACAGAAATTAAGCATCGGAAAAATACCCCTATTCCGGATTTGGTATGGCTCTAAATTTGGTTGCGGTAAGAAAAATTTAAAAAAAAATTATTAAAAAAAAACAATACGACGCGACAAAATCTTTCATGATTCTTGAATGGCATAGCTCAAAACTGAGATTTAAAAATAATCACGCTGTAAAGCATAACATAAAGACAGAGCTTGAAAGGAAACTAATTTAGCAACGTCGTGAAGATAATTACATCGGAAATAGAATGCCAAATGCTCAAAACAAATTATTGCTTTTTGTTTATTTGCAAAGAAATCCGGCCTTTACCAGTACATTTTTTATTTTCAAAATGATGTTTTCCTTTCTATCAGCAAGCAAGTAAACAGCTTGACTGCAATAACTGACTATTTTCAGCGCAGCTGTTTGTGGCGCGTTTCCAGTCGGGTCCTGCGTTCAGGTTTTCTAAAGGGCATAATAGGAAACGGGTCAGACTAGAAAAGGAAATCTTAAACTACCTCTGGGACAAATTAAAAGCAAGAGCGTTCGTGTGACGGGTCTTGTGACCATAGATGTTGCTCGGAAATGAGTATAAGTCGTTTGACATAGTTTTTCGCAAACGTCTGCACAAAGAACCACTTTTCTGTATCAATCTTAGAACAAATACCATTCAATGACAGTTGACCTAAAACGATTTACTTTAAGAAAATCGAACAATGTGTAATTTTTGCTGTTCAGTAGTAACATTTCGGAATTTGTTCATGAAATGACTGATTTTACATCCCTAAATGTACTCCAGATATATTATGCTCAGTATATGAAAGATCCAGTTTCACGTGAATTGGCCAAGTTTTCAAACCTGAAACAGCGCAGGCATACATAAATTCTGCATGCTTGACCTTGATATTGAAATCTGCCGGGGCTCTATTTAGGGTATTGAAAACGGCGTGTTCTTGGCTTTTGACAGATGTTTACGACTGTACAGCAAAATCGACAAATCATAGGAGTTCCGAAAAAAATATTCAATATTAGGTCAGTTGGCACTAAATACTATTTGTTCTTAAAGTGGTAGAGAAGAGTCTTTGCGGAGATATTTGGGGAAAACGTTGTGCGCTCCGCTGTCAAACGACCTATAGTAGGGCACAACTGCGACGAAAACAGTGGATTAATCCACTGCCGAGAAAAACGTGAGCATGATCCAACTGCAAGAGGCATAGATCCTCATGCGCCCCAGCATCTACGGGGGCTTATGACCATCTATGCCTCTTGATAAGACCAATTTGTATCAATGTTTCTTGGACGGTGATGGCTTTTGGTCGTTGAATGAACCACGATTTCAGAAACAAACATGTTTAGTACAGTGTACGTACAGCGGCAATGAAAGGGTTAATATCCTGGAGAAACATGAAATATTCAAAAGTAGGTTAAAATTGCACGTGTTTTGATGAAACCGGTGGATTTTAAAGTTTGTACGAACATTCGATATTCAGAAGTATGCTACAATGGCGCGTGCTTTGACGAAAACAGTGGATTGAAAATCCGGATGTATTGCATTTTTGTCCGGGCTTTAAATTCTTTGTTTTCGTCCAGACATGTAGTTCTGACCAATACCGACAAGCAAAAGAAATGCAATATTTTTTTAAGACAGAAGTGTTTCCGATAATTTCAAAAATGTTGCATTTCTTTTGCTCGTCAGTATACTTCTGAATTCCAAACAACGTCTATATCGCATGTTTGTCCATGCTTTTTCGTCCACTGTTTTCGTCCAAACGCATGCAGTTGTGACCTATTTCTGAATATGGCATGTTTGTCCGGGCTTTTTATCCGCTGTTTTCGTCGAAGCAGGTGCAGTTGTGGCCTATTTCTCTTTTCCGAACAACATATTTTGTCACATTGTCACAATCCGTCGCATGCACGCTCTTGCTTTCAACTGATGTTAGACTTCCTCTTCCTGACAAAACAACGTCTGTTGTTAAAAAAAAACAACTAAAAAAAAACCTCGTGAACTCTCTTTCAAGAGATTGCACGAGCTTTTTAACAAATTGTTACAAATCTCGTCCAGGATTCTCAAGAATTGTAATAACTGACACAAAACTGGTGCAGTCGGTAGCTGACGCCAAGCATCTCACGGAGCGTCAAAGACTTCTCGAATTTTGTAATTATAACAAACAGAACTTTTGTGACAGAGCGCGTGGAGGCTTCAGGGAGTGTCCATGGGGTTTGTAACAATTGTTACAATGTCACAATGTGGGTTACAAGAAAGCGTGCTGGCGCCTCAGCAGGATCTGAAGGCAAATTGATTTATAGAAGATAAAAAAATATGGGGTGTCGAAATCTTAGTGAAATCTGTCTTTTGTAGAAGTTGGAATAGCAAAGTCTAACGAAAACCTGTCTGATTTGCATAGGCGGGTGGTGGGTCGACAGTGATAGCTCAAAGTGGTACCTAATTAGCTTGAATTAACCGTGAGCGCCGAGTGATTTGTTCATTAAACAAAAACAAAATCTGAAGAAAGAAAGAAACACGCTTCGAAAGGTCAAGTACAACATTATTTATTTGATTCTTGCTGTTTAACCTAAGCTTATTTATTTTCCCAAATGGGCATACAGTCAGAACTTGACTATATGTACGTAACTGAGATGACGTTCACTATATCAGGTTTTCACTGACTGCAATCAAATCTGAGCTCAGTTCTTTAGCTGTCGGCAGCGGTTATTGTCGTGATGATTCCTGCAGGAATTTCATCGACAAAAACCGTTACCGAAATCAGTGCAGCGACAAAGGCGCTCCCGACAGCAAAAGAGTTCATTTCGGTGTCAGAGTAATGGCTATAGATATCCAAACAAATCACCGCAGTCGTGAAAGCACCGAACGTCTCCGTTTTGCTTTGTCCTCGTTGAATATCTTCGGTGAACTCGAAATTAACAGTAGATTCTTTCTTGAATGATTCGTACTTCTGTTCAGCTGAGACAGTATACTTATTTAGACTTGAGTCCTTCAGCTAATACCATATATCTGCAAGAGACATAGATCCACATGAGCCCCTTCATCCTTAGGGGCTCATGGGAATCTATGTCTCATGCTCAACAAGATCGATCCAGGCAGTTCCTTAATCTGGGGGGTTTATTTCAGTTAGGCCTATGACTGAGCCAAGGATACGACGGAATCCGTCTGTATGCAAAAGATGGTTGATCCTGCTGTCTTGTGGGTGGATCAGGCCAGTCAGAAGTCTGTCCTCTTTAATACAGAACGCAGGCTAGCGCGGAGAAATTGGACGACTTGCATCAATGTACTATGCACAGTTCTAGACACTATAATTGTTCTAGTCATTGTAAAAGAATCCGGACTGTGTCTCGGAGAAATAAGTACACCACACTAAAACGCAAATTGAAAAAAAGAAAATCTTTTGTACACCGTAGCTTATAAGGGGGCCGATATTAGGCCTTGCGGATTACGGCTTGACTGCGCATGTACGCTGGTCTGACATCTTGGTCGCGAAGTCCAATTAAGCCGTTCAGTGCCAGCGAACGCAGATTGTGTTTCTGTAATCTGCATCAGTTAAAAACCAAAGAGACGCAGCCGTCAAATGAACGTGGATTAAAAAGGTGCTAGTACGAGACACAGATCCTCATGAGCGCAGGGGCTCATGAAAAAATATACCTCTTGCAGTTGGGTGGTGTTCCCATTGTCTCGCCAATGAGCGGGTTAAATCACAGGTCAGCGCAGGTCCGATCCCGCCTGGTAACTTCCATCATGAAGTCTCAGGTGCACCTCAGACGCGTCTGTATACACGTAGTCTTAATCATTCGCGGCCAGCCGCATACGGATGCGCGGCTTATGCCGCGCATCCGGATGCGGCTGGCCGCGGATGAGTTAATCATCCGGCATTAACATGCAACAGTGCTAAACCGGTTAGCTTGTGGTTCAAGCTGACATCGGTCCGATGACCTTCATTTCTACACCTAGAGAGCGTGATGTCTCTTGGCTTGACTTCGCGAACGAAGATTTTATAGGAGTTGCCCACGACGTCTGCAGGCTTGTTCGTGGCTGCGGAGGCCAATCCGAGACTGGCAGGTTCGACCGCAGTGGCTGCAGGGGAAGGTATGGCCAGGGTTCTGAGCTGCGGCATCTCTGTTTTTTCTCCTGAGCCGCTTGTCCTTAAGGCTAGCTCTGTGAGAGTCCTCAAAGGAGACAGCTGCCTTGTAAATGGTGGAGCGCCAGGTGTCACGGTCCGCAGCAAGCGAAGACCACTGGTGGTGGTCGATTTGGCAGGCACTAAGTGACTTCTTGAGACAGTCTTTGTATCTCTTCTTTGGTGCCCCTCTGTCACGGTGTCCAGTAGCAAGCTCGCCGAACAGGGTGATCTTTGGTAGGCGATGATCCTCCATCCTGGAGACATGCCCCGCCCAGCGGAGCTGTGTCCGCAGCAGCAAAGCCTCGATGCTCACAGTTTCAGCCTGTTCAAGGACCTCGACGTTGGTGACATAGTCACTCCAGTGAATGCCCAGGATGGTACGCAGGCAGCGCTGGTGGAAGCGTTCGAGGAGTCGTAGTTGGCTGCGGTAGAGGGCCCAGGACTCGGATCCATACAGCAGGGTGGTGAGGACCACAGCTCTGTACACGCTGATCTTGGTGCCTGTTTTCAGCTGTTGATTGTGCCACACCCGCTTGAAAAGTCGCCCGAAAGCGCTGTTCGCTTTTGCCAGCCTGCTGTCAAGCTCCTTGTCCAGCTTGGCGTCCGACGTGATAATGCAGCCAAGGTAAGTAAACTGGTGCACTGACTTTACTTCAGACTCGCCAATGGTGATGTGAGGAGGGCGATACACTGTCTTGGGTGCTGGCTGATGGAGGACCTCTGTCTTTTTCAGACTGACCTCGAGTCCAAAGAGCTGGGCAGCATCTGCGAAGCAAGACGTGATGCGCTGCAGGGCTCTCTCTGTGTGTGCAACGAGGGCAGCATCATCAGCAAAAAGCAGCTCACGAATCAGTTGGTCTAGGGTTTTCGTGTGGGCCTGCAGTCGTCTGAGGTTGAACAGGCTGCCATCGAGACGATACCTGATGTACACTGCATCGTCATCATCGAGGTCCACTGTGGCCTGCTTCAACATCATGCTAAAAAAGATGGTGAAGAGGGTCGGTGCCAGCACGCAGCCCTGCTTTACGCCGTTGAGAATAGGGAATGGTTCTGAGAGGTCATTGTTGAGTCTGACCTGGCCTTGCTGGTCCTCGTGTAGCTGGACAATCATGTTGAGGAACTTTGGGGGACAGCCAAGTCGCTCCAGGATCTGCCACATGCCTTGCCTGCTCACAGTGTCGAACGCTTTTGTTAGGTCGACAAATGTTACGTACAGCCCTTTGTTCTGCTCGCGGCACTTCTCCTGTAGCTGTCTCAGCACAAAGACCATATCGTTGGTGCTCCTGTTTGCTCTGAAGCCACACTGGCCCTCTGGGAGGTGGTCTTCAGCGATGGCAGGTACCAGCCGATTCAGGAGCAGCCTTGCAAGGATTTTCCCAGCAATGGACAGCAGGGTAATTCCCCGATAGTTGGAACAGTCAGACTTCTCGCCTTTGTTCTTGTACAGGGTGATAACGACTGCATCACGGAGATCTTTTGGTAGTGTTCCTTCCTCCCAGCAGCAGAGAAAGAGGTCATGGAGCTTGTTGTGCAGTGCTGTGCCTCCATGTTTCCAGATCTCTGGCGGTATTCCATCAATGCCTGCTGCTTTGCCACTCTTGAGCTGGTGGATGGCTGTGAGGGTCTCTTCAGCGGTGGGCGGTTCGTCCAATTCAACCTTTACTGGGAGGTGTGGGATTTGTAGGACGACTGCTTCTTGAACAGTGCGCTCAGCGCTGAAGAGGCTCTGAAAGTATTGCGACCAGCGGTTCAAGATGGAGGTATTATCTGTGAGGAGTGCCTGGCCATTCGCGCTTCGCAGGGGACTTTGTACCAGGTGCCTGGGGCCATACACTGCTTATGCCGCGCATCCGGATGCGGCTGGCCGCGGATGAGTTAATCATCCGGCATTAACATGCAACAGTGCTAAACCGGTTAGCTTGTGGTTCAAGCTGACATCGGTCCGATGACCTTCATTTCTACACCTAGAGAGCGTGATGTGCACGTTGGGCAAAGGACTCACTGGGTCCTCATTGCACGGCACTTCGTCTGGTGTCATTGTTTCTGTGTTGATTAGATCAGTGGCGACCACTGTGGTGTTGAAGTTTCTTATTCTTAATGATAATTAGGATCTTATGAGCAGGTCACTCATGATTACTTTCAGCTGCGATCCGATGACTGTGGTTACGTTTGCTCTTCTTAACGAAGTGGTTTCCAATCTCGTGTCCGTCATTAGTGAGCTGATCAACACACATCAACGTCAACGGCAGCATCACCATCACCTCCATTACAATCATCACAACCACCACGTCCACCACAACCGTCACAACCAAGACCACCAACCATCGCCACAAACACCAACACCGACACTCTCATCGACAACAGCATCACCACCACAACCACAGCAAAAAGTAGCTTAACAACAAGTACAGCGTTATCACCACAATCACCGCCTGATACAACATTGCAATGAAACGCAAGGAAATAACTAATAAAGAAAGAAACACTCTTCGGAAGAACGAGGGCAAAGCTGTTTTCTTTATTGCCCTTGTTCTTTCGAAGCGAATATCGTTTTTGTTGTTGGCCATCATGGTGTCAAAAGACATTAAGCCCAAACCTTCAACGTTTGTGTGTGTGTGTGTGTGTGTGTGTGTGTGTGTGTGTGTGTGTGTGTGTGTGTGTGTGTGTGTGTGTGTGTGCGCGTGTGTGTGTGTGTCAGCGTGTGTGTGTGTGTGTGTGTGTGTGTGTGTGTGTGTGTGTGTGTGTGTGTGTGTGTGTGTTTCCCCTTGCATGTCAGACCCCTCGCTGCCAGTGATAACGAGTTTTGCATCTGATCAAACCACAGCACATTGAACGACATTCGCGTGAAGAACACGCATGAAATAGGATCATAAATAAGCATAAAGAACATAACATTAACAAGAGACATAAATCCTCATGAGCCCCCGCGACTGCGGGGGCTCATGAGAGTTTATGTCTCTTGCAGCTGGGTATCGATCTCCTTGCCCCGGCAGTTAAGGGTTTAACTTTGGCATTCACCTTTTGTAGTCCTGGACAATCATTGCAATACGCATTTTGCTTTGTGTGGTTTCAGCTGTACATAACTACGATCGCTGTTATCCTGTTTTTTCATCCCCGCCGTCATCATCGCCGTCTGCTACATCATCATCGTGGTCATCATCTGGAGTAAATCGTCGCTGTCAGTCGGAGAGGTCCCCAGCTCCAACTCCGGCAACAGATACATCAAAAACGGTCAGTATATAAATATGTGAAGTAAGAACGGATTATTTTACTAGAGTACACATACCTAAATGGAACTACTCAGCTCTGGACAGACACACTGTTAGATCTTCCTGCCCTTCCTAGCATGCGCCAAATCGCCAGCCCACAGAAATATAAGCAGTTAAATAACAAGACGGTCATATAAACATATATTATGTCTACTACTCACATATTCATCTCTTGTGTATATAATTTTTACCAGAGCTAAGCCCACCTATCCGGTTTAAGAGTAAAATGAAAGAAGAGTTGAATTTTTTTTTATAAAACACTATTAAAAAATGAAAGAAAAGTTAAATTTGTATTCAAAATTAACGAAAGGTTGAAATTTGCTAATAAAACCGATGACTAGTTAAAATAATTCTAGCGCTGGTAGAACAGTACACATACCATGGGACTTACTCAGCGCTCGACATACACACAGTTAGATCCCTTCCCCCGCCTATCAGGCAGTACTTTTCTACCAGCGCTAGCCTCACCTATCTGGTTTGTGAGTATTCTGTAACTCGAGGCAAAATTTGTACCGTTACATTATTGTGTATTTTCTTGTGCATCTGCTGTGGGCTTTCAGGGTATTTACCCGACCACATTTAGTAGTGCACCTTCTTGTTTGCGTATGTGAGTTTCTCATGCCTACTTCCTAAGATCCAGAAAAAGGCATGGGTTCAAGGCTTGAACTGAAGCATCCTTGTTTTAAGGGATGCATATGATAGTCTCGTTCTTTACCTGCGTATTTTTCTGTGGGCTGGCATTTGGTTACCTGATAGGAAGGGACAGGGAATCTAACTGTGTGTATGTCCAGGGCTGAGTAATTCCCTTTGGTATGTGTACTTTTTGGAAGGATTGGTTCACGTAGTTATTATTTTACTTTCTTTCTTATCTCAGTTATAAGAAAGTCTGATGAGAATATTAAATCGGAAATAAGACCTCCCCAGCAACCTTTTTCATTTCAGCTATTATTTGAATGCAAGAAACCCCCAACCCCCCCCCCCCCTCCCCCAAAAAAAAATAAATAAATAAAATAAATAAATAAAAAATAAATAAAATAAAATAAAATAAAATAAAATAAAATAAAATAAACAAAATAAAATAAAATAAAATAAAATAAAATAAAATAAAATAAAATAAAATAAAATAAATAAAATAAAATAAAATAAAATAAAATAAAATAATAAAATAACAGCATAACATAACAGAACAAAACAAATAAGATCAGATCATAACATAGCATAAAATAACATAACATAACATTACATTACATAACGTGACGTGGCCTGACGTGACGTGACGTAACATAACACAACAGAAATGAAATGAAATGAACATAAAGCGTGATCTCTCAAAACGTGTCACAATAGTTTTGTGTTTTTTTAGTTAATATTTCCGTCGACAATAATTCTTCTTTTTAACATGATGATGTGCGTTTTCACAAGCAAACAGTGTATTGACGCCAACACTTCAGCTGTCTCTGTCTGACTTATAGTGTGTCTGCTGGAATGAACTGGCCTAATAAGCAAGTAGTCTTCGGGCCGACGTAGGACGCCCTCGGCCGTGGATGTCACTGCTCCCCGGGGGTTTAATTCAGGATAGTAATAGCTTCTACGCACGAAAATATGTATTTGTACCCTCTCTGTTGAGCCAATATCAGATTTGCTCTACTTTCGCCACAGGCGAATCAGTGGGCAAATCAGTTCAGAAAGGTCGAAGACCCAGGTCCTGCCCTGAAATGCCGTCTGTCGTTCCGTCTACTGCGCTCGGACACTATTACTGTCTTCATTCAGAATCGTTTTCCAAGGCGCGACATGAGTTGCCATTTTAATGTTCATATTAGTGGATATGGATAGAGATTGTCCATGCTAGCCAGCCTGATGCCTCAACGATTTCTCAACAATGGTGAAACAGTGTGCCTCAACAAGTTGTAAACAAATTATGTCTCAACAAGTTCTTAAAAATGCTAGTGTTTACATGGCGGACTGATACATGCTAGCCGCGAGGGATGTTTTTCAGACATACTTCTAGAACTAATTGACGCTTTTCAGATTTTCAGATAACGCCCACTGCGTAGGTTTCCAATAGGCTTTCTATTCCCAGTCAGAACCTGTTGTTTTTGTCCTCCGTGTTGAAAATACGGTAGACTTTGGGATGGGGTTGGTCGGAGCGCGTTCCGTAGCATGCAAAGGACATAACAGGCGGGCGAGCCTGAGATTCTGGCAAAGGAGTAACAAGATCAAAATGACGTCACGTATAGCTACTCTAACCTTGCTGTTGAACATACTTTTGGCGCAAAGCGCCGTGTGTGTGTGTGTGTGTGTGTGTGTGTGTGTGTGTGTGTGTGTGTGAGTGTGTGTGTGTGTGTGTGTGTGTGTGTGTGTGTGTGTGTGTGTGTGTGTGCGTATGCGCGTATGTATGTAAACACAAACATCTCCAACGTTTGCATACGTACAAGCTTAAAAATAAAGGATATGCTTCATGCAAAGGGTGTCTAGAAGCTATCATGAACATATTAAAATTAGTTGTCTTATTAAAGAGTTAAATGACCGTTTATAGAAAGTCGGTTGACCCACATTAGAGTCCGTAGTTTTGATTATATGCACTTGCAATTTTGAACAAAGTTAGTATGGATGAAGACATTGTATGAGTTTGTTAGCCAGCTTTGTACCTCTTCAACTTTTTGAATAATAATTAATTCATTTTGCAAGTTTTGGAGCCACGTTATACTCCCATCAAATAGTCAGCCCTGGAAGAGGCTGTGTGGAGTAATACAGTCGGCCCTGGAAGAGGCTGCGTGCCGTTTGAATGAGTGACGTGAAACATCAAATTCGTCACTGTGTACACGGCGTTGTGAAACTAGCGATGTCATGACGTGAAGCTTATAGTGACGTCATTTTGCTGCTTATGCTATTCTTCTTCTTCAGAATTCCTGTAGCTACTCCAGCCCACAGAGTGTACTAATGGCGGGAAGTGCCGTGTGTCCGTCTTTATTTGTGTGCGTCGGTGTGTGCTGATCAGAGGTTGATGTTAGAGAGGAGGGAAATAGATGAGAAGGATAAGCTGAAAAATATAAACAACTGAATGTTCCGAAAGGAAAACGCATGTGCGCTCCAAACAATACGGTAGACTTTGGGATGAAATCCTCATCTTGTTATTGTTAAGTGTTGATGCTCTCTTTTTCTGTTTCTTTTTCGGTTGTTTGTTTGTTTGTTTGTTTATTTATTTTGTTTGGTGGTTGGTTGGTTGGTTGGTTTGTTGGCTGGTTGGTTGTTAGGTTGTTGGTTGGTTGGTTGGTTGGTTATTTGGTTGGTTGGTTGGTTGGTTGGTTGTTGTTTGTTTGTTGGTTTGTTTGTTGATTTGTTGGTTCGTCTGTTTGTTTGTTTATTTGTTTGTTTGTTTGTTTGTTTATTTGTTTGTTCGAGAGAGGAGGTGTGCCTTTATTTTTGATTCATTGCTGTTGTTGCTGCTGTTTTGTAAACTGTATGTTTTCATGAAATTTCCCTTTTCTCTTATAAACTTTTTTGTTTGTTTGAAAGAGTCCACGTTGTACTTTAGAATTCATTGTAAGAGAGTGTCTCAGTTATTAAATGTACGCTATCTGCTGGCCTGCGGCACTGAGTTGATTCTGAATAAGAGACTAATGGCGTCTGTGGAGGATTCTACCAGACCTACGTATCACATTTTGTTTGCATTATTCTACCACAATATTCATCCGGATTAGCCTCAATATAACAAATATGTAGACCGACAATGACTGACAAGACAATCCTATTCCATTATGAGCGTAAACTGAGCACATGCTGTAGATGATTAGCAAAAGGCCATCAGGCCGACGTCGACCGCCGTTGGCCCACGCTGGGTAATCTCCCTTAAAAAAAAAAAAAAAAAAAAAAAAAAAAACAAGAAAAAAAAAAAAAATACAGATGTATATGGGAGAAATAAAATGTATAGGTCCACATGAGAACCCTGCAGATCGTAAAATCGTCAGAATCTATGTCACTTTTGAATGGAAGGTTGAGAGGAGGGGTGGCGGGGGAGGGGGGGGGGTGGCGTGAAGGGTGGGGAGGAATTCCAGACCAAAAAGGTGACTGCCAAGCGTGTAAAATGCAGAGAATAAGCCAACGAAGAAAGAAGCAGCTTAGAAAAGACAGTTGAACACAATTTGCTAATATTTCGGGTGAAGACGCTTTTCAAAATGGACAGTGAGCAAACAAGAATACACTTCGCTACTTATCGTATCGGTGCGCGTAGCGCTACGATAAGTAGCAAAGTGTATTTTTGTTGGATTATTATTTGGGTTATTTGTATTTTCGTTGGGTTATTGTTTTCGTTGGGTTATTCTTTGGAGGAGGATCGCGGAGGTGTCGGAAGGGGTATTTTTGTTGGATTATTTGGTATTGATTCGTTGGGTATGTTCTTCGTGGTACTGGAGGAGGATCGCGGAGGTGTCGGAGGGGTGGGGGTGGGGTGGGTTGGGGGGGAGCTGGGGGGGGGGGGTGGATGGCGCGAAAGGGGCATTGAATGCTCGAGGAAAGTGAAACGTAAAGTTATATTTTCGTGCCGGAATTTTGTTTAGGTAACTTTGGGGACATTAACTTCCTGTTTGCTTTCTTCAAAGAAACTTTTAAGACATTTTCGAAGTCAACTTGACATCACATCTCTTTTGTTGCCGGAGCCAACATGAGGTGCATTGCAGAACATTTTCACTATACCTACATGTCGCGGGAGTGTATTGATTATGACAGCTCATTGGCAGTGCCGGATTAGATTGGCGGCTCTCCAGGCGCCAATCTAATCCGGCACTACTCTTGAGATTTCATGGTCGATCCGTTTCCCACAGTTACTATTGAATATGCGAAAGGTTCATGCAACGGACAGCGCAGAAAAGTTCACTTAAAGGACTTTGGGCGCCTAATTTACAATGTTTTCACATTCTCAGAGTCTTAGTGTAAGATGGAGCATTAAGCTTGGTAAACGTGGACAACAATAGCGTCACTCTTAGGTCAGAGTTTCTTGAGGGCCCCTCTTGGTGAGAAACATAGATACACATGTACTATATAGTGGTCATGAATAGGCATTAAACCCTATTCCCTGCGGGGGATTAGGATGATCCATACTTCTTCCACGTAAGGGACACTTTACTGAAGAAATGTATTTATTTCACATGCGCTTTCACTGTCAGTGGACGAAAATAGTGCTTCTAAAATCTGTGTTAATTCCACGTCGAAGAGGCCCAGCCGGCCAGGGAACATGGGCACAAAGTGGTTTACCAAGAGGCATAGATTCTCATGAGCCCCCGCGGACGCGGGGGCTCATGAGGATCTATGCCTCTTGCACTTGTCCTGTTGAGGGGCTAATTTGTGGTCGGTGAAGCTTTTCTATAAATAAAAATAAAAGATTACTTCTAAAAAGTAATATAACTGAAAAGTAGAAAAGTTATGATGATATTTTGGCATCCACAAAGATCTTCACTGCCGAGAAAAAGTGGACTCGAAGGAGAGGGGGGGGGGGGGGGTTAACGGAGGGGGGGAGCAGGAGGGGGTGGGGGTGGGGGTGGGTTCTAGATTCTTATGAGCTCCGGCAGTTGCGGGGACTCATGACCTATGCCCCTTGCTGAAACCACTTTGTATCCATGTTCCTTGAGCGGCTGGGGGTCTTTCACGCTGGGTTTGCATTGATTTCAAACACACAATCTGCGTCCACTGGCGAAGTGGATGGCGGAGAAAACTCTTAATACGTGGGCAGTGTTTGGTAATAATAAACAATCAAATTAAGAGCAAGACAAGATGAAAATAGAACATGTGAGATACAATAGAGGGAGAGAGAAAGAGAGAGAGAGGGGGGGGGGTATGTCGTGTGACCAGAATGAATGAATGAATGATGAATGAATGAATGAATGAATGAATGAATGAATGAATGAATGAATGAATGAATGAATGAATGAGTGAATGAATGAATGAATGAATGTACGAACACACGAAAGAAATGAATGAATGAACGAACGAACGAACGATTGAATGAACGAAGGAACGAACGGTTGAATGTATTGATGGATGAATGAATGCATGAGCGAACGAACGGACGAAGAAACGAATACAAACAAGGAACGAAAAAGGACGAAAGAGAAAAAAATGAAATAAAGTGTTAAAAAAAAATAATGAAAGAGGAAACTAGAAACAGTATTCATGTTGCGTTTGTAGAAAGACAGTAAAGTTGTGCGGTGAAAGGAGAGCGGAATAAATGTTTAATGTGAGGACGCCCTTTTCGCAGGACAAGCGGCCATAATTTCTGTGATAAAACCTTAAAAATATTGTGCGTTTTAGAACATTGCGACTTGAGTGATGCCTTCGTCCGGCACTTAACCCTCAACCCGACAACATAAAGGCCACTCCATTACAGATTAACCCCATCACTCCTGAGAAAAAAAAACTTGAACAACACACAACTGCAAGAGGTATAGATCCTCATGAGCCCCCGCAGATGCGGGGGCTCATGAGGATCTATGCCTCTTGCTGAAACCACTTTTCCTTTGACGACTGGGTATCTTTGATTTTGAATTGACGATGATTTCATAACACTATCAGCGTCCGCTGGCAGTGAAAAACAACTGCAAGAGGTATAGATCCTCATGAGCCCCCGCAGACGCGGGGGCTCATGAGGATCTATGCCTCTTGCTGAAACCACTTTTCCTTTGACGACTGGGTATCTTTGACTTTGAATTGACGATGATTTCATAACACTATCAGCGTCCGCTGGCAGTGAAAGGGTGAAAGGAATTTTGAACCAGCCTGCATGGGAAGCAATCGAGTAAATGGAACCAGCAAGAAGTATAGATCCTCATGAGCCCCAGCAACCTGCGGGAACACATGAAAATCTATGCCTCTCGCAGATGGTGATCGTTCCCTGTGAGAGGTGGCCGTCTGCATTCAGGCCCCGAACATTACTAAAATTCTAAAAGCCTTATAGTGTGTAGACACCGCGACGTTGTGACTGACTGATGCCTTCGCGCGGGTTCCTCTGCGTCCAATCTTTCCATGATAAATGAATGAATTTATATTAGACAGCATTTGTGTATGAGACTGGGTTGTTTCACCAGTGAAAGATTGATTGATTGTACATTGCTTAACGTCCCGACAGCAACAAGACTTTCTCAGGACGTGCCTGCACTGCTTGTGAAAAAAAAAAAAAAAAAACACAGAATATTGAATGTATGTCGCCAGCCGGTCCAATACGTTAACTAATCCTACAACATGGGGCCTAAATAAAGCTAAGACCATTTAGCAACACACATCCAATATCAAGAGCTACAGGCAGCGCAGACAGTAGGGAGAGTTTAAAAAAGGAGAATACAGGTGAATGGAGCAAGGGTAGGCAGAAACACATGCCCCAGAATAGAGAGGAAAACCCACACTGTGGGGCTGACCAGGGTGACCCTGGGAACTAAAAAGTAGTTAACCCCACCCAAGTCCCCAGGGCAGACCCGGATGGGGGCACCAGTGAAAGACAGCCTACAATCACAAGCGCGTGAGCAGACGACATGCTACGACGTGCAGACGACATGCTACAGTAATCAGAATGCGTGTTAATACATGTGCCGCAACCCGTCCCCTCCCACACCACCCCCACTCCCCGATCCCCCCCCCCCCCACCTCCCACCCGCCCACCCACCGCTGTTTGAGAAAGTCCAATAACTCGTGCGCCGCAACACGTCGCGCAAAACACAGATAGAAGATATAGAAGAAGAAGATAGTCCTCAATATTCCTATCAAGGATTCCGGCCTCGCCTTTTGTATTTGCAGCGAAAATTAAATAATTTGTTTTGTCCTCGCTGGTTTTATTCCTTTGATGTTTTTGTTTCACCACATTGAAATAAAATTACATTTGTGATAAAAAGTAAAATCCACCCAAAAATCAGAGCAGCCTGACCCTAATTTGCTTTTTCCGTCCCAGCTAATGCACATCAATAGAATCACGCGGGGGAAAAAGCACTCTTGTGATCCTAAGCAAAAGACATGGAGCACAATCGACGGCATAACCCCAGAACACAAATTCAATTTAAATAACAGCTTGAGTTAAATCAACTGATCATAGCAAGAGGCATAGATTCTCATGAGCTCCTGCGACTGCAGGAGCTCATGAGAATCTATGCCTCTTGCATCTGACCAAGGCCTTGATGAAGGGACCCATTGGCGGTAAGACGGAAGTGAGCAAAATAGAAAAGAATTTGTGTCGCGCGCTGCGTGATAAAAGTCTGCCCTTTGGAGCTGGCACGGACGGAACATGGTATTGTTGAGTCATTTGCATGGGGTGGGTCACTGCGACGTAGAACAGTACGCTCACTGAGATGAGGCATCGCTGATTATCCAGTGTCTGGCAGAGTTATTTTGTCCGCATATCGAAGGTAAAACGGACTTCCTGGGTGCTGACTTGATAGAGGTCCGCAGTTAGGAATCCCCAGACCGTGTACCCGCCATCGCTCTTTGCTTGTTTTCGTGTTTGCTCGGTCAAATGTCAGTCAGACTGTCCCCAAATCATCTTAGACACGGCATCTTTAGCCCCTTAACTGCCGGGTAAAGTCGAGGGATATCCATCTGCAAGAGACATGAGCCCTCATGAGCCCCAGCGGTCGCGGGGGCTCATGAGGGTTCATGTCTCTGGATAGTCCTGTGTTCTTTGTGCCTATTTCTGGTTCCACTCATAGTTTGTGTTCTTCACGCGAATATCTGTCAGTGTGCAGTGAGCTCAGACGCGCATTTCGCCTCCGCTGGCAGCGAAGAGGTTCGACTGAAATTGAATTTAATCCCAAACATTGGTAGAACCTGTTTTGAGCAGCCGTTTGTTTTTGCGATCAAAAACAAATCTTAACAGATAGGTGCTGTCTTTAGTAGTCTTAACTCATTCTACCCCAGACACACCACAGCAAAATAAGGATCGACCATGATAGTTCAAGGGTGATGCCAGCTGGCATCGCCCTTGAACTATCATGGTCGATCTGTGTCCTGCACTGCAATGCAGTCTTCAGAGGACAACGGCAACACTTGGGGATTTCGGTGATGGGGTAGAATGAGTTAAATGGCAACAGGTGTCACCTCTCACTATACTAACGACCATCATTTAGGTGGCTACAGCCACTTAAATGGTGGTCGTTAATGACATAAAATCTCTCATAAGGGTGGTCGCTGAAAATAGGTTCTGCGGCACCATTATTATTATTATTTTACTTTTGATGGATAACGGACACAATATATTCAAATACCGTTTGGTAGTCAACCAAATGTGATCTTACATGGCATGCTGGTGGAATGGGGAGGGGAGGTCAAATGGGACGGGGAAGAGGATACATTGAGGAACTCGTACAAGTGCTTGTATTTCACTTGTATTTCACTTGTATTTCCCTCAGTGTACTTACTTGTATATCTGTGTTTGTTGTAGGTGGTCACATCTACGTAGCGTCCAACAACAAGCATTTCAAGGCGGACAGCCAGACCAGTGGCCGGGGATTGATTCCCAAAGCCAAGATCAAGACCATTAAGATGACGCTCGTCATTGTTCTCGGTGAGCACCGTTTTAGGCTTCGTGAGATTCAGGATGTTCATAAATCAGAATCACGTCAAAGGCAGTAGGTTGCACCCCCTTTGAATAAGAACTAAAGTAATAAGTTTTCTGCGAGGCAAAAGTTAATCAGTGAGGCATGTATTATGGTCGAGCTACCCTGCCTACCTCCACCCCCCTCCTCCACCTCCCTCCCACCCAACCATCGTCCACCCATCCCCGCCGCCACCCCAACGCTGTGGTTATTCAAGGTTACACTGTTGAGGACGACCATGGCAACAGCCAATATCTCCATTAATGTGAAAGTGAGTCATTTTCGATACATTGAAAGTATCGCTTTTCACACAAAGGACATACTGGCTTTTGATACAGTACTTTAAATGTAGGGCAGAAGTGCGCGGCTGTACAGCGTTTTCCTTGTTGGTAATAGTGAGATTTCGTTTAAAACGAACGAGTCCAAACAACGAATGAGAGCGAAATCACGGCGGGTAACCAGAAGCACCATAAGCATAGACAACACTCCAAACATCTCCAAGAGGCATAGAACCTCATGAGCCCGGAGGGCTCATGAGGATCTATGCCTCTTGGAGATGTTTGGAGTCAGTGTTGTCTGTGCTTGAGGTACTTCGCTCTCGTTCGTGTTGTAGATCGTTCGTTGCACACGAAAACTCACTAATTTTGGGGCAAACTAAAAATAATCGAACCCTGTTGGTACAGCTTCCCTACTGAGGCTGTAATTAAAGATATACAAGGCTGAATGAACGATGAGCACGTGCATACCTGTTGCGTGTATTTTCAGTGTTCGTCATCTGCTGGAGCCCCTATTTCGTGTTCGACCTTCTAGATGTGTACGGATTCATCGCCCAGACCCAGGAGACTGTAGCCGTCAGCACCTTCATCCAGTCGCTCGCCCCGCTCAACAGCGCCGCCAACCCCATCATCTACGCCGCCTTCAACACCAAGATGTGCATCAGCCTCTTCCGCCGGAAGTCGGCCAGGCGGCAGTACTCTCCGAACTCAGGCACCAGTTACGTCCCTTCCAACCGCACGTACATCAATAGCCGGTGAAGAGAGTGAGCGTGTGCACACGAGACCGAAGTGGCTTTCAGCAGTTGAAAAATCTTCTTCACAGAGATGAAGACCCGGGTGCCCATTGTGCAAAGGTCATCGGGCCGATGTCAGCTGCCTTTGGCCCGCGCACGGCCGTACGCAGGCCAACGACGGCCGACGTCGACCCGATTGCCTTTTGCGCATTGGGTAGCTCAAGTGAAAAAGCACCGGACCGAAAGGTCGCGAGTTTCATCCCGGTAGGGGTCAAAATTTGTTTAGACCCTTCTTTGTGTATTTTCCCGTGTTTTGTCATGGAAATAACGTTCGTTGTGACAGAGGACGCTAATACCGCATTATTTCACGTTTCTTGAGGTTCAGTTTCCCTCAGATGAGGACGTCGACGACAATGAACTGAGAGGACCTAAAAGAAAACAGTACAAATCCACCTGAACAGGCCATGAGATCCAGAGTACATGGTGATCTCTGCCTTGAGAAAAAAAAGTACAGTACGACCTTATTTATTTATTTATTTATTTATTTATTTATTTATTTATTTATTTATTTATTTAATTTTTATTAAGATAGACTTTTATTGTATTACAATTTTTTTTTAATCTCGCTTTTCACAAAAATAACCTTGCGTCTTTTGGCTTCATAGTTCAGATCTCGGCCCATTCTGCTGAACTTAGTCTGTGGCCCTCCTACAGCAGAGTTCAGAAACCAATCAGCATTTAACATTATCGACTGACAACTCCACTGGTTCAGCCTTCAAGTACGAGTTTTGCAAATACGGGACACGTGTCCTTTAACCCCTTGACTGCTACTGACGATACCGCTCTGCGGAAAAGACGCGTCGTGACATCATGCAGTTTCACAAGCTGAGATCTAAGATCGAAATTCTCAGATTTGTGGGTCCTTCTCAAAAGAGTACAGTTCATGAGACAATTCGACCAAGATAGTTCAAAGCTGGTGTCGGCAAAACTGTGCACCTAGAGGCGCCAAGCGGATCCTCAACTACCTCGAAGACTATCCGGGTACCGTGGTCTACATCCAAATGCCGCAGAGTGTCAGGGTTTCGTGGGTTAACTCTTTAACCCCTCAACTGTCGGAGCAAGGCGAACTCTACCCATCTGCAAGAGACATAAACCCTCATGAGCCCCCGCAGTCGCGGGGGCTCATGAGGATTTATGTCTCTTGTTAGTCCTTGTGTTCTTTATGTACCGTTCGTGGTCGGTCTCAGCGAAGGGGTTAACTCCCAGACCTAAATGACTCCCATTCTTTAGAATGGATGAGTTTTATTTCTGGGAGTTGAGGGGTTAATGCCATTGGCCTGGTACACTTGGTTTGATTCCAAGGCATGGGACAATCAACATCATATGCTTTGTCGAATGCAGTGTCAAAAAAGAAAACCCCGGTCTTGGTCAAAGAATAGAGTTACATGACATTTAGAGAATGACCTAAGTCTCTCAGAATCTCAGAAAGTCGTATTTGTATATATGTACAAGTTCTAGTGCGGAGGAAATTGGACAGTATGTGTTACTGATGACGTTGTCCTGATAAAACGTTTCAACATATTTATATGTGGCCTAAAACTTAAAGCAATGTTGTACAGTGCTATTGACTATTCAAGATGCGGGTTGGTGTTCAATATTATACTGGCGAGCAAAAGAAATGCGACATTTTTGGAATCGTCGGAAACACTAAAGTGTTTCAAATATTTAAAAAATGTCGCATTTCTTTTGCTCGTCAGTGTGTGATATTTTGTTCTGACATTTTCCCTTTTCTTAATACCATGTGTGTATGTGCTTGCGTGCGTAAGTAAGATTTCTGTCTATGATTTGCGATCGTTCTCACATATTTGTCAGCTCTGTGTGTGCATTTTGATTATGTACGTGCAATCAAATTTGTTGTGGTGTGGTGAAAAGTACATTTCCAATACAGTTTCACAGATACGAAATTCTGCTCCACACAATCTGCGTACAAGATGCTGGGATTTCAGTTTTACTTGTTTTCTTTTCTGTTTTTCACCGAAAACTTAGAGGGCGTTGGACCAGAGTTATTGTTGACACTGTGACATAAACCAAAAACCTGGGGAATAGAGATGCTTTTTTTTTTTTTTTAAATAAGCGATAAAATAATATACTGCAGTTCTATGCGAACACTAGCCATCTGCAAGATGCATAGATCCTCATGAGCGCACGCAGACTACTGGAGCTCTTGAGGATCCATGCATCTTTATTACACAGACATGACGTGCATCATCCTGGGTTTGTGTGCCACAGCAGAATTTATTTTTGTTACATAACGAAAAATCGTAAAATAAAATATACATGAATGTGCCCTGGCCTGTGATGTGGCACCTTACGGATAAAAGCCGTAAGTTTTATAATCACATACCAGCAAGCACATTGATTTGCCGTGGATGTAGAGTAAGCATCGTGCTTCTTCTTTTTTTTTACGTCATTTTTTTTTTCTTTTTAGACACTCACACAACACATCATTCACATAGTCGCGTTTTTGTTAAAGTCCTTGCTATTTATAGAAGAGACTTTTTATGACGGGTCAAGGTGGGACGAATTTAATAGCATGTCCATGATGTCAAAGATGGGCAGGCTTAATCCTCTGACAACTGTAGTAACACTAAGATAACAATTACGTCATGTCTAGTTATGCCAACCTCGCTGCTGAACACACATTTGGCGCGAAGCGCCGTATGTGCGTATTATGTTTGCGTATGTATGTAAACACGAGAATCTCCGATATTGCTGTACGCACAAGCTTGAAACTTGGCGAAATATTTTCTCTAAGGGGTGGCTAAGAAAGCCTCCGAGCATTTTGTAACGGGATGTCTCCTTGAAAAATAAAAGACAATTTATAGAAAGTCGATAGACCCAGAATAGATACCGTAATATTTTTACATATTTAATTGAAAGGTTTGGATATTATATAGTTAGTAGAAAGACATTGGGAGAGTTCGTTAGCCAGCTTTGTATCTTTTCAACTTCTTCAGTAAAAAAAATAATTCTTTTCAGAACAAAAATTAAAACAGTATAAAAGCTTGACTTCTGAAGAAAGTCAGACAGTGGCGGTAAAGTAAAAGAAGCAACTCCGTCCCCACGCAGACATTGACTCAATACTCTAAATATGACGTAATTTTTTTCTCTCTCTCTCTCTCTCTCTCTCTCTCTCTCTCTCTCTCTCTCTCTCTCTCTCTCTCTCTCTCTCTCTCTCTCTCTCTCTCACACACACACACACACACACACACACACACACACGCGCGCACATACACATGCGCGCATCACCAAGATGCATAGATTCTCATGCACCTGGAGGCGCATGAGTTCGTATGCCTCTTGGAGATGTTTGGAGCGCGCGCTCATGCTCGCACACATGGGACACACACGCACACACATCGACGCGCTTTCAGAAGAGCACGCACGTGTACTTAGTGTATCATGAAGCTAGATAAAGTCAACCTGATTTCATACAAATTATATAACAAGACTGAAATCGTACTGTGAAATTCTAGTTTTGTCACCATTTTCTCAAGTCTTGAAGCGAAAGCGAATCTCATATCACGTTAAATATAAAATTACGTAAAAACAACAACAACAACAAAAAACGTCATGATTAATCATCATCATCATCATCATCAGTCCCTTGCCCGAACTGGGCGTTGGGGGGACTGAAAGGCAGCAGCAAAAGACAGTGCTCTCCACTGAGTTCTATTTTGGGCGGTGGCAAGCAAGTCTGGCATCTCGAGTTCGGTCCATTCTTTTATGTTTGCGACCCAACTCTTTCTCTGACGACCTCGCCGACGACTTCCTTCGAGAGTGCCTTGGAGGATAGTCTTGGACAAGGTGTTGTGTCGGGTCACATGGCCAAACCAAGCAAGCTTGCGCCGTTTCACGGTTGCCAGAAGGGGTTCATGTGGGCCCACCAGGGAAGTGACGATGCTCCGTACATATTCGTTGGTCTTGTGCTCGCGGTACGAGATGCGGAGCAACTTCCTCAGGCACTTGTTCTCAAAGGCCTGGATTTTCTTTTCTGAGTCTGCAAGCAGTGTCCAAGTCTCACAGCCGTAGAGTAGAATAGACACTACGAGGGACTTGTAAAGCCTGTACTTGATGGTGAAGCTGATGGAGTTACTTCGCCATATCCTGTCCAGCCTGGCCATTGCGGATGTTGCTGTACCTATCCTGATACGGATCTCTGCTATGCAACTACCGTCTTTGGACAGGGTGACTCCCAAGTACTTGAAGCTATTGACCTCTTCTAGCTTCTGGCCGTTCATGTGAATGTTGCTGCTGCTGTCGCTTGTGGTGTTGATCATCACTTTGCTTTTATCCGTACTGATCTCCATGCCATAAGACCCTGCGCTACTTGAAAGTTTGTCTGTCAGGTTTTGGAGCTCACTATTGCTGCCTGCCATGAGGTCAATGTCGTCTGCGAATCGAAGATTGCACAGGGATCTGCCACCAATAGAGATTGAAGTATGGTGGTCGTGGAGGGTTTCCTGCATGATCTTCTCCAGGAATATGTTGAAAAGGACAGGAGAGAGCAGGCATCCTTGACGGACACCGATCGTCGTCCTGAAGAACTCGCCTGACTGATTGTTAAGTAGAACCGCGCTGCAGGCGTTCTTGTAAAGCGCTTCTATCATTTGGATCAGTCCCTCCTCTATGTTGAACGATCTCATGACTTGCCAGAGTCCGTCGTGCCAGACGCGATCAAATGCTTTCCTGAAATCAATGAAGTTGTGGTAGAGTTCGCGCTGATGCTGCAGATGTTTCTCGATCAGGACGCGGCAGTTGAAAATCTGCTCTACAGTGCTTCTTCCAACTCTGAAGCCAGCCTGTTCTTCTGCCAGCAGTTCCTCGGCGAAAGTTTTGAGGCGGTTGAGAATGATTCTAAGCATTACTTTGCTAGGGTGACTTATCAGACTGATAGTTCTGTAGTTCTGGCACTGTTTCAGGTTTCCTTTCTTGGGGAGCGGGATCACTAGAGACTGTGTCCATTCTACTGGCCATTTCTTTTGCTCCCAGATCTTTTGACAGAGTGTAGTGAGGACCTTCGTTGTTACTTCTCCTCCATGTTTCAACAGTTCAGCAGGTACGTTGTCTACACCTGGAGACTTTCCTCCCTTCAGGCCGCGTACGGCTGCTTCCACCTCTTCAGCTAACACTGGCAGGTCTTCAGCCTTCCTGGCCCCAGCCTGGTTGTTTTGGAGGATGCTGGTGTCTGGCTCAGCCTTGTAGTTATACAAGTCTCGGCAGTACTCAGTCCATCTGTTTAGTACAGCAGTGTTTTCCGTAAGGAGTTGGCCGCTGCTGTCTTCGATGACTGTGGCTGTTCGCTGTTGAGTCTTGGTGAGGGTCCTTAGCGTTTCATAAGCCTTCTTGCTGTTGCCGTTTGCCATGCCCTCTTCCACGCTACAACACTGGTCTTCAATCCAATCTTCTTTGGCTTCTTTCATCCTCTTCCTGATCTTCTTGTTGACAAGTCTGTACTTGTTTGCTGATGTGAGGTCTTGGCCTCTCTTTTTCTTCCAGGCTCTCCTCTCATCACAGAGATCGAGGATGTCATCGGTGACCCAGGGCTGTTTGCGCTTCCTCTGCTTCCCCAGCACTTCTTCTGCTGTAGAAAGTAACACCTCTTTTATATTTCCAGCAAGGGTGTCTACGTCACAGTCCAAAGTAGCCAAGGCTGCAAATCTGCCTCCCACCTGGGCTTGGAAGAGCTCTTCTACTCCCGGGTCTTTTAGCTTCTGGAGGTCGAATCTGATGCGAGGGCTCTTGCTATCTCGTTTCAATGCCAGCTTCAACTTGAGGCTAGTAAGGACGAGGTTGTGGTCGCTGCCAATATCAGCGCCAGGAAAGGACCTCGTTTGTGCTTTGTTAATGCTGGATTTGAATCGTCGAGGCAGCAAGATGAAGTCAATCTGGTTATGGACCAGGCCTCCTGGCGATTGCCATGTCACTGTTCTTGACTTCTTGTGTGGATGGAGGGTATTAGCAACGGTGAGACGGTGACTCTGTGCGAACT